>JAQPPZ010000626.1:3600000-4202500 GCA_028583015.1 Wollemia nobilis | reverse complement strand
AATAAATGGGAGAATATCCTCAATAAAATAATTAAGAGATTGAATTTGTGCTCTCATTTATAATTGAATCTAGCTTGGAGAGTGATTCTAGTCAAATAATATTATTTTCCATCTCAATATATTTAAGGTCATCTATTCATGCACTAGTAGGGGTAGTTAAGAACTTTGAGAATATAATAAGGACATTTCTATGGAAAGGTTAAAAACAAAGTCGATTTTGTTAAGTGAGATATTGTATACTTACCAAAAATTTATTGTTGATTAGGAATAAAGCATCTATCCTTATTACCAAAAGTGTAGGGAGATTAACTAATATGGATATTAATCAAGAAAAACAACTCATTATGGATAAATATAACGGTGAAGAAATATTTTTGAGGTAACCCATAAGAATATATACTAACAATGAATTTAAGTTTAGATCAAGATTCTACTACATGGTCAAATATATGTATAGTATTATCCATTTTTAGAAAAGGTTGTTTGTGGCTTATTACTGATGGCAAAAAAACAAACATATAGAAAGATGCAGTTAATGGCATACCATCAATAGGAGGGTATATATTGATACTCTAGTAAAGAGAGTGCTTCAAAAGCAATGGAGGTATGTAATTTTAAATTTTAAATTTTTAAATTGATAGTTTTCAAGTGAAAGAATAGAATCTAGAATCAAAGATTGGGAGAAATGAGAGATTGAATTAGTAGTTTTGAAGAATGAATATATTAGTTTCCAAGTTGTTAAAAGAAATAAATGTTAGACTTAAAGATAAAATAGACCAGATAATATGGGGACCATTAAATAAAATAGAAAAATATCATGTCAAACAAGGATACAACTAGTTATTGGCTAATAAATATGGTCACTTAACTCCAAACAGGTGCTAGACAAACTTATGAAGCATAAATTTCATTCTAAAAATTAATCATTCTATGTGGATCTTAACTCACAAAGTTATTCTTATTACTAAAACCAAGTAGAAGGGGTATACATAGGCCATCATTATGTGTGTTATTTGAGAAGTAGGAAACAATATTGAACATGTTTTTCTTTAATATGAAGTGTAAAACCAAGTTTAGAACCTCTTGTGGTAAGAATTAGGCTTTAGGGTTGACATCCATTCTAAAATTAAGGAGTGTGAGGAATTTTTAACCAAATAGGACACTAGTTATCTTGTTTGTAAAGATGAAAAATCAATATTACAATTAATTTTGGAAGTATTATCAAGAATTATATTATGATATGTATGGAAAGCTTAAAATATAGTAATATTTTGAGGCAAAAAGATGCAAACTTTTGGGGAATATTTCCATAGAATTTAAATTCTAAAAATCTTAATTAAATCCAATAAAAGAGGGATCAAGAATGAAAAATTATTGATGGAAGATAAAAATTAACAATTCAACTTCTAGAAGTGCCATTTGTAGCCGAGTAGGTAAGTATGAAAGATGATCACCCAAGATTTAGTTTTGGAGCATACCATCTATTTTTTATGGTGCATTAAAGAAGAATATAAGAGTAGCAAGAATAAATGTATTATAAGAATAACACATGAAAATTAATGGTAGAATTTAGTGAAGGATTATGACTGCATTTGAATAATTTTGTAAAGCTATCAACTTTGAATACATAATTGATACTTGGTAAGGAGAAAGAGTGGTGAGAACATGAGTTGGATTTAAATCACATTACCCCCTTGTTAGTGGTTCCATATGGTGGCTCATGGATGTGATCCCACCATGTTGTGAATGATTTTTTTAATTTCAACAACTATGCACTCAAGCAAATTTATGGTTATGTTTCCAATGACATCATAAATTTTTTTTATTTATGGCTATGACTTGTATATTATATTCCTTATTCTATAGAGTTTCTTTATGGTGACATTAGCATAATTAAGGTGGCAATACATAAAATTAAAGGTCACAAGATGCATTGGATAGTAGGTGAACAAACAACTTGGTTCCATATGCATAATAAGTTACGTTTTTACACTCTCAATATGGACCGTTCTCTAAACCATAATTTTTTGGAATGCATAGTCTAACATACATGTTGGATTTGGTATAATTCTTGAGAGGATCAGATAATGTTTTAGGTTTTAGTGGTGAATTATATTTGTGTTAAATCACTAGAATCCTATTTAGTACTACGAGGGGTATTTTGGTTTGAATTTTTAAAGTGTGCTTCCATACCACCTATTTTTTTGTGATTAATGTACTTATCATTATTTTAGTAATATAAGTCACTTTTTAACAAAAGTTGATTATTGAACCGATGAGTAAAATTGTAGAAATATCAAATCTAATGGTTGATATGATTCTATAGGATATTAAAGAAATATACAACCTTTTTCAAATCCATAAGTTTTGTAAATATGAGAAGAAACTTTAACAAAAAATATGATCAACTTGCCAATGGAGTTCAAATGGAGCATGAAAATACCAAAATAAGATAATTTGACATTGCTAAAAAGGGATTTACTAGTAAATTAATAGTGTGATTCACATAAGATAAAAAATAGTGCAAGAGTGATGGACAAAATATCAACAAATATTGGTTCTACATACCATTGGAGCTATTTTTTTGGTGTTGCATTCTAATGAGATTATAGAAGCTATACACACTAGTGCTACAAATCATTAGTGTTGCACACCAGGGGCGCTACACATCATAGGAGCTATACATATTTAGTGTTATAGTGTTTTAATGTAATTAGTGTTATGTGGATTAGGAGATTCAATTTGTTAGTAGTAAGGCATATCATATATGTATTTTTGAATGGTTATATGAGATTGAAATGAGTCCCACCCACATTACATCATCACCACATAGTGGTTTACAATAAATCTTGGATAGTATTCATGCATCACTTGGCAAGGTTTGAACCTTTATCTCGTCCTTAAATGTTGAGGATTCTAACTGGTTGAGCTAATACCACTTGATAAGGCATGTCATATATATTACTCATTTCATCAAGCTTAAGGTAGTCTAGCTGAAGAGAGAGCTTGGCATAAATAAATAGTGACTAGATCATATCTTTTGATTTTACCCATGGGATTTGAGAAATAATTCTATATAATAAACTTCTCTTTATATATGGGGATATTTTTTTAAAGACATATTATTTGATACATTGTATATGTTAGGACGCATTTGTGTTGTGTAAAAATATCCATTTCTAATAAGAATTAGTAATATATTTAAAGACTTATATTTTAATTACGAGGGTCTCAAAAATTATTATTATTAGTACTTTAATAAAAATGATATGTAAATTGAATTAACATTAACATTATTTATTATATTGTTAAATTATTGATGCAAGAAGTGTTTTGAAAATATTTTCATATCTATAAAGAAAAAAATAGGTTGATAGATAATTTAACGAGTCACAATATTCATATTCAAAATAAATTTTAAATTCCTAGATATTTTTTCTTAATACAAAAATTCAAAAAAAATATAAAAATTTATTGTTTGAAAATAGAAAAATACATATTTTTATATAAAATTAAAAAATAAAAATCTAATTAAATAATATAATGTAATATTTTGATAAGATTGTTCCAATAAAATCAATGTAAAACTTACTTTTTAATAATAAATTTTAAATGTGATTCTATATAATGTGCTAATTCTTATTATAATGATTGGTGTCTCATGTGTTACATAAATTATTTAAGTTTTCTTTTCACTTGATTGTTTCCCAATATGGTTTTCCTTAAAATTAGTAAAAGTAGGCCTTAGCGAAGGGCTGAGTGGTAACTTTTGTTGTAAAGGTTTGATTGTTTTGATATTGGAAATTGTTTTTTTTAACAATTTTATGATATATATATATATATATATATATATATATATATATATATATATATATATATATATATATATAATTTAACTTACGAGGGATAGCCTTATGTTAATAATTTTATGTGGGACCAAAATAATCTATGGAAGATGAGGGTATGTGTAGATTATTTCTGATGAGATGTATATTGTTTTATGCGCATAGTGGATAAGCACTTTTCGAAATCAGTCTCATAAAATGTCTGAGTGTTATGTCCCAGGTCCGCCAGAATTATTTTTACAATTTTTTGTGCAAGATCTCACAGAAGTGAGGCGTATCTTCTGGTCGTTTCGCTGCCAATCATTAGAAAGTCTCAATTTATAAGACACGGTTTGATGATTGGAGGATAGAAAAGAGGACATGATAACGTACCAGAAGTTTGAGTTTCCACCAGAGGGCCATAACTTTAGAGAGATTTCCACTACCGAGGGCCATAACCGTACCATGTATTACACTTTGCAACTCTTTCTTTAGCCTCAGTGGACGTAGAGAATAATTCATGGGTAACATATTCAACATTGTCCTGAAGATGTACCGGAATTCCATGGTTCAGGAGCCGGGAAAATCCCCTCTTCTCATTGTGGCCATGAGAGCATGACGTTTAATATGACTTAGTCTTTGTGATTCGAAGTCCAATGTAAAATCCGAAATGTCAATGGGAGGGAGATGGGTTTCAAGGGGCAGTTGAAGCGACGAAGTCGTGATGAACGTCAGGGATGCATAATCTGTGTATTATAAGATATAATGATATATGTAGAGGGGTCCGTCCCGGCTTTGAAAATGCTGGTGAGACTGTTGGAATCAAGTGCAGACAACCAGAGAAAAAAAATAAAAATCTCTGACAGAACCATCAACATTTTGTTCACTAATAAAGTCACTAACCTTCAATGGATTGCCACCAATGTTTATGGACCAAACAGTCCTGTCAATAGAATATTGTTGTGGGATAACATTTTCGCAATGCGCAATAACTTTCCTGACTTTCCATGGATGCTCTGTGGTGATTTCAATACTCCCCTTCACCTGTTTGACAAGCAAGGAGGCAATCCGATCACTAGCAGCTGCATTGAAGATTTCAGCGATTTTGTCAACCTCAACGAGCTAATGGACATGCCGCTCCAAGGATCCAACTACACTTGGAGCAACAGACGGGTGGGCATTCACCACATCCAAATTTGGCTTGACAGATTTCTCTTATCCAAAGAGCTCATTCCTATTTTTGGCGATGCCAGGCTTCTTAGCCACCCAAAAATTGGATCTGATCACAACCCTCTTATTTTGGATTGTTCTCGCCCCCAGCAAACCTTCAAAACCCCCTTCAGGTTTGAAAAGATGTGGCTCACCCATCCAGATTTAGGTCGGTGTATTCGACAATGGTGGCAGCAAAAATTTAGTCCAAACCCTCTCTCGAATCTGTTCCTCAAACTCAAAGCGGTCAAGCTCAAGCTAAAATGCTGGAACAGGGAGGTTTTTGGCAACCTCTTTACCGAGAAAAAGCATCTGATGGATGAGCTCAAAAGGGTGGAAAATTTGATTCAGGGAGGGGATCAGAGGGTTGAAACTTTCATGGAAGAAAAAAGCCTCCTTTCAAACTTTCACAATGCCTTGGCTAAGGAAGAGTCCTACTGGAGGCAAAAATCCAGAAGCCTCTGGCTCAAAGAAGGAGACACCAACACGAAGTTTTTCCATGCTTCCACCATGCGCCACAGAGGTTCAAATAAAATCTCTGAGTTGACCAAGGCTGATGGCACCATTGCCTCTGACATCCATGCTATCAGACAGGAAGTTGTGCGCCACTTCCAGGAAATCTTAGGTCCAAGTGTTGACTGCAACCCCCGCACAGCAAGTTCTCTACTTCAGAACATACCAAAGTTGGTGTCTAATGATGATAATGGGAAATTGCTCCAATTCTTCACCGAAGAGGAGATAAAAGATGCTCTGTTTGCAATGGAACCTGACAAGGCCCCTGGACCTGATGGCTTCCCACCCTGATTTTTCCAACATTTTTGGGATATTGTGGGCCCTGATGTTGTAGCTACGGTTAAATTCTTCCAGAGAGCCAAAAATATGCCAAGAGAAGCCAATTCCACCTTCATTGTTTTAATTCCCAAGTCCAATGATCGTGCTTCTCTCTCTGATTTCAGACCTATTAGTCTTTGTAGTGTCATCTACAAACTAATCACCAAAGTCATGGCAAACAGATTGAAAGACATCCTTCCCTCCATCATCGACCAGTGCCAAGGGAGCTCGGTCAAAGGTAGATTCATTGCTGATGGAGTGATAACCATCCACGAATTGGCCCATTCGGCATCTAAAAATAAAAAACCCAGTATGTTCCTTAAGCTTGACATGAACAAGGCTTTTGATCGGGTTTCCTGGAAATTCTTGTTCGAGGTCCTTGAGAAGTTTGGGTTTCACAAAGAATGGGTCAATATGGTCCGTGAATGCGTCTCTACTACTTGGTTCTCTGTTCTTATCAATGGTTCACCTATTGGCTTCTTTCAAAGTTTCAAAGGCATCCGTCAAGGGGACCCTCTGTCACCCTTCCTCTTCATCATTCTGGCCGAAACCCTTGGAAGAACACTTACCGCTGCTTGCAATAGTGGACTCATCTTCGGGATCAAACCAGCCTCAACAACCAATGCCATTTCCCATCAATAGTTTGTGGATGATACTATTCTATCCTCTCATGCTTCTGTTCCCAAAGCAAAAATCATTAAGAACATTCTTGATTCTTATGAAGAGGCGGCTGGTCAGAAAGTCAATTACCGCAAAAGCAAGCTATACTTTCTCAATACTCCCATCCACAGGCAAAACAGGATTGCTGAGATCCTTGGGTGTACCATTGGGAGCCTTCCAACTACCTATCTTGGATTACCGCTTTTCCACGGCAAATCGGTCTCGGCTATGTGGAACCCTGTTTTAGATCGCCTCAACAAGAAACTTGCAGGTTGGAAAAGTTCAATGCTCAGTCAGGCAGCCAAAGCCACTCTGGTCCAGGCTTGCCTGCAAAGTATTCCTATTTTTTTCTTATCTATATTCAAAGCTCCAGCTTCCATCTGCCAAAGAATTGAGCAAATTCAATGCAGATTCCTTTGGGCGGGAAATGAAAACAAGAACAAATTTTCCCTTGTTGCCTGGGATAAGGTTTGTTCCAAGAAAAAGGATGGAGGACTCGGGTTCAGGGACATCAAGCGGATGAACATGGCCCTCATTGCCAAGCAGTCCTGGAGACTTACCATCAATGAAAAAGTCACCTGGATTGACATCATCAAAGCTAAGTACCTCCATCAGGTTCCCTTTCTTGGAGAGCACAATCTACCTAACGGATCTCATTTCTGGAATGGTGTCACCAAAACAAGGAAGATCATTATGGAAGGCTTAAGGTGGTGTCTTGGAAATGGAATGACCATTCACTTCTGGGATGACCCATGGATCCATGACAAACCTCTCAGCCAAGACCCTCATCTTGCAGTGCTCAAGACGGTTACTGAAGACACCTTTGGAGATAAGGTGTGTCATTTTATTAACTCAGATCTTCCAAGACCCGAATGGAAACACCTAGCTCTTAATGGGCCTAGGCATATCATCGAGGTGCTCAGGTGGTTAAAAAAACTACTAAGGACCTGCATCATCCCCGACTCTCACAAAGATGACACCATGGTTTGGAACCTTGAAGATTCAAGGAATTTCACTGTTAAATCTGCCTACTACAGCCAAGAAGCTCCTAGTGATGGCCGGGACTTATCTAACCAGGTCTGGGTCCCCAAGATCATTCCCAAGGTCAAATTCTTCTATTGGTTAGCCATCCAAAATAGAATCCTCACCACTGACAACTTGATAATCAGAGGGTTACTCATTCCCAATTGGTGCATCCTGTGTAAAAATGCCTGTGAATCAACTTCGCATGTTTTTCTGGAATGTCCCTTCTCTCTTGCCATGCTCAACCAGGTTCTCAACACCTTTGCCATCTCCGTAGCCCTCCCTCATTCCATTCCCCTCCTTTTTCAACAATGGCCCCGGCCTTTCAAGAACAGTCAACTTAAATTCATGTGGCAAGCTTGCCTTCACATTTTCCTATGGTAGATTTGGCTTGAGAGAAATGACAAAATTTTCAAAAACCATGCTACTGATAAGAAGATTGTTGTGGCCAAAATCTTGGCCCTTGCTGTGGAGAATGCCTCTCTTGTCTCGTCTTCCAAACCCCCCCTCCTGGCATTGAATCGGACCTAACTAAACTTTTCAATCTTTTCAATTTTTTTGCTACACCCCGTACTTCTGTCGACAGGTCTGTTATCAAGTGGGTCTTACCTCCTACTGGGTGGCACAAGCTTAACTTCGATGGCACAGCCAAGGGCAACCCCGGAGCGGCTGGTGGAGGAGGAATTCTCAAAAATCATAGAGGAGAAATAATTTTGGCCTTTGCTCAGAACCTGGGAATTCAATCTAACAATATGGCAGAGGCTCGGGCCTTGCTACAAAGCTTGATTCTCTTGGAAGGCTTGACCATCAACAAACTTATCATAGAAGGAGACTCATTGCACTGCATCAACTGGCTCAATGGGACCTCTGTGCCTCCCTGGGCCCTTGTTTCGATCTTCCAAGAATGCAAGGCACTAATTGGCATTTACCCAGAATTAATCATTAAGCATCAGTACTGGGAAGGAAACAAAGCTGTGGACTGGCTTGCTAACAAGGGAGTTGACGAAACGGATATTCATGTTTGGAGAGATTCCTTCCCCATTGGCCTAAGGGACGCTCCTACATCCAATGTCTGCACAATGTGAGGAGTTAACTGGGCACCGGGTTTGTTTGCTTTTGGATCTGGATGAGTCTTCGCATCCTTTCATCCTTCCTCTCCCTTCGGCTGCGTTTTGGCTACTTGTCACGATTTCACGACACTTTTCACCGTTGGCCGTGAATTTTTAGCTTGTCGCGATTTCGTGACATCCTTTTTGCTTTGGCCGTGAGGTTGCTACTTGTCGTGATATCGCGACACTTTTTTCTCCTTCGGACGCGGTCTTCCAACTTGTCGCGATATCGCGACACTTTTTCTCTCCGGGTGCTTTTTTGCAACTTGTCGCGATATCGCGACACTTTCTTTCTTCAGGCGCTTTCTTGCATCATGTCGCGATTTCGTGACATTTTTTCTCTTTGGCGGAGGTCTTCCATTTTGTCGCGATATCGCGACACTTTTTCTCCTCGACGGCGGCCTTCCATTTTGTCGCGATATCGCGACACCTTTTATCTTCGGCTGCGGACTTCCAGATTGTCGCGATATCGCGACACTTTTTCTCTCCGGCTGCGGTCTTCCAGATTGTCGCGATATCGTGACACTTTTTTTCTTTGGCTGCGGTCTTCCAGATTGTCGTGATTTCGTGACACTTTTTCTCTTCGGCGGCGGGCTTCCAGATTGTCGCGATTTCGTGACACTTCTTCTCCTTGGCAGCGGTTTTCCATCTTGTCGTGATTTCATGACATTTTTTCTCCTTGGCAGCGGTTTTCCATCTTGTCGCGATTTCGTGACACTTTTTCTCTTCGGCTGCGGTCTTCCAGATTGTCGTGATATCGCGACACTTTTTCTCTTTGGCAGCGGTCTTCCTTCTTGTCGTGATTTCGTGACATTTTTTCTCTTCGGCTGCGGTCTTCCATAATGTCACGATATCACGACACTTTTTCTCTTCGACAGTGGTCTTCCATCTTGTCGCGATTTCGTGACACTTTTTCTCTTCGACAGTGGTCTTCCAGATTGTCGTGATTTCGTGACACTTTTTCACTTCGGCTGCGGTCTTCCAGATTGTCGCGATATCGTGACACTTTTTCTCTTTGGCTGCGGTCTTCCATAATGTCGTGACACTTTTTCTCTTCGGTAGAGGTCTTTCATCTTGTCGCGATTTCGTGACACCTTTTCTCTTCGACAGCGGGCTTTCACAATTGTCGCGATATCGCGACACTTCTTCTCTTCCGGCTCCAACCTAACAACTTGTCACGATATCACGACACTTCCTCTCTTCTGGCAGCAACCTTGCATTATGTCATGATTTCATGACTTCTTCCCTCCTTCGACTCCGACGGTGCTTCTTGTCACGATTTCGTGACTTCCTTTCTTCTCTTGGCAGCTTCGGCGCATCTTGTCGTGATTTCGTGACATCACCATTTTGGTCGCGATTTCGTGACACCTTTCCTCGTGTGGAGGTTTGCCCGCTCTTTAATATTTTCTTCTTGGACCACCTCGGTCATTCTGGAATTCATGTAATTCCTCTTGTACAAGGTTCGGGGACCTTTCAACACCCCTTCTACCAATCAAAAAAAAAAAAATAGTATTCCCATGTGGACAACAAAAACAGTGTATTAAAAAATGATTGACGTACAATTATTGATTAAATCTTACAAAGAAATATAAGTTATAGATATTGGTGGTGAGTGCATATTTTTTATGTGACAGATTTACATTACATTTATTAAAAAATTGGTTCCACCTTAAGGAAAAATAATCTAGATGCTGTTATTCTGCATTGATTGAATAAAAAAATAATTATAATAATTTAAATAAGTCCGTAGATAGTAGTTTCAATAATTTTTTTTTATTAACAAAAGTATTATATATATTTTAGGAATCTTATAGCTGCCACGAATCTAGTAGGCTATTCGGATTTTTATAGCTGTTGTCACAGTATTATGCCTCTCTATAAGCGGACACACATAACTTACGTAGTCTGCCCCTATAACCATCATTGTAAATCGTTTACGCCACTGAAAGCATCCAAAAAAGACAAACATTTGGTCCCACGAGGCCCAAGATTTGAACCTTGGACCTCCGCCCCCTTAAAGGAACCAATTGGTCTACACATGAGACCTAGATTTATATATCTTATTCTTATTAAAAAATAATAATTTTAATAAATTTATAAACATTTATATATATATATATATATATATATATATATATATATATATATATATATATATATATATTTCAATTGTATTGAGATTTATATATTTTATTTTTCACATAGTTATTTTTTTCTATAAATAATTATAATAAACTAAGTGTACTAAAGAATAGTTTCATATTTTTTATTATAACTTAACTTAAAATTTTTATAAAATATATAATATAATTTTCAACTAATTTAATTTATTAATTTTTAACTCAATTATATATATATTTTTTTGGTAGTATTAATAACGAAGAGGGTTTTAAAGGATCCCACAACCAATACAGACAAAAGCCACCAAAGCAAGAAGAACATAACAGAACCTCATCAAGCAAACGTGAGGTAAACCAGAGAAAATCTGCTCAAAAAGAGGGAGAACTGAGATAGTTCTACACCAACTTATCCAAACCCTAAGCAACAAAAGTAGCTAAATGCATTAGAATTTCTAACAGATCTAGGGTCGATTTCAACGATCTCCACAAATTTCTTTGATTGATGTCAATTAACTTTAAATCTTGAAAAACAGAATGTTTAAATTCCTTAGAAGCCCTCGAAACATATACCTCCTACATATGTTTCTCCCGAATGCAATCTCGAGGAAGAACATCAAAATCAGGCAGGGCAGAGAGATGGGGGGAGTCGTCACTAACAAATGTTTAGAATTGTGTTGACCACTAACAAAAGTAGAATGAGGAGGCCCCAAGTCCAACTTCACAGAATTTTCTATAATCTATTTATGGGTAAGTGAAACTTGACAAAGGGAACAACCAAAGGCGTAAAGGATTCCACATCAGAAGCCTTCCCCCCCACACCTTTGGAAGAAACTTGAATCTTCTTGGAAATCTTCTCAGAATGCATCCCAAAGGTAAAGAAATATATGTCTTGACTGTAGTTAGAATCCATATCTGAGTCCAATATAGAGGCACCACAAAGAGAACCAGGAGAGTCTGTCACCATATTAGTGCCATCACCAAGAGAACTAGGAGATTCCTCCATCATCTTAGTCCCACCACCAAGAGAACCAGGAGAGTCCACCACCATCTTAGTACCACCAACCAAGGAACTAGAAAGATCTACAAAAGGCTTGAGAATATCATTAGCATTTAAACCACATTCTAAGGCATCCTACTCAAACACCAACAATGCAAGGCCTTGTTGAATAAGGGTCTGACCACGACCACCTTGAAAATTCAAAAAGGACTTCTTGATTAACTGGAAAAGAAACAAAAGGAATATTCATACAAGTTTTACACTTCAAATGATTTAAAAAGATCACTTGGAAGCTTCTAATAATTTCATAGGAAGATTCAAGGGTAAAATAGACCATAATAACCCTATCATCCGATCCCAAGGAGGGGCCAGAGCCGCTGCACTAAAACCATTTTGTACCCTACGCAGGTATTCCTCCTTCTCTAAGAAAAGACTAATCTCCTGCAACATAGAATATTTATCACGGTTGTGATAGGCTGCATCTAACACCAGGACAGTAGTCCTACTAATGAGCTTTGTCATAACCTAAAAAAACCAAGAACCAATTCTGACCCAAACATCCTTCCACGAAAAAATCATATAGTTAGTAAGAATCAGGATATGATCATGAAACTTCTGAATACAGTCCAAAAGATCTCCTTTCGCTAGGATCACATTAACCTCCTCATCAAAAGAGAGATGCGGGCTACAGATGGAGCTTATATGGATATATCTTTGTCTTGTTAGTCAAGCTATGACGAATATATATTTTATTCAATCTAACTATGGGTTTTTTTTTTCTGGTCGATTCATCCTTTAATAATATTCTTAATTTATCTATCCTTTTATTCAACACTTCCTTATCAACATTCAATTACCTATTTCGAAATTAAATTTCTTAATTAATTTTATCTTTGCGTCACCATCTTCCAAATGATGTTAGCCATGACATAATTACTTAATCTTAAAATTCAGTTATTCAACTAATTTTGAATGTTTGCTATGCATGTTTTATTTTTAAAGAATTAATGCTTCCATATCTCAATTTTTATTTAAACAAAAATAGACTGAGAAATGAATAAGACACATATCTTGGACGTTTCCAATTCCTAAATCAGAATACTGTCCAATTTCCAATTCAGAATACTTGTGTAAAATTTGGATTACCTTTTTTCATGTGTCAATATAAGAGACACTTGGAAAATAGATATTATCTATTTTTTTTTGGATTAGGCTTATGGGGTATTTTAAATATGTATTGAATTGAATATTTCATATTGGTTGTGATCCTTTACTAGTACTTCTAGTTAAATAAAATAATTATTTATCTCTTTCCACAAATCCACAAAAAAAAGGGTCATCGCCACCCAAAAAATCTACTAATTCAGTTTTTCCATTTCCTCATATTTAGGATTTCCTCACATTTAGGCCACTCCCTCCAAATTTGTCCTATAAAAGGTATCTCAACTCAATATATTCCTAGTATATTTACCATTTTTTTCCATAGTTTGATTATGATAGGGTATTATATAAAGAGGTGAGAGATTATTTCCTCATTATTCCAACACATCTCTCATTTTAAAGGTCCATGCATCCCTATTTTCATCAACTATTCCTCTATTAACACCCTTATATGAAGTAGAAGCCAAATGAAGAATCTCACTTTGGGCCAAAGGTTATGTGCCCATAGTTGCATGAATATATCTCTTAACAAGCTTGGGGTACTCTAGTAGAGGGTTAAGTATCTAGAGGCAATTGTATATTCACTCTATTTTTTACTGCCTCATCCAAGAGTATCCTCCTCGTGAGACCATGAGAATCATGTCTATATGCTCCTATTCCATATATTAAAAATAGCATAGAATGACCAATGATGTTTAATCCTGCCATTATATTAGTGAAAGGGACATGAAGAACTATCTTTGTGGAATTTTCTATTTTTTTTGTGGTTGGTAGAGCATCATTTTGGATAAGTTTTCCTTACCAAGTGGACACACACAAGTTGGTCAGACATGGTTAAAATTTGTTGGAGATTAATCTTTATTTGAATATTATAAAATAAAGTTTTTTTTAACTTTATTTGGATCCATTTCATTTCTACTTCCTAGCTACTACTTTAAGGCTTATAGTAATTGGGTGCCTTAACCCAATTATTTCTATATATGTTCTCCATCAATGGTCTTCAAATTGGAAACTGATTTATTAGAGGAGGATGTGCATCCCATGAATCTAACCAAAAGTTTACCTTTTGCCCATTATGGATAGTCCAATATAATATTTTCTTGATCAAATACTCTCCTATTTTGAGTCCCATAAGATGGGATATCCCTAGCTAGGAAGCAAAAATTGGATAAGCTCTATTGAGGTTTTATTCTCAACATATTTGACCCTCAAATTTTGATTCCAAAATTCCTTATGGGATTTTAGCAATATCTAATATAACTTAGTCATCAATGCCTAATTATTTTTGACAACTGACATGATTCCTAGTCCTCCCTCCTTTTTCTATTGACATAAAGTATACTATTTCACTAGTGACCATTTTCATTCTTCCTTGACTACACTTTAGAGAAATGCATACTTTATTTGATCCAATTATTTAAGAATTGTCTTAGGGATGTCTATGAATAAGGAGAGAAATAAATATGACCACTAAGAACTACTTTTATTAAGGTCATATGACCTCCTATATAAAGCTATCTATTAGATTGTTTAATCAATTTTTCTTTCACTCTCTTTGAAATCCAAGTCCATTCATCCTATTTTTATCTCCCAACTATAAGTGGAATTCCATGGTAGGTGATTGGAATAAATGTCTTCTTCTCTCTAAATTTATTCAACAAAATCATCTCTTGCCTAGGTTACTAATGCATAACGCTGACCTTAGAATTTCCTTCATTTATAATTTATCCACTTGGTTTTATAAATTGTCCTAGAATTATTTGAAGTCTAAATATATCCCTAGTTATTGATTTTCCTAATAAAGTAGTGGCGTCAACAAATTGTTTTTAAGTAATTGATTTAGGTCTAGTTCTTATTACCATTCCTTCTAAATTTATGGTTTCCCTATCCTTAGCTAGTATTCTACCCATACATTCATCCAATATGATGTACAAGTATGGGGATAAAGTGTCTCCCTACCTAACACCTCTAGAAGGATTAAATGGTTGGGTAGGAGCTTCACTTACTAGAATAAAATAGGATAATAAGGAAATACATCCCTTGATGCATTCTACCCAATCCCTCAAGCATTCAGATTGTATCATCACCTTTAGAAGGAAGTGCTAATCAAAACTATCATATGCTTTGCATAAGTCTAATCTAATAAAAATGGAGGGTATTTTTTGTACTTGCATAGAGTGGATGGCCTCCTGAGCTAAGAATATCTCATCCAATATCTACCTTCCTCCTATAAAACCATCTTGTTCTAGAGAAATAATTTTTGAAAAAGAGGTTTGACCCTTTTTGCTATGATATTAGTGATATTCTATACATAAAATTACAAAGGATGATTGGTCAAAATCTAGATATGTGTTTAGACTCATTGGTATTTTAGGAACCAAAGTTATAAATGTCTTGTTCACCTCTTTGAGCACCACTTTGGCTATACTAGCTTCTTCTACCACTTCCAATACTTCTTCCTTATAGATATCCCAAAATTATTGGTAGAACTCTATGGGAAATCCATCTAGGCATAGAGTTTTACCTTTTTGCATTTTGAAAACTACATGTTATAGATATTTGGTAGTAATTGGGGTAGTTCAAGTTACATTATATTCCTCTATTATGAGAGAAGGAATCTCTTGGATAACTTCCTATTGTGCCTCCTAGTGTGGAGGTTCTTCCTTAAAGAGTTGGGTAAAGTATTCTCTTGCTATATCTTTCATCCGATGTCATGTGTGTATTTAGTCACTCATTATTCTCAAGCATGATATTAAATTGTGTGACCACCTTGCTAGGAAATATTTATGGAGGAAGCTAGTGTTCCTATCTCCCTCTTAGAGTCATTGGATCTTAGATTTCTATTTCCATAGGATATCTTCTCTTTTTTCCCACTCCTCTAGCTGAGTAGTAATCCTAGCCTTCTCCTTGCTATGGATCTCAATAATTTCATTTGTTTGTATTTACTCATTTAGTTCCTCAATATTGGTTTAAAAATGTCATTTTTTCCTTTAATGTTACCAAACATATCTGAGTTACATGTTCTCAATTTGGACTAGAGGTATCAAATTATCTTAATAAAGGTATACATCTTCGTACTATGCATGGGTTTATGATATTGCTACCATTATTGAACCTTATGTTAGAAACTACTATCTCAAAACCAAATTAGTTGGAGAATAAAATAAGCATGACTAGGTCTGGTCTTCCACACTTCTACCAAAATTGGCCAATGATCTAATCCTACATTGTTTAGTTTATTTTCACTTGGAATGTATCCATTGCATTGAAACTGTTCTAATAATAGAAACCTATGTAGTATTTCTAGAATGTATGTTAGGACCTACCTTTTGTTATACCAAGTCATCATACCATTGTTGGGTTTGATATTTATAGGTAAATTTCATCATCTACATATACATGGTGGTCTTGTCCTAGTCATATAGTTATTTTTCCAAAGCAATAGTATAGCTAATGGTATGTAGTAACTTAATAGGTATTAGTTTTAGCACCATAAGGTAGATGTAAGGATGATACATGCATTCTAGAAGGTTGTAAAGAAGGAAAAAGAGTATAAATGTATATTTGGATACAAATTAAGGAAATATAAGTAAAAAAACAAGTTTAAGCTTTCCAGACAAAAAGAAACATCATGGAAATTAAATCAAACAACACAAAATGCAAAAAACATGAAAATTTGACTAAGTAAAAAATATTGGTTGAAAATTTGAAATGTTGATGTTACCAAAGAGATGATAAAATTATAGCATCCAATAAAAATATCAAAACCAAAAGTACTTATAGGTCCCAAAATGCAACATTTGACAATGATGCAAAGAGCACAAGAATAAAGCAAGCCAAATGGATAATAATGATGATGTCAACAAAGGTAGCATAAAATGTTTAGCATAGTATAAGGAAATGCCTAACCAGGAAATATTCTAATACATTGGATTTGGTATTTGATGTCATTATCTACAAGGCTTTTAAATCCATTAGACTTTAGGAGGCAATGATGTCATCAACAAGATCTTAAATACCTAAAACTCCAAAATCAATATTTGATACAAAGTAAAATGAAGCATTAAATATCAAACAAAGAAATCAAGTGTTCAACATTTGGTATAGGTAAACATAGTTGCCAGAATCTTCATATGATGATGTCATCATAAGACAAAGGAATATTTGGAACCTGATATAAATAGAACAAAAAATATAACACTTAGGCAAGATAAATCCTTCAATGACAAGCAATATGCCTTCATGCCACTAGCCTCTAAATAAATAATATATAATTGACCTAGTCAATAGGATCATGCATGTCAATTAGTCACTAGACATCATTGTTGTTAGAATATCTCAACATCCAAATCCTTCTCCATCATACACCTACCCTTTTTGAGTTGGCTAAGCAGAATAAAAAGGAGGGTAATATCATCAAATGGTTGGAATATAATGGTGTAACACACAAGCTAGCCTCACCTTAAAATCTATATTGTACACATCAACAAAGCCACTTGAATGGGTTAAGCATAACTAAATTGAATGTGATATCCACTTCCCATGTCTATTCTAACAGACCTACAATATGCTTCATAGAAAATCATATTTAGATATCTGAATGTGTTGTAAATCTATATGTACTAAAATGTAATCTATTGTAATTGTCAGTCCTTTAGAATTTACAATTGCATAACTATATGGTTGAGGTTATATGTTGTAGAGGGGAAAAATTGTGCACCATGTACAAATATCCATCGGATCCATTGGAAGCTAAGGTGACCATAGTGGTAGTTATATTTTCTACACTCAAGGACTCAAAGGAGCAGGTTCACCAAAAATAATTTTAGGACTCACTCTATTTTCGGGGTGGAAATGTTTAATGTGTCAATTAAACAATCACCTATGTTTGGTATTTCTAAACTAAACTATGGAAATGAAAGAATAATGCAAATCACACAAGATGCAAGAAGATGATATCTAACCCTAGCATGCTTCTTTGATTCAAAAGTCTCTAACCTTGGGTTGCAAGAAATGAAATATTTTTATCTCTAAGCAAAGGACCAATGGAATGCATAAAAAAGGCTAAATCCTAGATGCAAAACCAGATGTATTTTCTTTTAAATACTTAAAAAGTAATCAATTTTTTTTCCTTTATATAATATAGGTTGTGAATAGAAAATATAAGAGCAAACAACATACAACCTAACAACTTTATCAAGGGAACTTATCTAATCCAATGTTTGATTCAAGCTTTGTCTTACATCTAGAATATCCCACGGCTTCAAATATATAAAATATCTTCACAAAAATTAAATAAAATATGGTCAATATTTTGGGGTCTACTTAGGTTGCTATAAGACTAAGCTTGGAGGTGTAGTAGTGAAGCCCCCTAGCTCATTTTAGTTGATCATTCATAAAAAAATAAACTTTGACCTTTGGAAAAAACATGGTAGAATATGAAAACATGGAATAATAAATGAAATTCAAACAAAATGGATACAAAATTGGAACAAGAATGCAATTTAGAAATATAGGGTTTGGGAATAATAAATTGCCCTCAAGATAATCTAATAAAGAGTAAGTAAACTAGAATGATAACAATAAAAAAAGAATGCAAACTGAGATGTAATAGGATGTAGAGGGCATGCAAAAGGAAAATATAGGGTTTTAGGGTGAAAAGTCACCCCAAAGCCTAACTATCTTGAGTCATATGAGTGAAAAGGACAAAAAACACAAGAATAAAAAGGGGTGGCTAATTAGGTGATGCACAAATAGTATCATTTTGGACACTTTGAATATTTGGCACACAAAATGAGGAATTAAGAACATTAATGCTTCTTAGGATGGGATACTCCCTTGAGTTTTAAAAGGAATTCCAAATTCATAAGGAAGATCAAAATTGCTGACTCATAATAAAACAAAGCATCAATGACGAGAAAAGAGGAAAAATGTACTAAAAGGAAGAAAGGGCATAGAGAAGACAAAAATGAAATATTAGGTTTTACTTGCATATTTAAGTTTTTATTTTTATTATATATATATATATTAGGGTTATGCGTAAGGGGTCGATCCCAAAATATATTTATAAAAATTTTGCAAATCAGTTTTGAAATCTAGGTGAATAGTGTCGAAACACATGTAGAAGGTTCACTATTATTAAGAGCAATGTTGGAAATTTAAACTTAAAATGGTCAAATTATTATAAAATTGGGGCGAATCGACCCAAAAAAAAATTGCACCCAAAATTTTTTGGCTAATGGACCCTGGTCAAGGGTCCCAAATATTAGCCAATTCCAAAATTTGAAAATCCTAATTTTAGCCAATTTGGCAATAAATAGCCACTATGCATAACATTGATATATATATATATATATATATATATATATATATATATATATATATATATATATATATATATATATAATATATAAGATAGATAGATAGATAGATAGATAGATAGATAGATAGAGAGAGAGCATGTTAATCATAAACATAATGAATGCAATGCAAAATAATCTTTAATAAAATGCATGAATGAATTAACCAGAATATCCTTAGGATATAATAACCACGAGATCTATAATCAAGCTGCAATATGAAATATATAACAAAGGAAAACTACTAAGCATATAAAACTCATAAGTAACTTTGAAAATAACTCATAGAAATGCCATTAACAAATGCTCATGAAAATTGTATCTCAATTGAATGAAGATCTCAAATACTCCATGCTTCTCCATATACTCTCATTGTACAATTGTATGTCTCTCTCACACACACACACTCATAAACACATATAATGGAATGTGACTTTTCATATGGAAAACTCTTGGTCTTCACTCTTCTAGAGACTGTTCATATTCCTACTCTATGGACTCATGTGATGGATTATTATGTTTATTTGCATTACCAAAATACTTTGCACACTTGTGCATTTATTACATTGCATAAATTAAATACTCACACTCTAATCTAGGACTCTTTTTCCTTATCTAAATATGTACTAAAGGTGGTACATTAGCATGTACCAAATAATGTTATATATTCTAACATAAGCATTTTATGGTTGGAATACCTAATCCTTGGAAGACTATCTTTCAGGATCCTCTCAAGTGGATTAGGTAGATTATTTCCTCCAACAATGTTAGATTGTCATCCACCTCCTTAAGAATAATTTTTATAAAGATCAAAACTATATAATGCAACAACATGATTTACACCACTCTGAATGAAAATTCATGGTGGATGATATTGTATTTTTGTGGCTCCAACAATATAAGCAACATTATTTAAAGATAAAATATAGTCAAATGGTTACATGCTAATTCTATTGTCCTTGTAAGAGATTCATAAAATTGGAAAAGTGGAATATTAATTGAAACTTTCTCCTACCTCCAAAAAATACCAATTTTCATGTTTCTTATCTTAAGAAGGTACCTGGTTAAAAGGTGCATCCTCGTATGGCTCTTCTAAAATTGGATGAATTATGGATTGACCTATAGTCTATGGTTGTCTTATACTCATGGATCCATAACATATGTTGTAACAAAGTGCATAATTTCCTCATAAAGTGACAAGAGATTTTGAGGATGATGAAATGTGGGAAGTAATGACCTTTCTCTACACATTTGTAGGTTTAAGGATGAATATTTTTTGTGGAGGAAGGTATGTAATGATCCTAAAATGACCAAGTTGACTATATTTATTATTTGTTAGAGAACCTATATTAGTATAGTTGGTCCTGGAGCATTAGAGTTGGGTTTTGTTACAATGTTAGACTATAAATAGAAGAGTTATGATGTACTTGGATTGTGATTTATTTTTATCTATTTTCTATCATATCTAGTATGTATAGCATATTTCATCCTTTCTAAGTGGCTAAAATACTTTACTCTCTTTGTGTGGATTAGATTATTCTAAGAAATGGAATCTGGATTTGTTTTACTTATTTGTGGTTTTTTATTTTAGAATCTAATTTTGTTGTGAATATCTTGATGCATGTTATTTCTATGTCCACAATATAGTAGCCTTAATATAATAAGGTTAAGATAATAATAAATGAGTAGAATAATATGATAAAATTAATATGTATATCAAGGCTTCTAATACCTCAACTAATAATCAATAATATTCTAAACTGTAAATGTAAATAGCCTGAGTCATTCATGTACTATGCATGAAGAACAACTTAAAATATTAATTGCTCAAAATATATACAAATTTTATTGCTTCACTTTCTCTTATAAATATGATAATTCCTATTCTCCATGTATTCAATTATAATCATTATGGAGTATTTCCTCCATAATATATCCATAGTAGTAATACTCTTTGGATACTTGACTATAGCTCTTCATATGCCACATCTCATGACTTTTGGCTTGACTAATTAACACTTGCAGACTTGATGAATATTTGACACTATAACATATGCACACCTATACATGACTCTTAACACATTTGTACTTTCACAATCTAATCTAAAAAACTTGTGCACATATTTACATTACATATTTGTTATCATACATACAAGAAACTTGTCCACATAGAATCAACTTATACTTGCACTCTAACTCACATGACACTTGTGCATTTCCTACACATTACAAATTTACATGACACTTGTACATTTCTTGCACATTCACACTTACATAAAAGGGAAAATATAACTCACACTCTAAACTATGACTCAACCCTAATATATTATTTACAAATGCATCATGAAGGTACCATGGGGTAAATTATCATGTACCAAATAATGTAATATACTTGAACATACCCCTGTATTACATTATTTGGTTATTGAAGACTTCATTCTTCAATCATGGTCTTTGTCTTCATCTTCAATCCACCTATTTTAGATCAATATCTAAAATTGCAATATATAATTCCTCTTTGAATTTAAATTTATATTTTATATTAGTCTTCCTGGTCTTATTTCTTCTACTCTTCTTTTGTCTTCACCTCTGCATCTTCATTTGTGATATGTCTGATGATGTACCTTCTAAGAATTGAGTTAGAAAATCATCACAAGAATAAAACTTTTATTTCAATGATTTCTTGTTGAAGCTAACATAAGTTTTGTTCAAGTTATATGTCATTTTTCTTTTCTAATTAATTTTCTTGGAAAATCCAAAAACTAAGTAATGATAAGTATATCATTAAGCATTATTTTGAAGAAAGCAATGGTGTTTTGTGAATTCCACCATGTTCTAAAATGTTTTTCATGAAAATAGATTATAAGAGTTGTGAATCTTTCTTCTTTTGCATCTTTGAGAAATAAATATAACTTCTATTTTAAAGCATTGGTCATTTGTTTCTTTCCATCAAAGTCATCTATCAAGTTTTGAGAGTAAAACTTAAGTTTATGCATCATTTCCTCACTATCTTCATTGAAGATATTTTTAATAATTTCTTCCATGATATGAAATTGAATGCTATGGTTTATTTCCTTCGAAGTAGATAACCTTATAACTACTAGGTTTAAATAATTCAAGTTTATGAATTTAATTCCTATGGAGCAGTAAACTTTATGTCTCTCTAGTTTAGAAACTAAAAATAAATTTTACAAATTTTTGTTTTTTCTAATTTTATGATGTTGAAAATCTTTTATCTTCCAAATATTTAACTTAGGAAAAAAAATCACTTTTTAATTTTCTCAAAAATAAAACCAAATTAAAAATTCTTTAAAAAACCTCAAACTTAAAACTTAAAAAAAACTAGTTGAATTCCTTATCACTACAAACTATTGAAATTTGTTTTAAATCAAATAAGTTCCTTATTACTCTAAGCTTGCAAAAATATTTAAAAAAACTTTAACTATCTTACCTCTCCAAGGGAATAGATTTATGGGGTTAAAAATCAACCAAATCAATTTAATTTATGTCTAGCATGCGGGATATCTATATACATAGATAAATAAACAACTAGGGCCAATAAGTAGGAAAGTCATACTTGATAGACATTTTGTTTCTAGAGAGACATTTCTCTGTTGGTCTTTTAGGATGGAGATTCTTAATCATACTATCTCTAACCAATTTTTTATTTTTCTGGAATGGAAGTTGGGCCACAATCCTCCCTAGACCTTTTCATTTTTAGAATTTTTGGCTAGAAAATGAGGATTTAAAGGGAAAATCCCCTTCTAGTGGGAGGAGGGCTGCCATTCCCATGTGAGAGCTATGTATGCTTTTTACAAACAAATCCATCATTCCAAATCTCATCCAAAATTATAGACATAAATAGCAAATTTAATTTTTAGTCCCAAAAGGTTCCTTTGTTGGTAAATATGGAGGAGCTGGCCACTTAATTCAAGACTACATCCACAGTAAAGAAACTAAAATATGAAAATGAACTGGTAGGAAAAGAATTGGATTCCATAGATAATCAAGAGGAAATCTATTGGAAAAAAAAAGTGAGAATCACTTGGATATCATAGGGGGATCGAAACATGATTTTCTTCCATCACTCCACCTTAGAGAGTAGACAAAGGAATTCTTTGTCGTACCTTCAAGACTCCAGTGGTTAGGTAATGGACACCATACTAGGTATGTCACAAGTAGCAAATAATTTATTTGAAAATATTTTTACTGTCCCTTCTCTCCCTAATATTTTAGTGCAACAAGATATACTTAAATATATCCCCCAGATTTTTTTATGTAAGCAAAACCAAGCCCTTTTTAGTCTAGTGGATAAGGATGAAGTTAGGAGTATGGTTTTTAGCATGAAATTAGGGAAATCTCTAGGGCCTTATGGTTTTCCAATTAAATTATGTCATAGGTGAGGATCTAACCAAGGATATTTAAGAATATCAATCAAATAGAATTATACTTTGGTATTTTAACCATACATTTCTCATTTTGATTCCTAAAGTGGCACAAGACCCCAAACTTTGTGATTTTTTCTGATTGCTCTCTAAAATGTGACCTACAAGATAATCACTAAGTTGATGACTTAAAGGCTTAAGAAGATTATGGATACCATAATATCCTAGGAACAAGAAGGATTTGTGAAGGGGTGTCAAATTTTGGATGGATTTTTTCTATCCTTGGAGTTTATCATCTCGATGCAACCTTCTAGTTGAAGAGGTATGCTTATTAAACTAGACATGTATAAAGCCTAGATAGAGTCCCTTGGTAGTTTTTGGATCAAATGTTTGAGAAAATTAGCTTCTATCAAGAGTGGAGAGAGTGGATCATGAGTTGTGTCTAAAAAATTTTCTTCTCTACTCATATCAATGGCTTCCCCTCGAACCCTTCCCATTATTCTAGGGGTATTCATCAAGGAGACCATCTTTCTCTTTTCTTTTTATTATTCTAACAAAAGGATTGGGTAAATTATTCTATAGAAATAATAAAAAAGGAAATTTTCCAAGTGTGTAACTGGGTCGTGAGACACTAAATAACCTTTAATTTATTGATGATTCAAGTATTTTTAGGTAATCTAGCATTCAGGAGGCTAAAAATTCAAAGCCATCTTAAAAACCTACATGGACACTTATTGCTAGTAGCTGAATGTGACCAAATCCAAGGTTGTTTTCTTCAATATGGATAAAATAATATAGGATCATATTCTATCCATTTTGAGCTTTGCCTAGGGTACCCTTTCACTTGATTACTTGGAGATTATCCTTTTCTTTAAGAGTATAAGGGTGGTGTTGTGGCTTCTCCACAACTAGCCCCAAAATTGGGGACCCACCTTTTTGTTTTGATATTCCGGTGTTTGCATTTTGTTGTAGGTGTCTTATGCTTCGCTTGGTTTGGGGTTTGCAGTTTTCATCAAGATTGTTGTCGATAGTTTTTTATCGTCAATTTATTGTCGATGACTTTTTTGTCATCAATTTCTTTTCAACGATATTTTATTGTCGATGGCTTTTTCTTGTCGATGATTTTTATCATCAATTTGTTGTCTATGATTTTTATTGTCAATTTGTTGTCGACGATATTTTATCGTCAATTTGTTTTTATTGTCATTTTGTTGTCGACTATTTTTTATCATCAATTTGTTGTCGACAATATTTTATCATTAATTTTTTATCGTCATTTTCTTGTTGACAATTTTTATCATCATTTAATTATCGACGATTTTTATCGTCATTTTCTTGTTGATGATTTTTATCGTCATTTAATTATCGATGATTTTTATCGTCAATTTATTGTTGACATTTTTATTTTTATCATCATGTTGTGGTTGACGATTTTTTTAATCTTCATGTTCTTGTCGACGATTTTGATCGCTAGTTTGTTGCTGATGATGAAAAAATCACCATTTTCATTGTTAGCAGTTTTATTGTTAGATTTTTTATGTTCTCTTTTATTTGTTATAAAATGAAAATAAAAATAAAAATAATAAAATGATATCTAGATGTCATATTGTAAAAAGAAAAAATATATAGAACAAAAAATCGCATATATATATATATAATACTAATAAAAAAAAATATTTCATCGTATTGAATATAATTGTTGGTTCCAATTAAAAAAAATAAAAATTATTAATAAATTTATATAAGTATTTATATTTGTATTTACTTATATTAAAAAATAAAAATAAAAAATAAAAAAAGCTAAATAATAATTTAAAAAAAAAACGAAAGCCCCTCTTTCATTTTAAATTTTATATATTAGGGCTTTGTAGTTTATTTTATTCAAAAGAATAAAGCTCTCTTTTTTTTTTTTTTGTGCAGGTGATTGGCGTAGTGATGGAAGGTAGCGTTGGGAAGTATTCAGTGCAGTCCGAGTTTCCGGCTGATTGGGCAGTTTCACAATACGGTATGGCTTTTAGGATGTCACCCGAGTGCTGGTTGGCAATTGGAAGCAACGACTTGAATCAGAAGCAATACCCGGTGGTAGAAAGCGTGGAGCTGGGCAATGATGAGGAATAGTGGAATGGGTCTATACGCTGGTTTAATGGCAGTAGTGTGGGCCATCCCGATTCTAATGAAAGCACATATTCGTTTTACCCGAACAGAGCGGCAGGTAATGACGTGACCAGCATCATCCATCATGGCAACTCCACAACAACAATGAGACGCGTTATCTCCCAAGAATAGTCAGTACAGCACAAAGCATTCTGAAACATAACAACATCGGGGATCATTTGATTCAAACAAGGCAATTTCGATGCACATGTGTGACGGTATGGATAGAGCCGCTGCGAATGGAAAGGGCTGTAGGCTCTTCGATGTGTATTGTTTTCCCACTGCAGAAGCGATTGGCAACTCGGGCTCGGATGGACATGCGCCCATATTATGAATTCAAATAGTCTAAAAAAATAAATAAATAATTTCCCATAGCCTATAATGGAACAATAATCAATATCATATTCGAATAAGAAAGTTCATAAGAACAGTTTTGCAAAATTTTTATTTAAGCTGCCAGTGGGTACAATTCCGGGCTATTATAAAGATGATTAAACCGATATATATTGATTGTTGTGTAGTCTGTCATTGAGCCATATGGAAGCCTGAGACTAGAATTACATTATGGGTGATTTATCAGTAAAATAATTACCTTGGATAGCAGCAAACTGGCAGGCTACAGAGGAATGAAGACACCGACACGGATAGCGCATTTTGATATGTGAAGAAAGACAGTTTATGATTTCGATGGTTTTTGGCGATTGCAAAGGATTTTCCTTCACCACGACATAGGTCACATGTTCGGCATGCTGCGCTCACCGAAGTTGCAAATCAAATGGAAGGTTCACACAGTATGTCACCGGCAGAGAAGGTCTAGAATGAAGGACATTAAACCCAGACATCGATATGAATAAGAGGTAGTAAAGTGGAACGAAATTCTAATATACCAGAGTCATTACCAGTGCAGTGTTGTTCTGATGGATGATGGTAGCCGGTAAATATCCGACAGTAAGAGTTGTGCTGTGTAGCTGTAGTTCTCGACAGAGAATTAACGATTAAAATTGGATAAACTTTGGGAGAAGTCTTTGTATTTGAAGCATCCATCCACATTCACGTCAATGAGGTTGTTAGTCCTTGGTGAAGAATGTGGTGGACATCCTTGTTATGCTCATTTATAAAGGAGAAGCGATGGATTGACATTAAAGCAGCAATTTGGAGCTAACGGGTCAGCTGGGTGTAGAATAAATCGTTGACATAGGCCCACTCTGAAGAGAACCATGTGATGTTGTCGAGATATATAGACATGAAGATTTTTGTTTAAATTAACATTGAATTAAAACTTTATTTTATTTCTTTTCAGGTAGAACTGGGTGGAAGTGTTTTTCTCTCAGCGGCATACCAGCAACAAAGAATCCAGCGGCATCGATGATATCACAAAGAGATGGCACCGGTCATAGCAACAAAGCAGTATACAACGGTGCACAGTGTGGGTGAGAGCAACGAACAACACTGGCGTCTATGAGAACTCACATCCGGGAGCAGCATCCTTGACGAGGATGACATGGAGCAATATGGACGTGAACTTGGATATGGTTTACCGAGGAGTGATAAGGAAGCCCCGACAATGACTCGAACATACACAAGCGAAGCAGGCGAATGAGACGCAAGTCAAGATGTGAATGGGTGTTGATATAGATGGACATCCAATCTAATTTTAGCATTCATTGTTGATATTAATGGGCTACGACTTATGGCCCATCAAAACAGTTCATCCGAGAATACAATACTATCTAATTTTATTAGTCCGATGTGCACAATGGTGGGTTGTAGTGTCTTCACAGGAGAAACAGTTGGGCCGCCATTTTCTATGTTGGAGTGCTACAAATTCGTGTGGATGAAGACCGATGCGGTAGCAATGATAGAGCATACCCGATGGTAATAGTACACGACAGGCAACAGTTGTCCAAAAATTGGCAGAAATTTTGAATGAGTTGGTCGCATTGGCTTCACGTTCGAATCAGAGATCTAAATCGGACAGTGAACAGTCAAAACGTAGTCCTGACGCGTAGTAGCAGATCGCCTATTTCAAGCTTCATCCAGTTTGAATCACTCAGGCATACAGTGGGATCAGAGTGCATTAGTCTGATAATGGAAGATGGTCTACATTTATGAAATTGATGCTTCCCAGGTGCTGACATGAAAATCCATGTGTTGTCGACTAACTGTAGTGGTCTACGACAGCGTATAAGCCAGGATTATACACAGGAGGCAGATAGGATTTGGAGACATATGCGATGATACTGCTGTGATGCCTGAGATTATTTGGAATAATTAAGGTCCTGTTTAATTCTAGTGGCATCCGTTATCTCAATGCGAAGGCCACATGCTTGACACATGGGGTAGCTCATAGAAAATGCGTTGATGCATTAGCAACTCGGATGGAATAGACGATGAGCGTGGTAACGATAAGGTTACATAGCACATATGGTAATGGAAAACATCGTCCATGAGGGCCAAATGGGTCAAAAGGCAATGGAATATGTGGATACCCAAAATACTTATTTTGACCAAAAGAAAGTCCGTATTATCATTACATTAGCAAATATGACAAGACTGTTTATTTCATTTGATATAACCCAAAGCTTATCTATTTCTATCGTAATAAAAAAATAACAATGAGCAATATTGCCAAAGCAGGTGTTGGCCAATATTCTAAAGATGATTATTGGAAGATGGTTACTTATGAGAATTAGAATGCCTAAGACAACAACGGAGATAAAACGGTCGATGACAAAAGAAACGGAGGAGAGCGATAAGCCAAATAAAAATGGAAGAGAAAACTTCGGAGAAGATGAAATGTCGCAAGGTAAAACACAGAAAACCAAGCATTTCAGGGATTTTAAATAGACTCTGCATTGACAAAAAACAGGGGGCTGGATTTTTCGAAGGCCAGATTTAAAATGTAAAAACTGGAAACACATTTTAATGCAAGGATTTTTTTAAAATTTTTTTACTTCGTTAGCAAGAAAGAATGAGATTGTTTCTGCATGGTTGAATTTAATTGTTCATTTTTCTCCTTTTTATATTTTGGACTTGTATGTGAAGTTTATGCAATTTTAGTTTGGTTGCTTCATGTGAATGTTCCAATCTGAAAATTTATTTAAACCCTAGGAGCTAGCACTTAGTTTATTTTGGTTGCGCAAGTTTCTGGGTCGAATAAGCTAGGTTGCGTGTATGAATTTCTCACATATTCAGTTTTGCAGGACGGGGTGCTATCAAACTGAAGAAACTTTGCATTTCTGTATATTCAATACTTAATTTTTTGCAGATTTTTATTTTTTTTTAGTTTTCAAAATTTTATTTTCAGAATTTTTTTCTATTTTCAGGCATTAAAATAAACAGTAAAAAAAATTCAAAATCCCAAAATAATTGCATGTCTGCGTAGAATGTTATTAAAACTTCCATTACGCACTTAGAAGTTTTTTCTTCGGAGTCATTTCGTATTTTTAAAAATTCGTCAAAGTTGTTGTTTTAATGCAGATTTTAAAAAATTCAAAATTTTAAAATTTGCATTTTTGGGCCAAATTTCATTTTTCAGTTTCAGATTTCATTCATGAGCCTATGATGACATTGGCTTCGTGAAAATTTGAATTTCATGGAAGGAATTATGTTTTATGGCATTTTACAAATTACCATTTTTGGAGCAATAAAAGCACATTTCTTCATGAAAATTCTGATTTCATTGAAGGGGGTAATTTTATATGTTACAGTGAAGGTCATTATTTCAAAGCACTAAATTATTCATCTTTATGAAAATTTTATTTCATTTAAGAGGGATAAGTTGAAGTGACATTTTAAAGCCATTATTTTAAGGCCATAAATTATTGCCTCTTTGTGAAAACCAATTTCACTAAAGAGGATAGGTTATTGATCACATTGAAAGCTATCTTTATCTTCATGATAAGAAGCCATATTCAAGGAGCATATTCATCATTTCATATGTAAATTCATAGATAGATTTAATCTTCATTTAATTTTTTTAAAAGTAAGATTTAATGTAATATAAATCCTGATTAAAATCCACATAATGAGGAAGATAAAATATATCTTAAAACCCTCAATATAAAAGAAATTGTGGTACTACATCATGGTCATATGAGGGCCAATTCACATTTACTTTTTGTTTGGTTTCATGAACAATCATTAAAGTAGCATGGTAAAATAAACTAACACATGCCCCTTGTTTACAATTACTTGCAATCACTAAGGTGTTCCAAGCATTAAATTGATACATCTTTATTTGAGATTACTAATACACATATGCAAATGCTAATATAGTGGAGACCTTGGAGAAGTTGTTTGTTTAACTTCTTTGCAAGAGGGGATTTTGGAAACAAATCCTAAGGGAGAGTGTGATTTCACAATTGGGTGAAATTAACACTCAACAGGTGGATGATTGGAAAGCTTTAATGGATAGAATCACTATTTAAGTTAATAATTAGACTCATCATTGGCTGAATTTTAGAGGAAGATTAGCTTTCATCCAATCAGTGATTCAAGCCATGTCTGTTTATAAATTCTCCATCCTAGCTACCCCCATGAGAGTCCTCAAAGAGGTTGACTTGCTTATGAGAAATTTTTTGTGGGATGGACCAAGGATGAAAAATATGTGGGATCTTGTTAGATGGGATAAAATATGTTAGCCTAAATCTTACAGGGGTGTTGGTTTTCATAAAGTAGTTTTAAATAATCAAACTTTTGTCAATAATGTCTATAGGAGATAGATATCCAACCAGGGGGGTTTCTTCAATACAATCATCACTAGTAAATATTTGCGTTCTATCCCCCATCATGAATCTGGCTAAACTCATCTAAGTGGCTTTGGATCCATTATTTGGAAGGTCCTGAAAGCTAACAAATACTTGATTAAATTTAGAATTTTTGGAGAGTGGGTAAAGGAGATAAATATAGATTTTGGACTGATTCTTAGGACCAATATTTTCCCTTAATCTATGAGTTATTTGATTTGCATACCTTAAAAAAATCCTCAAAGGTAGAGGATGGATTAATACGGCTTCGTACATTACTTATGGTTAGATTAGAGACTTCTCTTTCTTTTAGTAGAAGAGGTTAGACGAATTTCCTATTCCTATATCTCTTAATTAAAATCTTCTTATTGATAATATACTCAATAAGTTATGTCTTATGGAGAAAGAAGAAGAGGATATGATTGCATAGGGACTTGGTAGGGATAGGGATTCCCTAGGTGTCTTCACTATCCATGATGGTTATAATGCTTTACTACCTCCTTTGTTGACTCTATGGGATGCCCCTTAGGATAGAGTTTGGGTGGCTAAGGGTTGGCCTAAAATAATTTTCTCTACTTGGGAAGTGATACATAGGATTTTTCTCACCTATGATAACCTTATAAATACAGGTTTTTATGGCCCCTCCAATTTATCATGTGTAAGGATGAGATACTTGATCATCTACATTTCTAGCATGAGTTCACCAAAGAGTTATGGAGAAGTTTGTTACACCTCTTGAAGGCTCATCTAAAATTTTAGGTGACATATGATAATATCTAGGAGATTTAGAAATGAATAAATATCAAGAATATATTCATTCATCTAGGTTGGTCCCTAGGCCTGAGTTTCATTTAGGGACACATTTCAATGGAAATAAATTCTAAAATTTCTACAGAGGAGTTTAGTCCAATGGAGCCAGTTTCACATTAAATTATTACTAATGTTTTCAAAAATATTAGAGCTCACCTTAGGGACCAAAAAACTAGGAGAATGAGCTGACTTCCAAGTCAAATAAGTTGGGATCATGGCAACTGCTCCCCAAGGTTGGGAAAATATAAATTCTAATGGTACAACTAAGGATAAACTAGGAGTTGTAGGCACTGGTTTTCTTAGAATATATTTCAAGGGAAATATCCTTCATTATGATTTGGAGGCTTTTGAAGTGATACTAACAATGAAGCTAAAGGGTTGGCTATTAGAAAATGTTCTCTCAATGATTTAGAGAATGGGGTTGGAAAGATCATAGTTGAGTCTAACTCAAAAATTATGGTGGTGCTTCTGGATTTTATTAGAAATATTAAGCCAAATAAATGAAGGATAAGAAATAATGTAAGCCAAATTATGTCTAGAAAATAAAATTTCGTGTGTTTTTTGTAGGACTGCCCAAACTTCTAAACTCATTTTGGTCATATCTCACTCATTCGAACTCATATTGAGCTAAAATTTTGAGGGTAGATGCCTGAAAAACCCTAGAATGTCTCCACAAATTTTCATATCATTTTGAGCAACAAATATCCTATAATATCCCTATGTGTGAACGATATATTTGGCAAGCGGCTATGCGAGGGTTTCATCTAGGTTGAGTGAAAGCAGCTCCATAGGTTGGTTTTTAGGGCCTTCGGGCCTAGGAGCCAATATTTTTGTGGTTTATGCTCAATATTTTAGGAGGAAATGTTGCAGGGGATCCAATATGGGTTAGAAATTTATCTTTCAATAGATCATACCATGAACTTGAGTGACAATAGCTTCCAATTTGCTGCACAAAAGAAAATTGAAAACCATACCTTTCCACGATGTCTAGGACAAGGATTAAAGAGATCACGAAAAAAGTTTCATGCAGTTGATCAAAAAATAGCTCATATCTCAAGTGAATCTGATGCTAAGGTGCACCCACAAAATAATTCTACTATGAAAACCCTTATCAAGGATAAGAATTTCAAAGACTTTGTCCCAAAAATGAATTTTAGGGATGCCCCTCGTGGTGGACAGCCTTAGCCCAATGCTAATATCAATCTTAGGGCTTCCCATAAACCTCCAAGAATACCTAAGATTGATCCTAAGAAAATGAAGTCAGGATGTCTTAAAGTAGCTGATGGAACTCCTATTGTTAAGCTTGATATGGGTAACATTTAGACTGGCATTGAAGATTTGGAAAAAAGAGGACTAATTTATCGGTTCATGGGTTTTCGTTCGAGTCTATCTACTTTCAAATTCTAGGCTGCAAAAATCTAGAAAACTAAATGTGAGTTACAAATATCTACTTATCCAAATGGTTTTTTTCTTGTTTTATTTTCTAATAATGAAGATAGAGAGAAAATTTTTCAAGGGGGTCCTTATATTTACTAAATTTAAAGTCGAAGAAGAGATGCCTTCTATAGATCCCATGTGGGTTAGACTCTTTGGCCTCCCTATTGAATTTTGGAATCCTACAGTTTTTTCTTCAATTGGAAACTCTTTAAGAACTTTTATAATGATTGCTAATTGTACTAAAAAAATTTACATATTTTTTATGCTCGAATTTGTGTTTTAATGGATTTTGACAAACCCCTAACTAAAAATATCACATTACAATTTGTGGAAGACACTTGGGAGCAAGTAGTGGACTATGAGAACATTTCTTTTTGTTGTAGAATTGGCCATGAATATGGTCATTTGGCCAGTGCATGCCCAAATAAAAATCCTGATCAAAAGAAAGAAGATATAAACTCAGCAGGTTTCCAAATACCTAAGAAGAAGAACATTAAAAAAAAACCAGTTATGAAGGATCAATCAAAATCATCTGCTAATATGTTTGAAATACTTTCCACAAATGATTTCTCAAGTGAGGAAGAGGAAATAATGGAAACTAAATTCTTAGAAACACAATTTAAATATGAAGGGAAGAACTTAGAGATAAACCAACAAATCAAAGGTTTTCAACAAAAAAAAAATGACAAAATTTACACAAGAAAAACAATCTTTCAAATGTCAAAACTTCAAATAATGCAGGCCCCAATATAGACTCCATTGAACCATCTAGTAAAATTTTGGTTGTGTACGAGCATTCTTCAAGGTTAGAAGCCATATCAGATTCAATTGGAATAATTCAAGGAACAAGAAAAAAAATTAAAGATGGATTCTAATAAAAAAGTAGGTCGCAAGACCAATCAATATCATATGGTAAAAGAAGGTGAAAATCTTGTAGAGGAAGGTGAGATTAATGCCCTTCCAAAAATTTTATCCCTGGTATTAATGAAGATCATCACTTGGAATATTAGAGGACTCAAAGGGAGTCTTTCAAAACAAAATGAAATTAGAAGAATGATTCAGATAAATCATCCACATCTTATTTTCCTTCAAGAAATAAAGATGTTAATGGAGGATATGGACTCAATTGCCAGTAAAATTTTGCCAGCTGGAAAAGTGGTTTCCCTTAGTTCCCAACGGACATCGGGTGGCATTGCTTGTCTTTGGGAACCAAAAGAGGTAGTTATTCACCATATGGTTGGCATTTGGGGTTTGTTGGCTATAGCTATTCAAAGTAGACATTCCAACTAGATTATGCTTTACATTACTATTTATGCTCTGACTTCTTTGGAGGAAAAAAGAAGACAATGGAAGGATATTACTCATATTATCTCTCATTTTCCTAAATCTTGGATCTTGATCAAAGGAGATTTCAATACCATCCTCTCTCTAGATGAGAAAATGGGGGGAAATAGAAATTTGGACAAAAGCACTGAACTCATGAGAGAATATATTTCAAACCTCCATCTTGTGGATATCCAACCATATAATGGCTTTATGACTTGGTCTAATAGAAGGCAAGACTTAGCTTGTATAATGGAGAGATTGGATAGGTTTTTGCTCTCTGAAAATTTCTTAATCCATGGTCACATTCCTAAAGTGAAGACTCTTAGTAATGCTGGTTCGGATCATTAGCCGGTCATGGTGGAAATGTGGAAAACCAATGTGAATTTCTCTCCTTTTTGTTTTAAATTAATGTGGTTTAGAGACATTTACTTCAGTCCTCGTGTGCAACAATGGTGGAAGGAAGGTAAACCTAGGCATGGGACTAAGATGTTCTATTTTTCCAAAATACTGTAATACATTAAATCTAAAATCAAGACTTGGAACTAGAAAGAGTTTGGGGATGTCCATAAAAAAAAAACATGAATTTATTGCTCATCTTGAAAATTTTAATAAGAAAATCTGTTTAGATGGCCTCATAGAGAAGATAAGTTTGGATGAAATTAAACTCACAACTCAATTAGAGGAATGGGAAAAAAAAGATGAAATCTTATGGAAGCAAAAATATAGAAATCAATGGCTCAAATAAGGAGATCGAAACACAAATTATTCCACAAATCTCTTCTAGTCCGAAGATCTCACAACTTTATTTCTTCCTTAAAATTAGATTTTGGATATGTTGTTTATACTTGGGATGGCATGAAATCTATTGTTGTTGATTACTTTTCCAATATTTTTGCTGCTACTCCTCATGACTCTGCTGCACAACAAAATGATCTTCAAGCAATCCCTTCTCTTATTAATTCTGAGGAGAACTTTATTTTGACTACTCCTGTTACTATCAATGAGCTTCAACAAGTAGTTTTTAAAATACAAAAAGGGAAAACCCCAGGTCCTGATGGTTTTCCCATTGAGTTCTACCAAGAGTTATCGGATATCCTTCATGTTGATTTATTAGAGGTGGTGGAAGAAGCCATGAAAGTCAAAGAAATTTTGAATGTTATAAATAAAACTTATATTACTCTTGTTCCAAAAACTCAAGAGGTTGATCATATCTTAGCTTTTAGACCTATTGCTTTATGTAATGTTCTTCTCAAAATCATTACTAAAATCATGGCAGAAAGGTTTAAGCCTCTTTTGCATAATATTATTTCCCCAGAGCTAGATTCAATTAATCCATATGGAATTTTTGAAATTTGATTACAATCATGTGGTCAAAGATCAAAACAAGAGTGTTGATGCTTTAGCTAATGGGGCTTTGGACAAATGTGATCTTACTTTTTATGGCCACCCTCCTATATGGTGGGCTTCTCAAATTAGGGAAGCTCTTCTTTCTATCATTTATTTGGATGGCTCCAGTTCAGAAGGTACCTAGTTTCTTCTTGCTTTTTTTTTTGTTCTCTTTGTTTCATTCAGTTTTTTTAGTTCCCTATCTCATTCTATTCTTTATTTTGTTTCCTCTGTTGATTTTTGCCTTAATAGTATTATGTTCTAGATAGGTCATTGTTATGTTCAATTTTTTTTTTCTTTTTTCTTTTTTGTTTTTTTTTGTTTAGTTTTTTAAGGTGGGTGGGTTCTTTTGTTTTGTTTTGTTTTTGTGTTGTTTTTTGTTGTTCATGTGTTTTTTTTGTTTTGTTTTTTTATTTATGTTTTTTGTTATTGTTCTTGTATTTTTTTCATTCTTGTTCTTGGGTTTCTCTTTGTTTGTGTTATTTCATGTTTTTATGTGTGAGTGTTTTCTATTTTTTTTTTATTGTCTGTTGTTGGTTATTTTTTATTTTTATTTTTATTTTACTTTATTTTTTTATTTTTTTTAGGTTTTGGTTGTGTTTATTTTTCATTTTTTTTTGGGTTATGTCTTTGTAGTGTTCTATTGTTTTTATCTTGTTTGTGTTTTGTTATGTGGTTCTTGTATTTTTCTATGTGGTTTATGTTGTGGTTTATTTTATCTTATTGTGCATGTTTGGTTGTGCTTTTGTTTTTGAAACACTCAAGAAGCATGTTTATTTTATTTTATTTTATTATTTTTGTTGTTATTTACTTATTTTTAAATTGGTTTTGTGTGTTTGTTTTCTCCTTGAGTATGTCAAAGGTGGTAGGCCAGGTCCGAGTCCTGGGTGTTTTTGGCGGAATGGATACCCCTGCCTCCTTGGGTCTTACCCAAAAGTGGCATCCCTTTTGGGATGTTTTCCACAAATAAAAAAAATTAAGTCCATATGGTAGTAGTTTGAGGATGACATTCTAGTCTATTTTTATAGATAAAATAATGTAGTGACTAGATTTTTGGCTAAAAATGGTAGTGAAATTTTGGTTGGATGCATGTTAAATTCTAAATAGGATATAAAAACTTTTGAATGGTTGGAGGTGAACCAAATGGTTTTTTTTGGCTAACAAATACTTATGTAAAAATGAGGATAGGTTTAGAGTCCACTAAGTCTTGTGGTTCAATGAAGGATGAATAGTTATTGGTTGCATTTTTTTTTACCTCTTGCAACACTCTTTGGCCCCTCTTAGGACACCACTAATAGTGTTTGTAGGACTGTCAAGACTGCTAGATGACTTTTAATCAACATAAAATCAAAGTGGGAATAGATTAGGAGTCTCTACTATTTATATGATGCTTAGTTTTTTGTTAACTTTGAATATTCTAATCCATGTTTTATTTAGATTTTACAACTTGCCAAAAGTGGCTCAACTTTGAATGTAATTTGATTCTCTAATAAATTTTATAGGTATTTGGTCACTCTTAAATATTATCTATCGTTTTGGAATACCCTCAAAAATAAATTTTGATAATCGAAAGTCATTTAAGAATAAGGATGTTAGAATTAAGAGTGACCAAATCCATATAAAAGTTATTAGTAAAAATAGGATCATGATCATAGATAATATACTTGGTCATACCATGTATTTTGAATATGGGATCATGTAGTACTTTGGCCACCTTTCTGGAAGTGAAAGAATGCTACAATGCATAGAAATTGATATACTATTAAAGATGACCTACCTCCATAAAAATCCTTGATTTGCACTTGTACATACAAAAATATTTTATGAAATCCATGGAGACATGTTCTTGTGGGTGAAAGTAATTTCCCATACACATTGTCCTTGCAAGCAATGAAAGACTCTAGTTTTTGCTAAGATTTTTCTAAGGCAAAGTCCAAAATCAAGTCAGGACTTATCATTTTTACATGAGCATCCTATCGAATATCCATATGCATATGTCCAAGTTCGAGTTTCAAAGTGGCTAAGTCTTCAAAAAAACATCAAAAAATCAAGATGCACTTGGTTAGGTGAAAAATTTACTAAGGTTTGAGAGCAAAACCTAGAATAAATATAAGAATTTGAGAAGCCAAAGGACCAAAACCAAGAGATCCTGATATTATAAAAGGATGATATTAGTATGAGGCCTATAAAATTTTGGAAAGCTAAAAGGCCAAGCTTGGAAAAAATGGAGCTTAAAACAAAGTAATCCTAGGATATTTTAGAAATTATGTCATCTAGAGCCTTCAAAAATATTATGCTAGGAAATTTTGATCCTAGGATTGCCAAAATCTGACATCAACCAAGATCACTAAAGATTTTTGTATGTTCTCTAAGGATCTTGTAGCAGTTAGAAGGTTTTGAAAAGTTCTAAAAGTTTTATAAATGAATAAAATATCCTCAAACTTGTTTCTTTTAGCAAAATTTATATGTTCTATAAACCTGTAGCTCACTAAGATACATTGTAATATTTGTGTGACTTAGATTATTCTAAGACTTGGTATTTGGGTCTATTTTACTCATTTTGGATCTACTATTTTAGAAATTGACTTTGTTATGAATATATTGGTGCATATTTTTTTTTGTTGCATTTTTAGAATTTATAATTTGAGTTGTTTTTTTCTAGAAGTTATTTTGTTATGCAAGGCTCAAACCTCAATTTTATGAGTGTGGGTAGCTTCTAAAAAAAACTACAAAGTGGTATTTAAGACTAAAGAATACATCATCAATGATAAATTAAAGAAGAACCAAGGAGTAGCTATTTTATGTAAAACAAGAATGGAATGTTTCCTTTAAAGCTAGGATGGAAAGAGACCAATTGGTTTCATACAACCGTTAATAAGAGTAGCTAGTTATAACACCAATAGTATGGTCAACTGAATTTCTATACAAAAATATTTGTTAAACACTAAAACAATCATCCATGGAATATCTTGTAAATAAACAAGAAGTGAAATGTGCAAAGGATTCATAATGGAAATTTATCATAAAAATATATTTCTATGAGGAAAATAATAGAGAATTTCAAATATAGTGGAGTTGATTCATTTAAATGTTTGTTATTCAATGGATATGCTAGTTGTTAGTAAATCCTTCTATCTTAATGTTTAATATCATTTTCTAATCTATAGGAGCAAATGAAAGTGCATATATAATCAAAACATTAAGGAATGATTGTGGTGATGTATATTATTCCAAGAAATTAAATCAATTATGTGATGAGCATGAGATAAGAATAAAATTGACAATAACTTATACAACTTAGCAAAATGGAGTGAAAAAAAGGAAGAAAAGAAAAATCATGGACATGAAAAGAAATATGGTACTAGTAAAAGAATTGGAAAATAATTATGTGGCTTTACACAAAAAAAACATATTATTTTTAAGATGAAAAATAGTTAAAATTTGGCACCAAATTATGTTATCTATAAAAGGTAATTCATCGAAATAGGAAAATGAAATATCAAATAAATCATCTTCCTACCTCTAAAATACACCTTATTTTTTAATTTTTTTAAAGTCATAAACAAATATCACAAATAATAATTTAATTTTTAAATAAAGAAGAACAAATTAACCTATATCCAAAAGCAATCTAATAATCGTGGGTCACCAATATACAATATTTCCAAATACATAAGTTAATTTGTTTTAGATGACAAATTTGTAGTTTTTCTCCGCAAACTGGCCTCACTCTCATTAATATATGGTTGAGCCTGTTGAACAAAGTAATAGATTAAACGGTGAACCAAGATTATTATTTGGTCAACTTCGAGAATATTCAACTAAATTATTTTGAGCACAACTGTTGTGCACAACCACTTTCGTCTATCAATGTGGTATAAACTTAAAAAAAACATACCCAAATATTCAACTAAATTATTTTGAGCACAATTGTTGTGCACAACCACTTTCGTCCATCAATGTGGTATAAACTAACATACCAACTTCGAGAATATTCAACTAAATTATTTTGAGCATAATTCCATTAAACTAAAATTATTTTCAGGAACGCACTGGACTAGTAGAAGGCCGCGAATCGTTCGATGCGCGTAGAGTTACACGTTATAAGCGGGCTTGTGAGTTGCTTTAATTCCGAATACAGAAAAAGTCTGTAACGTCTTCGGTTGTCCGCGTCAACGAGCTCAGCTGGAGCCCAAATCTGTTTATCGTCTTCAAACATCCAAAAAAGAGCTAAAGACACCCGATCCCTCCACCCTTTACATACTACCCGATGCTCCGCGCTACGGCATCTACCGTTGCTCCACGCCTGCAATCAATTGCCGTTAGTTTTGCCCATTCAATAGAAAATAAGATTAGATAACAATACGGTCTGCTTCTGAAAAAATCACGACCTTGAGGGCGTCGCCAACGTTTACAACAAATGAGTGAGGAAGCGGCTGAACGTCAAACCAAACCCCTTGATTTGGTCGAACCTCCAGTTCTCCCTTTTCATCTTGATAAAGTATGGTGAGGCACGAAAGATCCGAATGTCTACCGTATGCGCCCTCTCCAGCCGTTGTATAGTGATTTATGCGCAACGTGGATGAGCACTTTTCGAAATCAGACTGACAGAAAGTCTCAGCATCCATACCCAAGCTCGCCACAATGATTTTAACAATTTTAATGATTTTAATTAAATTTTATAGAGAATAAGGTATAGGAAAGAATTCAAAAATTAAAAGTTATTATTGAATGTCAATAATTAATATTGCGTATATATAAAGTTTGAATATTAGATATGAATATTTAATTAAAATGAAATTGATGTTTTTAATTTTTTTTAGTAGTGTACAATGATTAGGACTTGGTTACATTAAGATATTTAAGGTTTGAATATGAAAGAGAATATAGTTGTATAACATGTAAATAGACATAATATGGATGAAGTTTATAAATAGCTAAAAAATGTTATAATTAAATTTGTAATTGTGTTAAATAATTCATTGCAATCTTAGAAATATTAAGTTGGATCATCCTAGTTCCTTTGACCCATTAAAACCCCTCTTATTCTTAGCTCATGGTTATCATAAGACCATCCTACTCTCTTAACCCAAGTCCACCTCACTCTAGTTTACATTAATTTCTTATTCTCCACCCCCCTTTTAATGCACATGGGTGAGAATTCTCTCCATCTAGGCACATTAATGAAGAATGCCACATGGGTGAGGATTCTCTTCACCTATGCACATTAATGAGGCATGTTTTTTTTGTGGGTGAGGAATCTCTCCACCCAAGTACATTTTTGAAGCATGCCATAACATTAATAGAGAATAATGCACACATGTCCACCTCTCAATCCAAGTGGAGAAACTTAAGATTCCTCTCTTCTCTCACTCAGGCCATTTGTCCACCATGCTACCTCCACTTCATCACTCCCCTCACCCTTGGAAAATTTTATAAATAAACTTACATTTCTTTTGTTTTGAGAGAGGCGTGTGAGATGTCATAGATAAAATCTCCCAAAATTTATCCACAATCCATTCACATGAATTTATGTGTTAATCATGGATAGAATGGTAGGTCTCTCCTTGTACAATTTATTTTGTAAACCATGTGCAAGTTAGAGCTAGTCTTCTTGTTTGGAAATTTTATTTTGAGAAGTATAATCAAGATCATCCACAGAGGGATGATTTACAGTCAAAATCTTCCCCATAGCGATGGTTCCATCTAGGAGCCAAATCCAGTCCCTTGAAAATAAGAAGACTAGTCAAAAAGGTGAGTAAGATAGTTTTAGATGCTTTTAGATTATTTTTAGCTTATTTATCCCTATCATTTATATTTATTATCCATGGATGATAATGTTGCCATATTTATATGTATTATCCATGAACGATAAAGTTACCATAAATAATTGGATAAAGTTGCTTATCCGATTGATGATTTGGGTTGCCAATATAGATAATGTAATATGTGGCAAGTCCATATTATCTTGCCACCTATGATAATGTTGTAAAAGATATTTCTTGCCTATAAATATATAAAACTTTACAATTTAATATTAATATTTAGATTTTAGATTTTAAATTTCTCAAATTGATATCTGTATCATTTTGGTATCAGAGTAGTTGTTCCTATTTATTTTTTTATCTTTGTATTTGAGGTATCATGCTACCTAAAAAGAGTCTCTCCCTCAAAGATATCTCTCAAAGAGCCAAAGCGCTCTTGATGGATATTGAGTTCATTCGTGTTGCTATGCTAGCAGAAGAAATGACATCTATGAAGATGAAGTTCTTCCTACCGAAAAGGAAGAAGATGTTGAAAAAGAAGTAAATTTACCACTCCTTGAAGGGAATGTTCCTAATGTTGTTTCTTTTAATGGTGATCTTGTTTTGTTTGATGCAACTCTAAAAATTGCAGATTCATTTGAGGACTCTTCTAATGAAGCCCATGAAGTTGAAGCTAACAAGATGCAAATTCTTGATCTGTCTTACAACGACTCAAAAGAGGAGCTTGTGGATTCCATGCTACCTCAATTTATTCTTGTAGACACCTAAAATGCATCATGTCAAGGGCAAATACTCATATCGACATTCTACAAGACCATATGGAGGATCTTGGACAAACTCCAAGATAGTGCAATGGTTCTAAATACTCAATTTGGGCTTCTTGGCCTAATCAGTCTGAACCACAGTTGAGACCTATGGTCTACAGTCTAAACTACGGCTAAGGCTTGTAGTTTATAGTCTAGATCGTAGTTGTAACCTGTGGTCTTAACTGATGTTTAGTTGGCCTTAATCTGATCCAAATTTGTTTGAATGACCATTTGTTCTAGAAGACAATGGTTAGAGGATGGAAGCTTCCAATCCAACTATCCTAACCATACCTTCTTGATCTTGGATTCTCCATGAAGCCACCCCTAGCCCTAGGACATCCTATAAGTACCCCCTCTAAATTAGGGTAAACTATCAATGAAGCATTGGAGTTTAGAGTAGCGAAGCCCTGTCGAATTGTGGACTCACTTGAGTGCATAGAGAGATCCTTGTTGCTATTCCCCATTGTCAATTTGGCAAACATCATAAATAATTAGGCCATGGATGCCCTAAGAACCTAGGAGAGCCATGAAACGCTAATTTGAGAAAACAAAGGCCCTATTAAATGATTCAACAACCAAAATTGTTAAAAGGACACCGAAGGCAACCCTTGAACATAAATTGGACAAGGAGTTCAAGCACACTACCCTTTATTTTGAGGATAAACTCACTTGAGTGCTAACTGTAGCTGTCAGCCATGATTTATAGTGTAGATCGTGCACTAGTGCTACGGTTTGCAACAAAGGTATCACCACCTTACTGTTTTTATTTTTGCCCATCTAGTTATATAATATTAGTCATTTGCACGATTAAATTGTAGTTTTAGACACTTTTGACTGATAAACTAGTGTTTTTACTAACTCATTTTCATCATAGTAGTTTAGATGTTAATGATTTCTTTTCATGTTATAATGCTTCATTTCAAGTAATTGATTCCATAGATTGATAGTTGTGCTCTTCATTTACATATTTCCATCAATCTTGATATTATTTGCATATGTTTAGTATAGTATATGCATTTTATTTATTTGATGTCATTATGCTATTTTCATGCTATTTGTATTTAAAGGGCCTCGTTATAAGAGGCTTCCTATGCTTTTGACATTTTTGTGTTGTTTCATGATCGTAGGAAACATGTTTCTAAGGAGCTACAACCATTGATTTATTTCCTCAACATGAAGAAGAGGGTCTAATCAACCCTAGAGCAGTTCATGTCACCTTAAGGGCTTGATAGTGCATTTCACCCCTGAGGGGGATTGAAATAATTGTAATTGCATATCAAATAGAGTATCCCTAAGAGGGACTTACATGTAATTAGACACTCATTGATTTTAATGGAATAATAAAAGCATTTCTTGTAATTTCTATGTGTTTTGTCCATTTATGTGTTTGAATATCAATTTTTACCTTGTTTATGCAATTACAACATTTCGAGTGCATGCCTTTTTGGTCGTATAGAAGGCAATCATGATTGGACTCCACATAAATAACATCTGACTGTGTGTTCTTGACATTTTTGACTTGCAGGTATAGACCACAGCTATCATATGTAGGCCAACAATTGAACCACAGGTTCAACCCATGGGCCATAGTCATAACCACAAACCAGACCTACGATTTCTAGCTGACAACACAAATAGAAAAAATCAAAGATCCAATCATTGTAGGACTTGAAGTAGGCCATATTTTTAGTTTCCTCTGTGTTTTTATAGCATGCACAATTTCAAATGCAAATTAGGGAAAATCACTAAAAAATGAGAAATCAATCGTCTTATTTTTCTTTTGCAATTACTTCCATAGAAAGGTGCTGCTAGGAACAACGGACCTATGATTGTAGTTTTCTCTAGGCTACAACATGCTTGATAGAGTGGATTGTTTGGTTTTCATGTTTGAGGACCAATTAGTGAGCAATTGTCATCGTAATGTGCATTGTCTCAAAGAGCATCTATAATAGATTGCATTTTATGAATTTGAAAAATTATTTCATTTGCATAGAATATAGAATATGAGCATGAATGCTATATGATGATTTTTTTTTATGTATATTAAAATGAACCACACACACCACTTAGCACTTAAATTCTAGTGAGTAGGGCTTGACATCCAACCACTAGTATGGTTCAATGATGGTGGGTGTAACTTCCATATATTGGCCCAAATCCTACGAACCTTTTGGATACTAGACCAATACCGGATCCGAGAACCTTTCATACCCTGGAAAATTTGTATGTATTCTCTTCGAAGGGTATAACACTGAATGTGAAAAAATGGGTGAGGATCTAGGAGGACCTGTGCTCCCTGATCGTGTGTGGGCTTCATTACCACACATTATAGGTGGGATTACATGACTTGGAGTTCATAGCCAAGTTGTCTAGCTACAAGCGTACAGGTGAAAGCCATTAAACTAAGAATAAAATCCAACAAGTTTTCCAAAACATAATAAGAGTCTTTACACTGATACAACACATTTTGAAAACACATCAAACAGTTTAAGGCTCACTTTCAAAATTTAATACAAGATAATCATCATTGTATACCTTGTTTGCTTAATAATAAAAGATACATATAGACGCTAGGTACATAATGGTGGATACACGGGGTGGTTGAAAAATGTCTAAACTTGATGCCAATGATCAATCCCTAACTAGTTCACAGTAGCATGTTTCAATTCCTCACCCACATGAGCAAACTGAACGTCGTTAGGAAATCATTAGAGGAGATAACTCGACACGAGGGGAGCCCGTAGAGCATACCCCAGATAGAGGAGGTTTAGTATACTCCTCTAGGCACAAGATAGAACAGGAATCATCTCAACATGAGGGTGCTTCAATCAAAAGCCATTATACATATCACACTACACACACATCCACAAGAATGGCTAAAGATTTTGTTATGCAGGGGACTAGGTTGGTGCCCCTACATACTAAGTCTATAGGAGGATCCATGCCTCCATATTATGAGTATAGAAGGACTAGAGATCCACCCATTCAGGGGTAATAATATAGGTTTGCTATCGAGCATAGGTCTACCCATACTCCCATGCATGGTCCACCATGCAAGATCACCATTGATATATCAAAGGTGGGAGCTAATGGCACACCGCTACATGAGCAGTTGTGGTCTAGATAGCTAGAGGGTCTAGGTAGTATCTTAGATCAGTTAGGCTACAAGCCTTCTTATCCACCCACTCGTACCCCGAGTGAGCATAGCGTGAGCATATTTAAGACTACTATAGATCATAGAGAGGCTTCTAAGCACCCTCATGTCACACACCCACTATATACACATGGTGATTCATAGTATAGGACACATCAGGATTCCAATGTCATCTTCACAGATAGAGGAAAATGTGCAACACATCAATTTGATGGGTATAGAACCCACAAGGTCACTCATACAGAGTAGCGATACTAGAGGCCTCCCACGGCTGATCAGATCGATAGATCACATCGACTGGTATCGAAGTAGAAATGCTAACTTCTCCAAAATCAATTGGAGGATGCTCACATAGAGAGGAAGTGCATTGAATATGACAACCTTCAAGCGCACAGGCTCATTAGATAGAGTCTATATGAGCAGCACATGCACGAAGAGCATATCATTGCCCAAAAGGAGTGCATGGAGCAAGAGGACAGGCTAGCTAGGGTTGTCCTATATCCTCATGATGAGCATAAAGAGCATATATATAGAAATGCTGTGTTGCAAGTTGTTATGCATCAAGAGCGTAGAGATGCTCATTCTAATGCTAGTGCCGAACAGAGGGAGTGGTTACCACCACTTGATGATTAGAGACATAGGTAGCATGAAGAAGAAGGGGGAGATAGTTATTAGCAAGAATATCCTAATAGCTCTCGAGATAATGAGGAGAAAGAGCAATAACCTCTCTTGTATGAGGAATATAGTACCTCCTATGCCACCTCCACATCAACTTAGGGAGGAGAAATTTCTATCTTCAGAGGCCTATAAGGCCTAAACTGAGAATATCAAAGCCATCGAGAGATAAGGCGTGACTATTCAAATCCAAAATTAAGGAAAATTCAAAATGAGTCTTTGGATCCTTCGGTGCCTACTCCATCTTACCTTGAGCACTTTTATATGCACAGGTTGGATAAGTTTAAGGTGATGAATATGCACAAGAATAAATCACAAGATTTTTTGATGTTTGTTTTTAGATAGCAATCAATGATGCATTGTTGTTGCATACGTTCATCATGACACTTTACGATCTAGCCTAGGAGTGGTTTAATAAGCTAAAGAAACATAGCATAACTAGTTTTGAGCAATTAGCTAATGCATTTATTGAACGCTATTCATTTGATGTTAAGAAATAGACCAATATTTTTGATCTAGTTGTGCTAGCTCAATGTGATGACAAGCCAATTGAGCAGTATGAAAAGAGATGGATGATACTAATTGTGAAGTTGTCATTCCATATTCCTACCATAGATTTAACTCTAATGTTTATGAAGAGTTGTGCCAAGCACATCTCGTTATTGTTGTAGTTATAGTAGTATCCTACATTTGAAGAGGCTTTGGCACAATCCAAAGTGATCGAGGACATAAAGTTGCAGGAAGGCAACTTGAAGCTTAAGAAAATGAGAGAGGGATAAAATAAGAGTGCCACAAAACAATAGGGCAAGTAGACCCATGTGAATCAAGTGGTGTTGAATCTCCAGAAGGAGAACAAGGGGTAACAAAAATAGAATTATTAGGCCCAACCTCCTCCTATGTAATATGAAAAGCACAACAAAAATTATAAAGGCAAGAACAAAGATCAACGTCCACCTCGCTAGTTCACACCATTGAAAGAATCACTGACGTTGATTTTCCATAAACTGTGTGAGGCCAAAGCAATTAGATTACCCTAAATTAAGATGATAGACCCCAATCAACCCAAACCAAAGAGGTACTAAGAAGATCTATTTTTCATTTCATCGAACAAAAGACCATGATATTCAGGTGTGCTGGAATTTCAAACACATGGTGCAAAATATGATTAACAAAGGTGAGCTTATAGTGTCACACAACCTATAGGTACCCGATAATAATAATATAGGGATTTACAAAAACCCCTTGCCAAATCATGAGGTGCCTCGCAACAACGTTGGCTAGGTCAACTAGGTGCGAGTCAAACCACCTACCTAGGGGTTTGTAGGCATGGTGAATGTTGTCACTAGACATGGGAGATATGAACAACATAATCAACCTCATGCTCCCATTCAAATACAATCCACACTGAATCAATGGCTGGCGTAATATATTCTAGGCCCATTGACAAAACCGGTGGTGACCATAAAGAGCATTTTGGTCCAAAACCTGTAGATAACTCCTACAAAGTTGTCAATATATGAGCTAATACAATAGTCCCTGAGACACAGGGATACTCTTATGAAAATTTTGAGGTCCATTGGAGTAAAGTCCCAGGATGCACAGGCATTTACTAATTTCACGGGACATGTGCAGCCGTCTTAGGAACCGATGATCCAATTTTATGATCATGAGATAAAGATAGTTTCTACAACCATAGCTGACATGTCATTGCATATAATCACAATCACATGTGTTAATCACATGCCATTTAAAATGTTCTTGATCGATATTGGCTCATCGATTAACATAATAACGACCAAGGCACTGAGTCATTTGAAGTTGCCTAAATCGCACATTGTGCCCACTACATTTACATTGAGAGTGTTTAATGACGCACTATGTTTGACTATTGGCATAATCATCCTACCCATGCAGGTAGACCTGAAGACCATATCCATGATGTGTCATGTGATAGAAGGGGCCATGCAGTACAACATACTACTCAGTAGGCCTTGGATTCATGAAATTCTTGGTGTTCCCTCAATATTGCATCAGTGTATGAAGTATACTCATGAGGGACAGGTTCATGTAGTGTCATCGGATGAAGAACCTTTTAAGTCTGTGAACCTAGAAAATTTTCCTGGGGGTTTCAAACTCCTGGTAATGCACCTGGATGTTCAGCCATAATCACTGGTAAAGAAGCCAGGAGGTAAACTAGCAGTATGTGCTCAACCAATGCCATCTATGTCACACAGATAAGAGCACACCACTACTACTTCCCTGAAACCATCGACATCAGTCATGTGTTGGGATGAAAGGAAGTTGAAGGAAAAAATGGACAAGAAAGAGAAGGAGCGTGAGCCCAAGCCAGTCACTAAGGAGGTTCCCACTCCTATGGAATTTGAGGAACCCCAAGACAAAGTCAAGGAGGCATCTCAACCTACCTCACCTGCATCTTCAACAAGGTCATATGTACCACCGGTGATAGTACATCTCACCAACACTGGATTAGGTGAGTACCTTATGTAGAATGTAACCTTTGGATCAATTTTGAATATTGCGCAAGATATGGGTTGACCGTATGCTCATCGTTACTCGATTGGATCGATGGTTCCATTGGGAGAGCCCCCTAATTAGACTAATTTCATCTATGCAAGGCTAGATCAGCTTCCAACGTGAGATCCCATGGATGAATATAATGATGAACCTTTCATGATAAACATTCGTTATCTATCCAACCCAGAGTATGCCATTCATATCTTTGAGTTATATCATTGGTATGGATACAATATTAGTCTTTTTGAATAAGGACATAGGACTCTGCTGGAACCACACTATCAGTTAGTGATTGATAGGTTTGTTTTAGGGTTACAGATACGAGGGTAGGATGATTTGGTCTTAGCATCCCTTGATCGTTTGTACCTTAGTATTGCAGATGATGTGGATTTTAATCCATATCGTCCTGATCCTTCTAGTTTATGGAGGAATCACCCTATGATATATGTCATGACCACTAAGCCACTCTAAGATCGTCATGAAGGGATCCTTGAGTAGACTGAGATAGAATTGAATGCCAAAGATAACCTAGGACAAAAACCCATGACGTAATCTACGACACAGACGTGCAGGGGCGTAACCCCATTACTACAGGTGATCTCGAGCTAGGAGATATTTGTAATGAATATGGAGCAGAGTCCACCTATAATATGAGTAGACCATACTATGACATAGATGATGAATCCTCAAGTGACGATGAATCTAGGGATGAAGTCGAAGGTGCCTATGTGAGACCCTGGAATGTGCATCATTTATTGCTTGTTGAGTCAGTATAGGTTACCAAAGAGATCCTTCCCAACATTGATCATTCAGGGGAAGAATCAAAGCTATATTTCTTGGTGATGTAACACTTGTGATATAATTATCCAGTTTATCCAGATAGTGATGACAACAACCAAGCAGTCAGATTCATGGGACCAAACTTTCTAGAGTGCCCCCTAGGAGTGGGGGTGAATGAAGGATTCTAGTATGATAGTGATGAATAAGATGATTTAGAGAGGGCCTACCTTGGTCCTCCTTATTTGTGTTACTATCATCAACCCATCAACATAGATGAGGTCTATCGGCAGTTACATGTCCTCGTCTAAGAGCAAGATGGTTAAACTTGGATCAAATTTATTGGTTGGTTAATCTCTTTCCATCGACTTACATGGAGCTCTATGAGCCAAATGATCATATTTTGCAATTAGCGCATAGGGAGGATCTAGTTGTTTGTAGTCCTCACAGGGAATACCCCTTTGTTCCTGTGTCGTTAGAGCCAGATCGTGGGTATGAGGACTACGTAGATTTTGTAGAAGTTGGTCTATGTGGTCCTAGAGATAAATTCCATTTCATAAACATAGTATCCATTGATTTGACCACTCCATTCTTTAATCCAAAAGATCTTTCCAAATCATTGAATATTAACAAAGATGTTATCAACTAGGATTGCATTGATTCACCCGTTGAGCTTGAATATTTCTTCCCTAACGAATAAATGTTGCAACCTTTCCATTTTGTGCCAGGTTATGAATATGATGTTTATCATGCCAAAAATACTTCCAGCATGGAACCTATCAACCTGATTGATGATATCCATTTGATTCCTATGCCTCACCATCTTGATGAGGGATCACATATGTCAATAGAGGAAACCTCTGATGTGGATATCAGTAATGATACTGCTAGTGCAAAGAAGGTTAAATTTAGAAAGATTCTCACTCCAGATGAATGGGCCACCCTCATCCCTCTGCTGAAAGAGATACCAAATTTATTTTCTTTGACATACAAGGATATGCTAGGTCTAGACCCTAAATTGGTTACGCATAACCTTTCACTAGATCTGATAAAGAAGTCGATAAAGCAAAATCTTAGAAATATGCACTCAATCATAGCCTTAATGGTAAAATATGAGCTACAAAAGCTATTGGATGTGGAATTTGTGATCTCCATTGACTATCCAGAATGGGTGTCCAATATGGTACCCGTGGGAAAACCCAATGGAAGAATCCATATTTGCACATATTTTAGAGACCTAAACAAGGCAACACCCAAAGATTTATTTTCGTTTCCCAATATTGATGCTCTCATAGATGCAACTGTAGGTCATGAAATGCTCTCCTTAATGGAAAAATTTTCTAGTTACAATCAAATTCAGATTAAACCCAAAGACCAGCATAAAACCACATTTATAACACCATGGGGAATGTTTTGTTACAAAGTTATGCTATTTGGCCTTAAAAATACTGGTGCCACATATCAATGGGCCATGACATACATTTTTCATGACTGTATGCACAAAATTCTAGAATATTATATCTATGACTTGCTAGCCAAGTCATTCCTATGAGAAGAGCATGCAGAGTTCTTAAGTAAGATCTTCGATCACTTGATAGAGCATAATGTCAGGCTGAATTCTAAGAAGTGCATATTCGGTGTAACTTCTAGAAAATTATTAGGATTCATATTCTCTAATAAAGGCATCGAAGTTGACCCAACGAAGGTCAAGGTCATCTTGGAAATGCATCCTCCCACCAATATTAAAGAATTAAGAATCCTTCAGGGCAAGGTAGAATTGATAAAGTGATTTATCGCCCAACTATTGGATAAATTTTGACCCATGAATCAACTGCTACATAAGGGAGTCCCATTCAACTAGTACGAGGACTACAAGACAACCTTCGCTAAAATAAAGCAATATTTGGTGATACTGTCGGTGCTAGCTCCACCAAGGCCAGAGGTGCCTTTTCTACTATATATATTGGTAACTAACTTTGCACTAGAAACCATGTTATCCCAAAAGAATGTGCAAGGTAAAGAACATGCCATAGATTATATTAGTCGAACCTTCGTGAGTTATGATCTCGTATATGCATATATGGAAAAATTTTGTTTAGCAGTAGTGTTCGCTACAAAGAAATTGTGACACTATATGTTAAGTCATATGACATATGTTATATCCAAATAAAATCCTTTGCAGTACATGATGAGTAAGACGTATCACAATACACGTATTGTGAAGTGGATCATGCTATTGATGGAATTTGATATGGAATTCATAAGCTAGAAGTCCATTAAGAGATAGGTCATAGTGGATCAATTAGCTGAGGTACCACTATAAAATAGTAGGTCTCTAACAATAGAGCTTTTGAAAGATGCAATACTTGTCATATCTGAAGCTCCCAAACCTAAAGAACCAGAGAACAATGCTGATATGACTTTGTTCTTCGATGGTTTGAAGTGTGAGCAAGGAGGTGGTACCGAAATAGTTTTTTTCACATAGTAAGGATCTCCAATGCCCTTGTCATTTAAGTTGGATTTTTTGTGCACCAATAACAACACTGAGTACAAAGGGCCTCCACACAGTCGTCGCCATAAATATTAAGATATTGAACATCTTTGGAAAATCCTTGATCATAGTAAATCAAGTCAAGGGGCTCTTTCAGTGTCGATGTCTCATACTAAAAGCCTATAAATATCTATTTGCCACATATTTGGCTAAATTTGAATGGTATGACATAGAGGCAATCCCTCGATTGTAAAATAGATTTGCAGACACCATGTCATCTCTAGAATCTTTAATACCTTAGAATCTATCTATGGATTTCACTACCATCCATGTCAATATGCTCTCACATCCTAAAGTAGAGTGTGTAGCCTATGATAACAAAGAATTGATCAAAATGATTAGTGTAGAACAAAAATCTGAATGGTTCTGCAAAGATGAAGAATTTCTTAAGAAGGCACCCTAGGGGTCATTAACCTCTTAGAGTCCTATGGGTATTGGTACTACCATTCACCACAAGGTTGTTTTCAAGTTTGCATTTGCAAAAGTAGATATGCATGGGGAGCAAGTCATAGTAGCAATCGAATCTGAGGCATATCAAAATTGGATGTCACAAATTAAAGACTTCCTGAAGCTTAGTATAATCCTAGAGGGACTGCTGCATGTCGTAAAGTACATATTTAAATATAAAGTGACTAAATATGTCTTAATAGGAGATATCTTATACTGAGGAGGCTATGATGGAGTTCTCCTTCATTGATTAGAGCCTTGTTGTGGCTGCCCCACAACGTACCCCAAAATTGGGGACCCACCTTTTTTGCATGTTTTCCAAGAAGACCGAAGTGGCCCATATGCTAAAGCTCAAAGAAAAAGCAAAACACCACAAGGAGAAAAAGTGTCGTGATATTGCGACATGTTGCATTTTTGCAGCCAAACGAGAAAAAGTGTCGCGATATCACGACATGTTGCATTTTCATGGCCAAACGGGAAAAAGTGTTGTGATATCGCGACACGTTGCTTTGTCATGGTCATAGGAGAAAAAGTGTCATGAATCGCGACATGTTGCATTGTCACGACCAAAAAATACAAAGTGTCACGATATCACGACATGTTTCTTGGTTGCGGTCAGAGGAGAAAAAGTGTCGCGATATCGCGACATGTTGCATTTCTATGACCAAACGAGAAAATAAAGAACTAGAAATAAAAGTGTCGCGATATCACGACATGTTACATTTTTGTGGCTAAAAGCAACAAAAGAGAGCAAGGAGGCAAAAGTGTCATGATATCGCGACATGTTCCATTTTCGCCAAGGTAACAAACCTGCATAGTGACGTGGACATAAGGACAAAATCTAATGAATAATACAAAGCGTTACATAAGGAATCTTTAATGATTTGAAATCATTTAATATGGTCGTTACACATGGAGGGAAACAGACGCAAGCCCATGTGGAGAAAATGCAGCGAAGGGCCACAAAATGGAAACCAAAGCACACACATACAAGGGAAAGTGAAATGAACAGTTAGGGAAGGTGAAACGAATAGCCATCAAAAAATGAAACGAACCATCATGGAAGGAGAAACAATTTTTTCAGAAGTTTAAATACGCCATTCAAAGAGGCCAGAAGGGGTCGGAAACTGCTACGAGCAGAGTTGCAGACTTGAAGGCAAGAGGGCCATTCTGGACCTATTTGAGTCATTTTTCTTCCATGGACTGGTTTGGGAAAACCAAAAATTCTGCTATTGTAAAATGACACATTTTTTAATGCAAAAGTTTTCAGAAATTTGCATCTTGTGGGCAAGAAAGAAGGAGATTCTCTTTGCATGCTATGGATTTAATGTCTATTTATTTTTTCTTTTTCATATTTTGAGTTTGTAGATGGATTTAATGTAAGTTTTCTTGGTTGTTTCATGTGAATGCTTGAATCTGAAATTTATTTTAAACCCTAGGAACCAGCACTTAGTCTATGGGGATTGTGCTTGTTTTGCAAGTCCAATAGGTTAGGTTGCATGCGTGGAGACCTCATATATTTGATTTTTTCAAAATAGGATAACATCATACTGAATGCATTTTATTTTCAGTTCTCTGCATTTCATTTTCATTTTTCTACATTTTATTTTTTCTAGAAATTTTAACTTATTTAAATTTTCAAGGCATTAAAATAAAAATTTTAAAAAATTTCAAAATCCAAAAAAACAATGAAAAATCACTAAAGTTTCATGGTGAAATAAACCAACATTACCCTTGAGATTACTAATACACATATGCAAATGCTAATACAACGAAGACCTTGGAGAAGTTGTTTGTTTAACTTCTTTGCAAAAGGGGATTTAGAACCCAAATCCTAAAGGAGAGTGTACTTTCACAACTGGGTGAAAATAACACTCAATAGATTGGCGTTAGAAGGAGGTCCTGAATTATTTTATTTCAGAGTGATTTAAATGCTATAGGGATTTAAATTTTGAATATTTCATGCCCTCTTTTAATAATACAACATTGTACTGTTAAAAGGAGGACATAAATTGCTATGCATTTTTCTAACGCTTTTGATTGGTCATATAGGAATAATGTGTTTTGATTTGATTTAAAAAAAAAAATTGGTCTTGACTAACGAGGTTGTCTCCATGCAATTACTTTCATTCGATTTTAATGGATACACCTCTTGGTTGATGCTAACATGATTATTCATATGTTACATGTTTGATATTTGCTAGTCATTTCATGCTTATTTGTAAGGAATTATTTTGTCTAAAAATGTATTTATTGTCGGTATTATGCTCTTCACCTATGCATAATGCGATCTTGTGAATTAGAAAGCCTACAAAACTAGGAGTATGCTCTTCACTTGCGCATATGCGATCTGGTGAATCAAAAACTTACATTTTTAGAATACTACTTTGTCAAGGTTCCTTCTTTCATGAATAACAAATTGATTTTGAAGTTATTCTTTGAATTTCATTAATTGCAAGATTTTTTGTGTGTCGCAGGTTTTCTTTGAGGTACTGAGAGTTTTGTTAGGTTCTTGTAGGGTTATCATCCTCGATTTTGAATCAAATGGCCCAACCTCCACCATATCCTTGGTACGGATCCCATAACATTCATTTGAATATTGCAGGGGATATTCACGAGATCCCTAAGAATATAGAGAGATGTTTGCCCGAATACAAATCGGATGGCCCAAGGACCGTAGAAGAACATATTCAGGCCTATAGGGATGTTTTGATAAGATTGCAAGTTCAACATGAAGATGTGGCTTGTAGACTCTTCCCCATGATCCTAGACCAAGTGGCTTACGAATGGTATATTTTCTTACCTACTGGTTCCATTATGTCATGGACGCAAATGGAGGATGCTTTTGTCAACCAATTCAGGTCACCATTAGATCCCACAATCATCTATAATCAGTTAATTACATGCAAAAAAGGCTAGGGTGAGCCAATTATAACTTTTAATCAGAGATTTCAGAAGTTCTATAATAGAGCAATTTGGCATTTTGCCATTGATCCCATAGTAGCTTTGCAAATATATTTTGGGGCATTGATATCGTATAATGCCAATGTTTGCAAGGCGAAATCCTCAAGTTACCATGCTTGCTCTAGCCTACAATGAAGCTATGAGCATTGAACAACAAATGACACCACAGGGTTATGGGTTTTCCCAGATGCCTATGGTAGGACAATATGGTCCATATGGTCAAGCTCCTATGATGAATCAGATCATGGCACCATAAATATCAGGCATAAATGCTTTGCCTTATCAACAACCATATTCATCAACACCTGCTTACGCACCCAATCCAATTCTGATTCAAAGTGTGAATCCCTATGCAAATCAAGTGGCTCAAAATCCAACTCAAATGTTAATTCAAGATCTCACCAATTACATAAATCCTACTGGAACTTGCCATAACATAGCTCAACCCAAAGAGATTTATTCAGAGGTTGAAGAACTCAAAAATATAGTTCACAAATTGAGTAATGATTTGGTTCAAAAATAGAAGTATGAATCCCATGCCCCTCACCCAAATCAAAACTTCAACAATAGTGGGAGACAGTGGAATACGAAGCCAAACAATGGGGGTGTGCCTTCCCCTATTGCTAACCAGATAGATACTTCTACAGGACCAAGTCACTCTAGTTCCATTCTTAATATTTCTGATTTTGTGTGGGAAAAGGGGTGTAGATTACATAATACAAAGGAGCATAATGAAAGGAATTTTCCCGAAATTTCTAGGTATACCCATTGTCTCCAAGCTCAAGTGGATGATTTGGAACTTGTGCCAAATGAGGGTCCACCCCAACATCAACAAAGAGAGGACAACATTTTTGTGGTAGAAACTCTATATCATCAAGAGAGTGAGAATAAGGAAGGTGAAGATGAATGGGGTGAGAAAAATGTTGATGAATCATAAGATGAAGAATAAGTACTTGAGCATCACAACTTGAACTTGGAGGATGATTACTATGATTTGTGGAAGAAATGGGAAGAATATTATCAATCTATATCTTCTAATAAACTTGTTGTGCCAATTAATATTCAGGAAAACTCAATTGCTTCCTCACATGAGGATACTATAAATCCTATACAATTTGAGAAATTTTTGGAAGAGGAATTCGAATCTCATCAAATTGTGGAGCATGATAAGGATTCTACAACCATGAATCAAGAAAGAGAGTCATTTTCTTTAGATTCCTTTGAAGGAAAATAAATTGAAAATCTTGATCCACTTACTTGTGCTACAATGATTATGCCATTTCAAAATGATAAAATTACAAAACCTAAATCATTTGGGTTTGATATCATTTATGATCCAATTGAAAATCTCAAGTTACCCAAAATAACCCAAGTTATTGATCATAGAAATGTGTTAGTTAACCCACCCCTAGATAGACAAAACTTATGGTTTGAAAGGGATGGACATATTTTCAATTGGGTACCTAAGTTTTGTGCCTTTGATAAACGAGTCATGGAGAAAGAACAAGTGCTACATGATGATGAATGTCATAAGAGAAAAGAGGAATTTTCAAATCCTCTTCAAGTAAGGTCAAATGAAAACATGCCAAAGGTAAAATCTCACCTTTTTGGTTTCACCATGCAAAATTCGAATGAAGGTTTGCCTAATGAATGGTTTGATTCAAATATTATTAATGTTATGGTTATTGAATGAAAATGAAATCTTATTTTTATGCCATGAATTAAAGTGTGGAATGGACATATTAAAGAATAGACATAAAGGAATTTAATATCAATCACTGTCTAATCAATTTGAAAACTGGAAACTCCACCATAGGATTATTAATGAAACTAAATCAAATTGGTATGGTGAGAGGGGCAAGTGGAATTTTGTTTCTTTGTTTGGTTTGATCTTGTTTTTTTTGGATTCCTACAAAAATTGGTATGTGTATCATGTCATACATCTTTTAAAGAATTCCAATCAGGTTTGGGATCCAGGAAAATGATAATCCAAACTTTTGCACCATATTGCATTATATTGTACATTTGTATATACTTTTGGTGTTTGTGTTCTAGTTTTGGATTGGATCTCATTTTGGTTTTAAGTTTTGTGCTTTGGTCCTTTGGAAACTTTTGGTTTGTCAACTTAGGTCCTTATGAATGTTGACTAAGACTAGGAGAATATGAAACATTGAAATTGTATTGCATAAAGCTTCATGAGTATCGCAAACACATTAAAGAGTATCCTGATGATGGTTTTGATTAGCTTCATCTATTACTAATCCACTCCCCATCCTTCTAGTGCTTCTCCCTCCAAATCATCCCACTGGTCAACCCATACCACATCCTCCTCTTATTCTATCACAATGACACCCACTTAAATCTAATATTTATTCACCTATCCTTCAACAACCCCTCTCTCTTCCATAAGCACTCTCAATAACAAATACATCCTCTAGCACCCCTATTCATCTATCCCATTACATACCCACTGTTAACATGATTTTCATAGATATTTTCAATTTCATTCAATATGCAATTGATCCTAACTACTTTATTAGCATTTATCCAAGTGCCCTTTACTTTGTGAAAATTTCTTCTAATCATTATCCTCTTGATTTACTCCCAATAAAATAATTGATCCAACAATAAAATGTCTATCTTTACCATTTTCTTATCATCTTTCTTTTTTTATTTTTGAAGTTGAAGTCAATTATCTTGAACTTATATTTTCTAAGAATGAAGTGGATGATTTTCATATCATTCCTACTCTCATATAGCTAGTTAATAGATCTCATATGCTTATGGAAGAAACCATTGATATCAACATCGATTCTAACCCCCAGACCCTCACATAATTAAACTTACCAAGAGTTTATCCATGAAAGAGAGCAAGCTTCATCATCCTCTTAACAGAGTACAAGAATATTTTCGTATGATCCTACGCTAACATGCCAAGCCTTGATCCCAACCTCACAGTCCATAACCTTACTCTCGATAGAAATACTAATCTAATAAAATTAAAAGCTATGGAATATGCATCCCATAATCACCTTAATGGTTAAATAAGAGTTGCAAAAACTATTAGATATCGGATTTATTTAACCCATTGACTATCCGAAGTGGGTCTTCAACATGATCCCATTTAAAAATAAAATTAGGGGATACACATATGCATGGACTTTTGTGATCTAAAAAAAGCATATGCCAAAGACAAATTTCCCCTTCCTAACATCGATAATCTAGTTGACTGTAAAGCGAGTCATGAAATACTCTCCCTCATGGATGGTTTCTCAAGATATAACCAAATTTGAGTTAATCTTGACAATCAATACAAAACATATTTTACCAGACCCTAGAGAATATTTTTCTATAGAATAATGCCATTTGATCTTAAAAAACATAGATACTACATATCAACATGTTATGAAATACATCTTTCATGACTATATGCATGATATTATGGAGGATTACATGGATGATTTACTGACTAAATCTAATATGTGTTATCAACATAACAATATTTTACACAAAGTATTTGACTAGCTTCTTAAATATAATGTTAGACTAAATATTAAGAAATATGTCTTTGGTGTTACCTCAGGTAAAATTTTTGGATTTATCATATCTCAAAAGGTTATCAAAGTGGACCCAAACAAAGTGAAGGCCATTCTTGAAATACCTCCCCCTACAAATCTAATGCAATTGCATACCTTAAAATGTAAGATTTAGTTGGTTCATCATTTCATCATGCAACTCTCATATAAATGCAATCCTTTCAATCACCTTTTGAAAAATGGGGTCACATTTAATCGGACCAAATAATTTCAAGATGCTTTCAAGGCCATTATGTAGTATCTCACATCACCAAGAGATTTTTCACAACCTAGGCTAGGTTTCTGATTTCCATATATATTTCTACCATTGAATTTATCTTAAGGACTACAAATGAATGAGGCCAATCAAGAGAAAGCTATTTATTATATTAGTCACACCTTGGTGAGTTAAAAAATACAATATGCTTATTTGGAGAATTTGTACCTAGTAGTAGGCTACTAAGAAACTTTACCATTAAATTATTAATCATACCACTCATATTATTGCTTGGTAAAATCCATTACAATACATGATGGTTGATCCTACAATAACAATAAAACTACCTAATAGATTTATACTTTTAATAAAATTCAACCTCAAACTCATTAGCCAAAAATTATCAAAGATCAAGCTATCATAGTCCAACTTGCAAAAGATCCACTTGTTGATGATAAACCTCTTATCATATATCTTCTTAATGACTCTATATTCAATGTCATTGAACTCGAAGAGTATGTCGAGCCTAAAGATCAAGCTGACCTTACCCTCTATTTTGATGGTTCTAAGTGCAAAAAATAGGAAGGTTCTTGACTTATTTTCTTCATGACACAAGGGATTCCAATCATTGTTTCCTTTAAAATTGACCTCCCCTTCACCAACAAAAATTTCAAGTATGAATTTGTCATCCTCGACCTTAAAACTATAATTTCTATGTGCATCAAATGCTTCAAAATAATTGATTATTCACTTCTCATTGTTAATCAAGTGAAGGACATTTATTGGTGTAAATTCCCAATCGTCAAGAAATACAAGTTATATATGAGTTATTGTCATACATTGAGTAATGTGAGTCAAGAAAGTAAATTAAAGTTCATAAAAGCAACACTTCAAAATCAACCTATTTATAATGCACAAGTTTTTAAAATGTCATCTTTCATAGCAAATAGAATCGATCAAGTATGTAACAATTTTCTTTGGTCAATAATGGAGGAGAAGAAAAGAATATCCTTGGTGACATGGGATAAGGGTTACAAAACTAAATTCTTGGGTGGACTTGAATTAAAAAAATAAAAGTCTCGAGTAAATCCTTACGAGAAAAATTGAGCTTAAAGTTATACCAAAATAAAGGACTTGAATGGACTTATATTTGTAAAGAAAAATATCTTTATAACACGAACTCCTTTCTAAGAGTGAATATCTTCCAAGTGGATCTATAATTTGGAATGGGTTAGTAGGTATCAAGAAATTTTTGTGGGATCATCTATCATGGAAAGTTAAATAAGGAACACAAGTCTTCTTCTTATAGGTTGCTTGGTTAAGGAAAAAAACATTGATCAAATATGAGGATATTAAGCAACGGGCACAATAGATAATGGCTACTCAAGGAAAGAAAGTAAGTGACTACCTAAAAATGACTAAGCAAGGAAGGAAATGCCATGTTCAGGAGGACCCAAATTGAAAAATAGATAAGCAATTGGAGGTAGTAAGAAAGAAACTAATAAAAAAACTGATACTTTTGGACAAGAAGATAATCTAGAATGGAAAGGAGAGAAAGGAGGTAAATACAAAGTAAAAAATACCTTTAAACTTTTGCATTATGCCATAATGAGCGAATGCCCTCAATTATAAAAAAAGTATGACTAAAACGAATTATCCCAAAATATCCTTCTTCCTGTGGAATTTTGCTAATAGTAAGATTTTAACCTTAGATAATTTGCAGATAAAGGGTTCCCAATTTCCAAATAGATGTATCTTATGATACAGAAGAAAAAAATGTGGATCATATTTTGTTACACTGTAATTTTGTGAGAATAATTTGGGGTAGATTGTGGAATGACTTGAGAATTCAGTGGGTAATTCCTACCTCCTTGAAAGAGCTTGTAATCTAATGGGAAAGGAATTCAAGTACGAAGATTCTAAATGAATTTTGAATCTTCATCCCTCCACAACTGATTTTGATTACAAGGAAGGAGAGGAATCTCATAATTTTCCAAAACGAAAGAAAAACTAAAGCATATGTGTATCATCTAGTGAAGGCTTATGTATATGAGAAATATTTAGCTTGTCATCCCCTATGCACAAGATAGGAGAAAGAAATTATAAAAGTACTACAATTACATTCCCATAAAGAGGTGGAAGGTAATGATGAGTTGGACATGGCTTAATGGAGGTGTTGGATATGACTCCCAAGATAGCATGATGATGAATTAAGATGTAATAACGGTTGAAAGAACATTTAAACAAATACCAATTAATATGTTATGAATGAACTGGACATAATTTTTTTTCAAGAAGCAAAAAAGATAAATTAATTATAATTTTTGGATTGATGTCTATAATATAACTAATCTGTAATATTTCATTTTTTTTTATGAAATATAAAACATTTTTATAAATAAGTTTTGGAACATTATAAAAAAAACTGCTCTTTATTTACTCAATCAAAAAAATCTATAGTCCATACAAAATAATTCATTAAAATAAAAAAATATCATATCAATTAAATTCTCCTCATACCTCTAAAATACAAGTTATTTTTTATTTTTAATTAAAAAAGGTACTTGGTGAAAACATCCAATCTCAAAAATTGCTTTCAAAATTAAATAAAGAAAGACAAATTAACGTATATTTAAAAACAATTTACAATCTTTCGAAATGCATAAGTTCTGTGTTATGTTCCTATTTACTTTGTTATAGATGGCATACTCATTAGCAAAGACCACTTTGTAGTTTTTCTCCTCAAACTGCCTCACTCTCAACAAATTATGCTTTAACCCTTTGAACAAAGGAATATATTAAACGGTGAAGCAAAAGTATTTTTTTCACAACCACATTCCACCACCAGTGTGGTATAAATTAAAAAAAAAAAATACCAAGTTCGAGAATATTCAACTAAATGATTTTGCGCACAACTATTGTACCATTGGACTAAAAGTATTCCAGGAACGCACTGGACTAGTAGAAGGCCGCGAATCGTTCGATACGCGTACATTTACAAGTTATGGTTCGAGTTGCTTTAGTTCCGAATACAGGAAAATTCTGTAACGTCGGATTAATGAGGCACATTAATGAGGGATGTCGTTTTGGTGGGTGAGGAATCTCTTCACCTAAGCACAAGTACATTAATGAAGCATGCTATAACCTTAATAAAGAATAATGCACATATGTCCACTATCCAACCAAGTGGAGAAACTCAAGATTCCTTCCTTCTCTCATCAGGCCATTCGTCTACCATGCTACCTCTACTTCATTACTCCCCTTACCCTTAGGAAAATTTATACATAGCCTTACATTTCTTTTGTTTTGAGAGAGGCGTGTGAGATATCATAGGTAAACTCTCCTAAAAATTCTCCACAATCCATTTGCGTGAATTTGTGTGTTAGAAGTATTATCAAAGGCATCCACAATGGCGAAAGGAATAAGTTCATGGGGATTCATATTCATGCTTCTATTGGGATGTTTGTGTATGGTGGCGAATGGTGTTCTCTCCCCTCGTGTCGGAGGAATTGAGGACGTACCAAACATCCAAAAAAATAAAGAGATTCATGAGCTCGCAAAATATGCTGTCAATGAACACAACAAGGACCAAGTATGTATTGCTGTTATATATATATTGTTATTTTGGTTATGAGGATGGGTTTGACAGTTGGTTTTCATGGATTGATTGATTTTTGTGCAGAATACTGCTCTCTCCTTGTCCAAGGTGGTGAAGGCCCAACAGCAGGTGGTGGCTGGTATGATGTATTATCTGACACTGGAGGCTTTCAATGATGGTAAGCCCAAGTTGTACAGGGCTGTCATATATGTTAATGTTAGAAAAATTAACCCAGATTTCATGCCTGTGCCTAACTGCACTCTGAAACTTGGGCTAACCGGATTGAGCTCCAAACATGGGCGAAGTCGGACTGCGCTGCCGCAGTTTGGGATCCCGGCAAAGGGCTGACATGACGCCGCACCTACCCTCTGACAGATGTGACGCTAGTGCGGCGATTGGTCAAAAACCCTAGTTGAGGGCCTGTCAGAACACGTCAGAGGACAAACCCCAATCCTCCTCTTCCCGCGGCTATATAAGGCGTCTCGGGTATTTCAGATTTAAGAAGAAGAAGAGAGGAGGAAGAGCAGTGCAAGAGGAGCAGAGGCAAAGAAAAGTATCTCAGCGAGCAGTTTGACTCAGCTGATTAATGTCTGAGCAGCCAACTCGACATTTTGTCTGTTTTAGTTTATCCTGCAGCGCAGCCTGCAGATGTTGTAATTTCCTCGATTGAGGAACTTGTAAACCCCCGTTTAATATAAATAAAGTTTGCTGTTTGTTTTAGGCACCTTTAGGGTTTGCATTTTGTTGTTCTCTATTCCGGTTATTCTCTCCTCTCATACGGGTGTTGCCAAGCCAGGCAAACCCAGCGGTAGCCACGGAAGAAGAACAAGTCTGAAGCGGCTTTCCAAGTTTGCTTCCGAAGTTCATGGCTAAGACTGGAGCAGCTCGAGTGCGCGAGAGTAGTCCGAAGTTGGCCTCAGTCCCCACTTCGCCTAGCGCACGGTTCGTTGGCTGCCCGAAGTTCGAACTTCGCCCAATTTCGGGCGAAGTCCGTCGCAGCCGCGAAGTGCGAACTTCGCCCAGTTTCGGGCGAAGTTCGGCTGCGCAGCCGAAGTGCGCACTTCGCCCAATTTCGGGCGAAGTCCGTCGGCGCGGCCGAAGTTCGAACTTCGCCCAATTTCGGGCGAAGTCCGTCGGCGCGGCCGAAGTTCGAACTTCGCCCTAGTTCGGGCGAAGTCCGTCGGCGTGGCCGACGTTCGCACTTCGCCCTAGTTTGGGCGAAGTCCGTCGGGCCCCCGACTTGCGCACTGTGTTGTCCGAACAACACCGTGCAGACTTCGGCGTCAGTTTAAAAAAAAAAATTAAATTCTTCAGATTGGTATCAGAGCTGATAGTACCGTGACACAGAGATAGAAGCATGGCTTCTGAGAGAAACTCGTTGTAGTTGCAGATCCCGTGATTTAACGGCAAGAACTACGATTACTGGAGCATCCAAATGAAGATCTTGTTCGGATCTCAGGAGCTAGGGGAGTTAGTCGAGAACGGCTACCCAGAATCGGAAGATGCAGCAGCACTGGCCGCCCTCTCTCAGGCAGACAAGGATCTGTTGAAAGAGCACAAGAAGAAGGACCAGAAAGCCCTCTTCTACATAATGCAAGCGGTTGAGGAGACCATCTTCCCGTGGATTGCATCCGCTACCAAGGCTAAGCAGGCCTAGGAAACCCTGGCGAGTTTGTATCAGGGCACCGACAAAGTAAAGTTGGTGAAACTACAGATGCTCAGGAGACAGTTTGAGAACCTGCAAATGAGCGAGTCCGAGTCGATGAGCGACTTCTTCACCCGGATGACTGACATTATCAACCAGATGCAGTTGAATGGAGAAAATGTCCAGTGCTAGAGAATCATGGAAAATATTCTCAGAAGTCTGCCTGTGAAGTTCGACTCGGTTGTGATAGCAATCGAAGAGTCGAGGGATCTGACAACCCTCTCGACAGACGAACTCATGGGTTCATTGCAGACCCATGAATAGAGGTTGAGTCGTTCATCTCAGACCTCTCTGGAGCAAGCGTTTCGGGCTCAAGCCTCGGTCCGAGACAGCGGCAGACAAGACTCCCACCACAGCGCTTCTAGTTCTCAAGGAGGGAGAGGCAGAAGGAGGCGTGGGAGAAGTAACAAGCAAGGAGGGAGATCAAACCCTCATGACGCTGAGCCAAGTTGCAACTTTCATCGGCAAGGAGGAAGAGGCACTGGTAGAAATCAGCAAGGAAGCTCTCGGCGAGAAGAAGGACATGTCAAAGGTCCAATGCTACTACTTGCGATAAGTTCGGCCATTATGCCTCACAATGCAAGAAGAAGATGGCGAACGAGAATCGGCGGCAAGCCCATTATACGGAGGAACCCGAAATGCGGCGAGGAGGTAATGTACTGTTGACTTGCGGTATTGAAGAGGAGAGGAAGAAAAACATCCGAGTATCTTGACGGTGGTTGCGGCAACCACATGGTCGGGAGCAGAGAGATGTTCTCACAAGCTGGATGAAACGATCCGGTCCGAAGTCAATATGGGGAACAACAACAAAGTTCTGTGATGGGGAAAGGAAAGATCCTCATCCGCACCCGGCACGGTGAAATAAAAACAATTCAAGATGTTTTTTATGTGCCTGGGTTGAAGCACAATCTGTTAAGTGTTGGACAGCTTGTGCAAAAGGGGCACACTGTACTGTTCAAATATGGTGTCTGTTCCATCAGATACAAAGTGCATGGACAAATCGCAACAGTGTCCATGACGAAAAACAAAATGTTTCCGTTGCAGATTCAGAATGAATCATTGATGTCTCTGAGTGCAGTTGAGAAAGATGCTACCTGGCTGTGGCATCTCAGATTCGGTCACCTGAGCTTTAGTGGCCTGAATCAACTGCACAGAATGCGAATGGTGAAGGGTCTACCCCTGATAGAGCAACCAAACCAAGTGTGTGAAGGTTGCCTAGTCGGAAAGCAGCATAGGGATGCATTCCCTATAGGACAGTCTTGGAGAGCATCATGGCCATTGGAGCTGGTGCACTCAGACATTTGCGGTCCGATGCAGACCACCGCGTTTGCCGGCAACAAATACTTCTTGACGTTCATTGATAACTTCAACCGGAAGACTTGGATTTATGCCATCAAGCTGAAGTCAGAGGCATTTGCCAGATTCAAGGAGTTCAAGGCTCTAGTGGAGAAACAGAGCGGTTATTATGTGAAGACTCTCAGAACTGATGGAGGTGGAGAGTACATCTCCAATGAATTCCATGACTTTTGCAAGCAGCACAGAATTCGAAGGCAGTTCACTGCCAGATACACGCCACAGCAAAATGGCGTAGCTGAGAGGAAGAACCGAACCATCATGGAAATGGCAAGAAGCATGATGAAGGCAAAGGGATTGTCGCATGAATTCAGGCGGAGCACTGTAACAAGTGCGATCTACTTGCTGAACGGATGTCCCACCAAAAGCATGAAGGACAAAATCCCTCGGGAGGCACGGAAGCGGAGTGAAGCCAAGTGTGGCTCACTTGCGTGTGTTCGGGTGCATAGCATATGCACATGTTCCGAAGAGAAGCGACGAAGTTGGATGATCGAGCGGAGAAGTGCATTTTCACGAGGTACGGTGAGCGGGCGAAGGCATATAGGTTGTACAACCCTGTGACGAAGAAGCTCATCATCGGCCGTGATGTGAATTTTCTTGAAGATCAAGCACTGGAACGGGAAGTCCGAGAGCGGCGATTAAAGCCGCCAGGTTCGGTCTGTTGACTTGGAAGAAGGAAGTGTGCGACCACCGGCAACTTCTAGCGACAACGGCGGTGCCGGCGGTAGCACAGCCACTCCATCACAGTCGCCTCCACTTGTAAGCAGAATTCAAAACCTGAGGACACCTACGAAGACTCGGAGCTTGCAAGACATTTACGAGGCAACCCGAACCCACATAGATGAAGAGCACTCTGACTTTGGATTCTTTACTGAAGTTGACCTAGTAGAGTTCGAAGATGCAAGTCAGAATCAGAAGTGGGTGCAGGCGATGGATGAGGAGATAGCAGCCATTAAAAAAAATGAAACATGGCAGCTGACAGATCTTCCAGCAGGGAAGAAGACCATTGGGGTCAAGTGGGTTTATAAGACAAAGTTCAACGCCCAAGGAGACGTTGACAAGCATAAAGCCAGATTGGTGGCGAAGGGTTACAAGCAGAAGTCAGGCATCGATTACCATGAGGTATATGCACCTGTAGCCCGACTTGACACAGTCAGGATGATCCTGGCACTCGTAGCCCAACAAGGTTGGAAGATGTACCGAGATGGATGTCAAGTCGGCCTTCCTCAACGAGTGTTGGAGGAAGAGGTCTACATTGACCAACCACCAGGTTACGAAATTGAAGGCCAGGAGGGCAAAGTCCTGAAGCTAAAAAAGGCCCTGTACGGTTTGAAGCAGGCGCCCCGAGCTTGGTACAGTCGGATTGACGGCTATTTTCAGGAGAATGGGTTTCAGAAATGCCCATATGAGCACACCCTGTACATGAAGACAAATGAATCAGGTGAGCTCATTATCGTCTGCTTGTATGTGGACGATCTGATTTATACTGGCAACAACAATGTCCTGTTCGACCAGTTCAAAACAACCATGAAGAAGGAGTTCGAGATGACAGACTTAGGGCTGATGAAGTATTTTCTTGGCATTGAAGTTGACCAATCGGCTGATGGCATCTTCATTTCTCGAGAGCAAGTATGCGAAGGATGTCTGAAGCGCTTCAAGATGGAGGACAGCAAACATGCCATCACACTGCGACCACGGGTTTGAAGTGAGCAAGTTGGATACAGGGAGGAATGTTGATCCAACCTTGTTCAAAAGGCTAGTTGGCGATTTGATGTATTTGGCTGCAACTCGGCCAGATCTTATGTTCGGAGTCAGTCGATCAGCCATTTCATGGAGACTCCGAAGGACACGCATCGGCAAGCAGGCAAGAGGATCTTGCGCTATGTCAATGGGACACGAAACCATGGCCTATTTTACGCCAGACAAGACCAGTTGGAGCTAGTGGGCTTCACGGACAGTGACTGGGCTGGCAGTACCGACGATCGGAAGAGCACCTCCGGGTATGCTTTCCATCTCGGATCAGGGCAGTATCATGGGCGTCCAAAAAACAACCCATCGTTGCGTTGTCCACAACCGAAGCAGAATATGTCGCCGCCACGTCAGCCGCATGCCAGGCAGTTTGGCTGCAAAGAGTTCTGAGTGAACTCAACTTTCCTCCGGATGGTGTGACAACAATTTTTTGTGATAACAATTCGGCCATTGCACTCTCAAAGGATCCTGTGTTCCATGGCCGGACGAAGCACATAGTCATCCGGTATCATTTCATCAGAGAGCTGGTGAAATTTTGCGAAGTACAACTACAGCTTTGCAGGTCCAAGGAGCAGCTGGCTGACATCTTCACGAAGCCTTTGAAGGAGGAAGACTTCAGCAGATTGCGAGAGCAGCTTGGAGTCAAAGCGCTCGTGAAATCAGGCTTAAAGGAGGGTGTTAGAAAAATTAACCCAGATTTCACGCCTGTGCCCAACTGCACTCCGAACCTTGGGCGAAACCGGATTGCGCTCCAAACATGGGCGAAGTCGGACTGCGCTGCCGCAGTCCGGGATCCCGGCAAAGGGCTGACATGACGCCGCACCTAACCTCTGACAGATGTGACGCTAGTGCGGCGATGGGTCAAAAACCCTAGTTGAGGGCCTGTCAGAACCTGTCAGAGGACAAACCCCAATCCTCCTCTTCCCGCGGCTATATAAGGCGTCTCGGGTATTTCAGATTTAAGAAGAAGAAGAGAGGAGGAAGAGCAGTGCAAGAGGAGCAGAGGCAAAGAAAAGTATCTCAGCGAGCAGTTTGACTCAGCTGATTAATGTCTGAGCAGCCAACTCGACATTTTGTCTGTTTTAGTTTATCCTGCAGCGCAGCCTGCAGATGTTGTAATTTCCTCGGTTGAGGAACTTGTAAACCCCCGTTTAATATAAATAAAGTTTGTTGTTTGTTTTAGGCACCTTTAGGGTTTGCAGTTTGTTGTTCTCTGTTCCGGTTATTCTCTCCTCTCATACGGGTGTTGCCAAGCCAGGCAAACCCAGCGGTAGCCGCGGAAGAAGAACAAGTCTGAAGCGGCTTTCCAAGTTTGCTTCCGAAGTTCATGGCTAAGACTGGAGCAGCTCGAGTGCGTGAGAGTAGTCCGAAGTTGGCCTCAGTCCCCACTTCGCCCAGCGCAGTTCGTTGGCTGCCCGAAGTTCGAACTTCGCCCAATTTCGGGCGAAGTCTGTCGCAGCCGCGAAGTGCGAACTTCGCCCAGTTTCGGGTGAAGTCCGGCTGCGCAGCCGAAGTGCGCACTTCGCCCAATTTCGGGCGAAGTCCGTCGGCGCGGCCGAAGTTCGAACTTCGCCCAATTTCGGGCGAAGTCCGTCGGCGCGGCCGAAGTTCGAACTTCGCCCTAGTTCGGGCGAAGTCCGTCGGCGTGGCCGACGTTCGCACTTCGCCCTAGTTTGGGCGAAGTCCGTCGGGCCCCCGACTTGCGCACTGCGCTGTCCGAACAGCGCCGTGCAGACTTCGGCGTCAGTTTAAAAAAAAAAAATTAAATTCTTCAGTTAAGCCATGGCAGAACTACAAGGAGTTGGAAGAGTTCACTCCTTTGAAGGAGTAGGACTTAGTTCTAGAAGGTTGGTTTAATCTCCAACTCTGCACTTTAATTCTTCATCTTTCTTTCCTTGGGGTTTGGGTCTTGAGTTGTGTACATTTGTGTTTTTGAGTGTTAGACTGTTTGTATTGTATCTTATAAGTTTTGTTTTTGGGTATTATGCTCTATCCTTTTGAGATTTTGGGTCTTGATGGTTTGCATTTTATTCTTAGGGTTTATGTGTGGGTGATATTGCTTACAAGGAACTCAAGTCACAGAATAAGGGAGTTAATGAACAGAATCCACCTATATGAGCCTATTTTGCAGGCAAAGGCATTATCTACAATGTATATTTGTACTGTTGGTGCAGGTTGTTCCCTGCAGTTTCACTTTTGTTTCAGGGTTTGCGTGCCCTAATTGGTAGTTTTGAGTATCTTCACTCGTTTAACAGTTGCTGCTTTATTTTACATTTAGAGTACGATCAAATAAAATCTGGCCAGGGTGTGGCATACATTGTTGAACATTAATGAATTCTTAAAGGCCGGTTATGGGATTGAAATCTAACGAGGTAACTGTAGTGTGGATGTGGTTTCCATAACTTTTGTGTGACAAAAGCGTCACTAATATATAAAGTGAAATGTTTAGTGTTGTAGGTAACTATATTGTGGGTGTGGGTTCCATAACTTGTTGGGGGAGAAAGGTATAAAAAATATATGAAATGAAATGTTTAAGAATGCACATTGATGTCCGAAATAAAAGTTAATAGGATTACTGTGAAAGACAATGTGGAAGGAGAGGCAACGCTTAAAAGTTGATTAGATCTTAAGACTCTTTGATTTTACTGGAACAGTAGTCCAATGATTTTTCAAGGCCATCAAATTGATTTCTTTGCCAATCTAGAACTAGGTTTTGTGCAGCACTCCTAATGTTGTTGTTTTTTCTGTTTACTTTACTTTTGAATGGTTTTCCTCTAATACAAAATGTTGCATATTAGAGTGGAAGTTACACAATATATTAGTTAGAGTTGGATATCTTTCCTTCCTTAATATGACAAATCATTATATATTACACTGTTATTTTTTTACATTCCTGTTGTTTCCAGTAACATAGTCCTATGGCAACGTAATGGTTCCAGTTGGAATTTCGTTCCATTTTAAGGCTATGCCTGTTCCACTTTCCTGCTGTTTCCAGTAACATAGTCCTCATAGTCCTATGGCAACGCAATGGTTCTAGTTGAAACTTTGTTCCATTTTAATGACTTTTCCACTCAAATTCCTCTTCGTGGCATAAGAATTTCGTGGCATATTCTTATGATAGGAATTTCGTTCCACATTAATACCTCTTTGTTTAAGATGGTATCCTACACAGAATCAGATCTGTGCCCTTGCCGGTCAAAAAGAAATTTGGTGACTTGGCTCCTCTTGGTCTAAGGTAGGTGTCAATGTTCTTCTTGGTTCATGCCAATTATAGCTTGTCGGAAGTGAGTCTAATATTGGATGTTTAAACATGAAGTGTCCATGGATAGAATGGTAGGCCTCTCCTTATACATTTTTGTTTTGTAAACCTTGTGCATGTCAAAGCTTCAAAAGATTTATTTCTGGTAGCCTCTCCATATTCAGAGAATAGATTTCTGGTAGCCTGCAAAAGGTTCCTTTTAGAGGAAATTTTATTTTGAGAAGTATAATCAACATCATCTATAGAGGGGTGATTTATAGTCAAAATCTTTCTCACAAGGACGGTTCCATCAAAGAGCTAGATTCTATCCCTTGCAAACTATCAAACTAGTCATAAAGGTGAGTGGGATAGTTTTAGATGCTTTTAGTTTATTTTTAGTTTTTGTTTTAATGCATTAGATTGATTTTATTTGTTCACACTTTGTTATAGATTTGGCTCTAACTGAGGTAGATCCACAAATGCTAATAACTAGTGTCTTGTTTTTGTTTGTGTGTAGGTGTTGGAGGCTCTACCCAACCATTAAGATGGTTCACATGCATAAACCCATACCTTCTTGAGGTGGTCAAAGAAGATTGTGTCAAAAATTGCAATGTATTGATTTATCATTGGAAAAACATTTATTGTAGTCCAAGGAACATTTGAAAAGATCACGTTGTACTATCTTTTATGTTTAATAAAATGGAATGTTTTCTTTGATAAATTTTTGTGATTATGATGGAATATTTCTAACCCTTAATAACCTAGGCATTTTCTTTTCATAGGTCGCAAAAACTGTTATTTTATCATATTTTACCTCATACTATACCTTGTGTGATCTCTTCACTTTTTGTCAAATATTGCTCACATTTTGAGTCTTTTGTTTGTGTTTAAATGATTTAAAACAATCCAAATCTATCCAAATCAGGACCCATCTAGACTAGTTCAACAACAACATCCTTTGTTCAAGACTATCTTTATAAGGATGATTTAAGACTATCCCTATGAGGATGATTCAAGACTGTCCCTATGAGGACAATTCAAGACCATCCCCTTAAGGAAAATTTCTATCAAACTTAGGACTAGGGCCCATTCTAGGCCCATTCTATTAGGTACTTACTTCTACATAATAAAACACATAAATTTCAAGTGATTATAAGGTAAGAACCCTTCCCTCCTAGTCTTCCCTTGTCATTTATTATCATCATTGATAAGCACCTTCTTAGACCAAGTCAACCATATTTGGGGTGTCCAAAGGTATATTTCCTTCCTCACCAATCATTTATCAATCAATCCATTTTGATCATTTTATTACATTTTTTTGCTTCATTAATTAGATTTAATTTTTCATTAGAATAATTGCTTCAAATCATTTCTAGTGTTTAGTTAGCTAGCATCATTACCTTTTCTTTTGTTTATTTTTTCATCCAAGGCTAATTTTTGAAATTTGTCTTCTCTTATTTTTGTATGAAACTCTATTGGTATTCTAAGGAATATAAACCAGATCCCACAAAGAGGAAGACCAAAAATATCCTCTAGGTGAGACCATCCACATAGGTACGACCTCTACCAAAAAGCTTATTTTATGAAAAAGAGTATGTGCAATAGTTCATACCACTTTTCAAAGAGTGTTGAACCTCAAGAAAGTGTTTTTATCCTCAATTCTAGGTTTAATTTCATCATAAGCCATTAATATAGGATTTGTATCTATTTGTAAATTTGTGTTTCCAATCTAAATAATATTAATAAAAATTTCCCTTACCATTTGTATGATCTCTTCTTGTGCCACAAAGCGACCTTGAGGATTATAAACATGGTTATAGCTTTTGAGGTCAAATAAATTTTATTTTCTTTCTAAAACATAGCATTGCATTGCATATTACTACATTTACACACTTCACATTAAGTAGAAGATTTGATTCTTTTATGCTCTCTCCTAGAACCTTAGGGTGATCTTGGAGATCAAATGGAGTCACTTTTTTAATTCAAAGAAAAACACACATATTTCACATCATATCACATTAAGAGGACCCTTATTCCATGTATGCTCTTCCCTTCCACTTCATGCGACGTTAGATAAGTTACCTCAAGTCAAAAATCTCATCATTTCCTTGAGTTGTTAGCTTAGATTTTATTTTGTATATTCTTTTTGCTTTCCTAGAATACACTACCATCTATTTACTTTTCATGTCATTTACATTTCAAGTTGTTTACTTTAAAAGAATTTATTTTTAAAGTAATTTACGTTCAAAATTTAACTTCCAAGTCCTTTACTTTTCTATTTTATGTATTTATTTCCTTATATTAGGCTTTGTATTACTTGCCTTGTTGATTACTTTCATTAGAATAACATTATCTTCTCACAAGTAGCATTGGTATTTTCTTTTTTGTGCAACTAGCATATATTTCTTTTGCTTGTTTGATAGAATATAAATTTTTTATTGTTGCTTCTTATATTAGTCCATATGTTCAAAAAGCATTTTGTTTGTTTAGTCCACGTTTGCTTTCTTTGCTAGGGTAATCATATTTTATTTTCCTAGTATAAGTTCATTTGTTCTCATTTTATTGCAGCAAACTACATTTTCTTTTATAGATAAAATTACATTTTCATGCATCTTAGGTAGAAAACTACATTCCTAGCTTAGAAATTATTTTCTTGCATTTCGTTTACGATAAATTTGCATTGGAATTCCTAGGGTAGCTCTTTTTTTTGCATCATAGTTAGATGAGAAATCAAATCAAAAAACAAAAAACATAGCTTAAATCACACTTACACAACACTTTTAAAATCAATTGATGATGTTGGATTTCATAACCAACCATCGGTTGCCCTTGTAGACACCATAGTTAGTATGCATACTTTCCTAGACTTCATTACTAGGAAGCTAAATACCCTTGGGATTAGCTTGGGGTAGTTTGAGGTTAGATTCCCTTTCTCATAGGGTTAAATAATTAGTGACTGTGCAACTATCATTCTTGATCAAGCCCACCTAAGGATGAAGTGAAAGCTAACTAGGCCAATGCAAGTTTAGATAGCACCACATTTTATATTCCATAACAAGAATACTAGATGTATTTTTATCCTTTAGATACCTCAAGCCACACACACTATGGGAATCTCCTGGTTGCTTATGCACTTCCCTCCACATATTAGAGTATATTAGGGAGTATGCATAGACACAAATTTAGATATCGCCTATCTATATTTTGTAGCTTCTAGAGGTAGGTCATATTAAACACATAAAATCTATTAAAAAAATCAAAACCTAAGCAACACCAAAAAAAAATCACACTTCAAGAATGTCAAAATCCTTCACTTTAATTATTTTTTATTTGTTGTTTTGTTATATCTCTACTTGCTTATTTTTGTTACTATAAATCAAGCTAGAGCACAAGAGCGACATTCCATGGAGACATTTGAGATGATTCATCCTTCTATAATCCATTTGAATCATTCAAAGAAGGCACCATTCAGCCAACCTTGTAGTCTATCCACTATCCATCATATCCCATATTCGAGGGATGTGGGTCATCTTGGACCCCCATATTATGACCAAGGTCTAATGAACTAAGCCACCCACATTGTCTTACCAGAAATCCCTGGGGAGGGGACCTCTTAATCCTTATCAAATTTTAATTTTATTTATTTTTATCTTAGAAATTTTAGGTATTTCTCTGCATATGTAGCCCAACCTTCACCATTCATTTCTCCTAGTTCACATCAACCACTTTTACCACATTCTACTCTAGATAACTCACCTTGAGTCTCTTTGTCCCCACTCCAAGTTTTTGACCATTATTTTACCTCCTTTTCCCAAGAGCTAACCCACTCTCACACCTCACATATCTCATCCATTTCTATTTTCCCTATTGCAACTTAAGCTATGGGTATTGTGTCTGTCATACCCATTACCTCTAATCTCACTAGTCCGTCTTCTTCCAACATTGCTTCTTAATCACAAAAACCTGCCTGTGGACCACCATTATCATTTGTTTTATTTGATTATAATTCATTTCTTGATATACATATGAATTTTCCTTTGCATCCTACTTATATTTCTCTAATAAAATTCCATATTTCCACTCCACCTTAGGATTTCACACCCTCCAATCCAAATCCTTATTTTACAAATATTCCTACACTCAATCAAAATTCCATTGGCACATATGTTATTTCTTCTTCTATTTCCTCAATCTCCCTTACTTATTGTTTCTACTTATTTCCTTCAACCTTATTATTATAATTATTGTTCTCCACCTCTTCATGATCCTCCCCTTCAACCTTATTATGTTTATCCTTCTTTACAGTATACCCAAGCGAACACTTCTCAATAGTCTTCTAATCTTAGTTTCTACATTGCTTTTAGCCTGCTTTCTCAACCATCCCTAAATATTCTATCTCTTCCTCCTCCTTTTATTACTCCTTATTTTAGGAAAAATTCTTTGTGGACTCCTACTCCATTTATTTACCAACCTCCACCTACACCTTATTAGTGGCCACCTTCATAGTTGCACTAGTACAAAATTAGCCTCCACCTATTCAAACCCATTTGATGGTTTTATCACAACCTCATCAACCTCTTTTTTTTTCTTATCATGCCTAGTTCCCATATCCTTAACCTCATTACTCACCCCCTTCTTATTCCCACATGACCCACGTGACATATATTCCTTAGCTTCCCCATCCATCCTATCTATATCCTTGCACCTATTATTAATATTATTCATATCCATACCATATTAAACCTTCCCACTTCACTAAACATGTTGATCTTGCACAAGAAACTCAATGTCATCCTTAGGCAAAGCTTCAACAAATGATGGACTGACACAAAAGTCTAGCGTTGCACTCAACTAGTTATAGGTATTAGAAACCCACATATAACCAAATTTTCAATGATCCCATTTTCTCATTAGTTCCAACACACCAATAACCTTGTTGGTTTGAGATACCCAAGTTTGATATATTCAAAGGGAAAGAAGACTCCAAAGAACACTTAAGAAACTTCAAGTCTCTATGCTACCAAATATTTGGTAGTGATACTTAGACTAGTCTAACAACCTACCTCAACATACCATTTTTACTTTTGATAAATTGGGGAACCTCTTCCTAGAGAACTTTTCAATCAATTTTTGGAAGAAGACTTTATTATCATATTTTTATAGTCTTTAGAAATTTGATGATTTTCTAATCAATAATTATGTTCCTAGGTGGTGAGTGGTTATTCATGATTTGACATTCTCTATTCTCCTCGAGTTGGTGAAAATGTTTCAGCTATGTTAAACATATCTCAATTACCCTATAAATTCAATAACACAACTCTTTTGAGGAGGTCATTTTCCAAGAAATATTATTGAGGAAATTACGATTCAAGAAGGGGAACTTAAGCTAAAAAATGAAATTAAGTACCCCAATAAATTCAACAAAGGCAACAACAACAGTAACCAATCAAAGGCCCCTATGTGAATCAAGCAGTAATGAGTACTCCAACATCCCCCCAAAAATATAATACTCAACCTTAGCAATAGAATTTCCAACCTCAATAAACCCCTATATATACAACAACCCTATTGATAGGGATTAGTGTATTACCATTACTTGTAATAAGTCGATAAATTATATTTATGGCCACTTGTTTTGTTAGTTGTAATGAATAAGGGTTGTAATAATCATTTTTTTATATAACCTTATTGTTAGAGTAATATTCCACCATTGGGATATTAACTCAAAGTAATATTCCCTAATTGTAATATTACATTTGCTTAACACCATGTAGTAGTGCATATTTGTTAGTGCCTCTAGGTGGCTACTATCTGATTTGGAAAGTTAGGTTATTTACTTTTTCACAATGTACTATATATTTAAATTATTCTAAATAAGAAATACTTGCTCGTAATTCCTTCATGGTATCAAAGCATCATACCTGAGTTGGACCTACAGAGCTAGGAGAAGGCCACAATTTTTTGCATTGTACTGAGATACACTTTTTGAGGTAGGAGATATGACTAGACCAATGAGGCACAAATATCGAGATGGGACCCCCTAGATATTTTTGTTCACATGGATCCCTATGTGGATCCTAATCTAGAATATTTTTTATGAATCTCTCTATCGACTGCAATGGCATTAAACTCCACCTACACAAATCTTGAGAACTATCACCGGATGACCCCTTGTTGATGTCACCCCAGGCATGGATCCTGAGTCACTGATGTAGCGAGCACACAGGCTACGATAATAACTTGATGGTCTAATTCAATATGATGATGTGTGATGTTGCGAAAGGTTGACTAGACTAGACACATTAGGGTTATGCATAAGGGATCGATCCCAAAATGTATTTATAAAAATTTGACAAATCAGTTTCAAAATCCAGGTGAATAGTGTCCAAACACATGTAGAAGGTTTACTATTATTAGGGGTAATTTTGGAAACGTTAAACTTAAAATGGTCAAATTATTATAAAATTAAGGTGAATCGGCACAAAAAAAATTGCATCTAGAAATTTTTGGCTAATGGGACCTATTCAAGGGTCCCAAATATTAGCCAATTTCAAATTTCAAAAGTCTTAATTTTATCCAATTTTGCAATAAATAGCCGCTATGCATAACCCTAGCTAACACATGGTAGACAAGCCACCTGGACCGATGCTAATTGGGATAGACACATGGCATACAAGCCACCTAGATCGATGTAGACTGGACAAGTGGTGGACACATGGATGACAAGCCACGATCCACCTAGATGACATGGACCTCCCAGGCTGTGCCATTTGGATGGTGATAAAAGGAGGTCTGATTTACTGCCCAAATGTAATCAATGGTTATAGTAACCATTAGCAATTTTAAACACCAAAATTGCATCTACACGGTGCATGTGGGATAATTATCCGATAATTTTTTTTTCGACCTTTCATCAGAGAATAAAAAGATCAAGGTCATGCTCCCTTGTTCATGTCCCAAGCAGCAACTAGAATGGTTGGTTTACCACTGCTAAAATGTTGTGTTGCAGGTCAGGGGTTCAAACCTTGTACAATGAAAGATATATATTCTTTTTTGTTTCCACGCACAAGAGGAGACCATAAATAAAAGGCAATGGCCTTCTAGTTTCCTTTACCATGCTAGACTTATTGGCTAATCAGAAGAGCACCAAGGTGTTGGTAAGTGTTAGGTCAAGGGATCAAATCCCACCCATGCCAAAGAAATAATATTTTGTACCAAGCAACAATGTTTTCGCCAAGGAACATTGTTTTTACCAAGAAACAATTTTTTCGCCAAACAACAACTTTTTTGTTCCGAAGTCGATAATTTTTGCCAGTAAACAATTCATTTTTATAATTTTTGCTCAAGAAGAGGCAATTTTTACTATAAGAAAGTGACATTTTTTTGTTGCAAAAGACAAAGGAGAAGCACAAAAAGGTATTTTTTAAAAATACTTTGCATCATTTTTTTGTTCAAATCACTCCTAGGAGCATAGTCTTTTGTAAAATACAAGAATTGTAGATTGTTTCTTCTACAAACTAAAAGGGTTCTCAAAATTTTATCAACACCTTGTTTATTTTACAAAAAAAATGGGCGACAAAACAATATTCTTTTTTGAAAAATTATAACACAAGGGGTGGGTAATTGTGAATATCAGTTTTTGCAAGCACAAAACAAAATTTCTTACAAAAATCATTTTAAAATGGTGCACTTTCGATTGCATTTGAAACCTTAAAATTGGCATTGTAGGTGCATTTTCGATGGAATTTGACACCTATATTTACAATTTATGGCCACTTTTTGATTGTATGATGCATTTCATTTCTTTTTTTTTGCACTTACATCATAAATTTAAAATCCAAAAGTACATAAGACCCCAAATTTTAAACCTTTTGTGCAATTTATTGCACAACAAATTTTGGTATTTACGGTACCTATGGCCCACACTTATAGGTAAAGATATCGTGCTTTGGGATACTGTATCCAAAACCTAATATAGCTACAAAAATGATGTATGATCTATTTTTCTCTATAAATTGTTGGGAATAAATAAGGAAAGCCAATTGTATTTTTGTATTCACTCCATCAAATACCCTAATTCATTTCTATTTATTGGCTTAATTTCCTCCAACTAATCATCCTTTTTTGGAAGGGTTTTTAGGTAGGTGCCATAAATTTGAGTGAATTCTCTTTCAATACTTATTTGTAATATATCGAAAGGGATACCATTTTGGTGAGATAAGGAACCTTCATAGTAGCAATTTTTTGTACAAAGGGGTATCAAAATTCCATCAAAGAATATTTTACAAAAAGGGGTATGAAAATTCCATCTAATAATATTTTGCAAAAATGGGGAAATACTTGTAAGGGTGCATTTTCAGTAGAGATAGACACCTTAGTCAAACTTCTTGTAAAATTCCATTGTAAAAGGTGCATTTTCAATAGATACCGACATCTTAAAAAGATGGGCAAATCAAAGAAAAATAATGCCCCGCAACCAAATGAATTTGAAAATTAGTTAAAAATCCTTACTTTCTAGCAGGGTTGGAAGGAATGGATTTTTATGAGGATGGACAATTTCTCACACTACGTAGTGGTGTAAGATCCATTCTCAAAGATTCTAAATATTTTGAATACCTTCAAATCAATGGTGCTCTAATCCCTATTGGTATTGTAAGGGCAATATACATGTCATTTATTTCACTTGACGTTACCCAACATAAAAATAAAAGGGAAATCATTGAGGAATAAGAGATCATGCTCGTAATGGAAGATGATTCTTGTGTCACAAGTGACCTCCAGCCCATGGTGGTGAATGCTTGTTGTGACATAAGTGACCTTAAGCCCATTGTAGCCAATGCTTGTTGTGATACAGGTGACCTCCTACCTATAAGGGTAAATATCAGTTGTAGCACAGGTGATCTCGTCACAAGAGGAGATTTTGATTGTGAAACCAATGACTTAAAATCTAAAAATACCCATAATGAGCTCCATAATCTCATCAACAATGATAAATGCTATATTTTTAAAAACATTGATGAAGACAAATAATTTGAGTGTTTTGAAAACACACCAAAGGTATTGGATCCAAACTGATGAACAAAATGGGATTCAATAGTAAAGGATTAGGTAAATATGGGCAAGGCATTAGCACTCCTATAATGCAAAATGTCAAGTAAAATAATGAAGGCCTTAGCTATTATATACAAGCAAGTACCAATAAAACCATGTTTATAACACCTAAATCTTCTTCAACTCCTACAAAGCATTATTGCAGTCATTGTGGAAGAATATGACATGTAGCATCTAGATGTTGGAAACTACATCCTTGTGACTCATGTGGATGTACAAATAACTCCTCTTCAATTTATTGGTACAAAGTAAAAATGGCCAACAAGGTTCATATTGATTGTGGATTGAAAAATCTCACACAATGGACCAAAATAAAAGAAATGTTGTTTGACTTCTAAAACAAATGTAAAACCTATGGTAAACCCAGTGGCAGATCTAGTGATAAACTGAATGGTAATCCTAGAGGCAATGGCCTAGCGACAAACCTAAAAGCAGATCCAATGACAATGATCTAGATGTAGACATATAGGTAGATCTAGATGCAATGATCTAGAGACGGATTCATAGGCAAATCCAAAGATAGACATAGACGTACTAAACCAAAGGTACATATAGAGTAAGAGTTGGCATAAGAGCATCTCTCATTATACACTCTTACACATTAAGGGGGGGTCATATATGTTATCCTGAACAATGGAATAAGGGAAGGTGCTAGAGTAATATTCCACTATTGGGATATTAAATCAGAGTAATATTCCCTAATTGTAATATTACATTTGCTTAACACCATGTAGTAGCGCATATTTGTTAGTGCCTCTAGGTGGTTAGCATATGGTTAGGGAAGTTAGGTTATTTAGTTATTCACAATGTACTATATATTTGCATTATTCTAAATGTGAAATAACTGCTCGTAATTCATTCACTTATTCGATTGAAAGCTTTGTAATACCTATTTATAGGCATCTTCTTGTAATACAAATCAGTTTTCACTTGTACAAACCTTTTTTGTTATGTTCATAATTGTATTCCATATCATTGGTATTAGAGCTGAGCAATGGGTAGGCAAGTATCCTCTTCCTCTAGGCCATTTTTTGGTTCAAAAGAGGAACAAAATAAACCTCCCATGCATCTTGGTTTGGTGGTTTTGTCCACCATTCAGTGACACCTTTACATTTCTTTTACAAATATTTTGAAGCTTTAACTTGGTTTGTACTTTGATCAATTTGAAAAATCTGCCTTATCATTTTTTATCATTATTGTTGTGATGTTATGCTCAATTCAAACCTTGATGAGGTCTTTGACATACTTATTTCCATATCCACAAAAATTTACCAAATCCATGCTACTATGCTTGCTTAATTTCAGCGGATCCAAGCCAAAATAGCCACAACTACTTGACAAAGACCTTGCTGATGAAGAACCTAATATAGAACTTGTTCTAGATAGTGAATATTATGAAGCAACACTTAGAATTAAACCAAGATTTATGGAAAAGATGCCCATTGTCTTACCATTATATTATGTTGTTAATGATGTTGACATTTTGTCTATTGTAGATCAATAAAATCAATACATTATAGATCCAAGCTCACTTGAAGCCCATGTAGTTGTAGAACAAGCTACTTCCTCTACCACAAGAAACTATCTTATAGATTTTCTTGTTTTTCATTTGATTTAATGATTATGGAATTTTTTAGCATTAATCTATAGTTTACAGGTGTTGATCCATTTTTAGATCTATGTACCTCGCATTATGGCCAACACTTTGCTAATTTTTACACCACATTTATATTTTTTGGTGCTTCACATTGTTTTCCAGTGTTTCTGCATATTTCACGTGTTGATATAACACATTCGTAGCATTGGAGTTTTGATATCCTATTTTTGGGTATTGATTCATTACCTCTGCCTATGGTGATTTCTTTAGGACCTTGTGAAATTTTGTATTGTTGCTATATGACACCTCACGATGCCTACCACTAATTCAAGTGTGATACATCACATTCATAGTAGCTTTCCAATGATTTCAAACTCTTTCCAATATATTTTTTTTTATCTCGAGCCAAGCATTCGTGATGGTTTACCCATATTTATTTTAGCCACCTATACTTTTTTATCATTATTTTTTTGTTCTTGTTCTTGGGTTTCTCTTTTTTTTGTGTTATTTCATGTTTTTATGTGTGAGTGTTTTCTATTTTTTTTTTTTATTGTCTGTTGTTGGTTGTTTTTTATTTTTATTTTTATTTTACTTTATTTTGTTTATTTTTTTTAGGTTTTGGTTGTGTTTATTTTTCATTTTTTTTTGGGTTATGTCTTTGTAGTGTTCTATTGTTTTTATCTTGTTTGTGTTTTGTTATGTGGTTCTTGTATTTTTCTATGTGGTTTATGTTGTGGTTTCTTTTATCTTATTGTGCATGTTTGGTTGTGCTTTTGTTTTTGACACACTCAAGAAGCATGTTTTTTTTTATTTTATTTTATTATTTTTGTTGTTATTTACTTATTTTTAAATTGGTTTGTGTGTTTGTTTGCTCCTTGAGTATGTCAAAGGTGGTAGGCCAGGTCCGAGTCCTGGGTGTTTTTGGCAGAATGGATACCCCTGCCTCCTTGGGTCTTACCCAAAAGTGGCATCCCTTTTGGTATGTTTTCCACAAATAAAAAAAATTAAGTCCATATGGTAGTAGTTTGAGGATGACATTCTAGTCTATTTTTATAGATAAAATAATGTAGTGACTAGATTTTTGGCTAAAAATGGTAATGAAATTTTGGTTGGATGCATGTTAAATTCTAAATAGGATATAAAAACTTTTGAATGGTTGGAGGTCAACCAAATGGTTTTTTTTGGCTAAAAAATACTTATGTAAAAATGAGGATAGGTTTAGAGTCCACTAAGTCTTGTGGTTCAATGAAGGATGAATAGTTATTGGTTGCATTTTTTGTTACCTCTTGCAACACTCTTTGGCCCCTCTTAGGACACCACTAATAGTGTTTGTAGGACTGTCAAGACTGCTAGATTACTTTTAATCAACATAAAATCAAAGTGGGAATAGATTAGGAGTCTCTACTATTTAGATGATGCTTAGTTTTTTGTTAACTTTGAATATTCTAATCCATGTTTTATTTAGATTTCACAACTTGCCAAAAGTGGCTCAACTTTGAATGTAATTTGATTCTCTAATAACTTTTATAGGTATTTGGTCACTCTTAAATATTATCTATCGTTTTGGAATACCCTCAAAAATAATTTTTGATAATCGAAAGTCATTTAAGAATAAGGATGTTAGAATTAAGAGTGACCAAATCCATATAAAAGTTATTAGTAAAAATAGGATCATGATCATAGATAATATACTTGGTCATACCATGTATTTTGAATATGGGATCATGTAGTACTTTGGCCACCTTTCTGGAAGTGAAAGAATGCTACAATGCATAGAAATTGATATACTATTAAAGATGACCTACCTCCATAAAAATCCTTGATTTGCACTTGTACATACAAAAATATTTTATGAAATCCATGGAGACATGTTCTTGTGGGTGAAAGTAATTTCCCATACACATTGTCCTTGCAAGCAATGAAAGACTCTAGTTTTTGCTAAGATTTTTCTAAGGCAAAGTCCAAAATCAAGTCAGGACTTATCATTTTTACATGAGCATCCTATCGAATATCCATATGCATATGTCCAAGTTCGAGTTTCAAAGTGGCTAAGTCTTCAAAAAAACATCAAAAAATCAAGATGCACTTGGTTAGGTGAAAAATTTACTAAGGTTTGAGAGCAAAACCTAGAATAAATATAAGAATTTGAGAAGCCAAAGGACCAAAACCAAGAGATCCTGATATTATAAAAGGATGATATTAGTATGAGGCCTATAAAATTTTGGAAAGCTAAAAGGCCAAGCTTGGAAAAAATGGAGCTTAAAACAAAGTAATCCTAGGATATTTTAGAAATTATGTCATCTAGAGCCTTCAAAAATATTATGCTAGGAAATTTTGATCCTAGGATTGCCAAAATCTGACATCAACCAAGATCACTAAATATTTTTGTATGTTCTCTAAGGATCTTGTAGCAGTTAGAAGGTTTTGAAAAGTTCTAAAAGTTTTATAAATGAATAAAATATCCTCAAACTTGTTTCTTTTAGCAAAATTTATATGTTCTATAAACCTGTAGCCCACTAAGATACATTGTAATATTTGTGTGACTTAGATTATTCTAAGACTTGGTATTTGGATCTATTTTACTCATTTTGGATCTACTATTTTAGAAATTGACTTTGTTATGAATATATTGGTGCATCTTTTTTTTTGTTGCATTTTTAGAATTTATAATTTGAGTTGTTTTTTTCTAGAAGTTATTTTGTTATGCAAGGCTCAAACCTCAATTTTATGAGTGTGGGTAGCTTCTAAAAAAAACTACAAAGTGGTATTTAAGACTAAAGAATACATCATCAATGATAAATTAAAGAAGAACCAAGGAGTAGCTATTTTATGTAAAACAAGAATGGAATGTTTCCTTTAAAGCTAGGATGGAAAGAGACCAATTGGTTTCATACAACCATTAATAAGAGTAGCTAGTTATAACACCAATAGTATGGTCAACTGAATTTCTATACAAAAATATTTGTTAAACACTAAAACAATCATCCATGGAATATCTTGTAAATAAACAAGAAGTGAAATGTGCAAAGGATTCATAATGGAAAATTATCATAAAAAGATATTTCTATGAGGAAAATAATAGAGAATTTCAAATATAGTGGAGTTGATTCGTTTAAATGTTTGTTATTCAATGGATATGCTAGTTGTTAGTAAATCCTTCTATTTTAATGTTTAATATCATTTTCTAATCTATAGGAGCGAATGAAAGTGCATATATAATCAAAACATTAAGGAATGATTGTGGTGATGTATATTATTCCAAGAAATTAAATCAATTGTGTGATGAGCATGAGATAAGAATACAATTGACAATAACCTATACAACTTAGCAAAATGGAGTGAAAAAAAGGAAAAAAAGAAAAATCATGGACATGAAAAGAAATATGGTACTAGTAAAAGAATTGGAAAATAATTATGCGGCTTTACACAAAAAGAACATATTATTTTTAAGATGAAAAATAGTTAAAATTTGGCACCAAATTATGTTATCTATAAAAGGTAATTCATTGAAATAGGAAAATGAAATATCAAATAAATCATCTTCCTGCCTCTAAAATACACCTTATTTTTTAATTTTTTTAAAGTCATAAACAAATATCACAAATAATAATTTAATATTTAAATAAAGAAGAACAAATTAACCTATATCCAAAAGCAATCTAATAATCGTGGGTCACCAATATACAATATTTCCAAATACATAAGTTAATTTGTTTTAGATGACAAATTTGTAGTTTTTCTCCGCAAACTGGCCTCACTCTCATTAATATATGGTTGAGCCTGTTGAACAAAGTAATAGATTAAACGGTGAACCAAGATTATTATTTGGTCAACTTCGAGAATATTCAACTAAATTATTTTGAGCACAACTGTTGTGCACAACCACTTTCGTGTATCAATGTGGTATAAACTTAAAAAAAACATACCCAAATATTCAACTAAATTATTTTGAGCACAATTGTTGTGCACAACCACTTTCGTCCATCAATGTGGTATAAACTAACATACCAACTTCGAGAATATTCAACTAAATTATTTTGAGCATAATTCCATTAAACTAAAATTATTTTCAGGAACGCACTGGACTAGTAGAAGGCCGCGAATCGTTCGATGCGCGTAGAGTTACACGTTATAAGCGGGCTTGTGAGTTGCTTTAATTCCGAATACAGAAAAAGTCTGTAACGTCTTGGGTTGTCCGCGTCAACGAGCTCAGCTGGAGCCCAAATCTGTTTATCGTCTTCAAACATCCAAAAAAGAGCTAAAGACACCCGATCCCTCCACCCTTTACATACTACCCGATGCTCCGCGCTACGGCATCTACCGTTGCTCCACGCCTGCAATCAATTGCCATTAATTTTGCCCATTCAATAGAAAATAAGATTAGATAACAATACGGTCTGCTTCTGAAAAAAATCACGACCTTGAGGACGTCGCCAACGTTTACAACAAATGAGTGAGGAAGCGGCTGAACGTCAAACCAAACCCCTTGATTTGGTCGAACCTCCAGTTCTCCCTTTTCATCTTGATAAAGTATGGTGAGGCACGAAAGATCCGAATGTCTACCGTATGCGCCCTCTCCAGCCGTTGTATAGTGATTTATGCGGAATGTCTACCGTATGCGCCCTCTCCAGCCGTTGTATAGTGATTTATGCGCAACGTGGATGAGCACTTTTCGAAATCAGACTGACAGAAAGTCTCAGCATCCATACCCAAGCTCGCCACAATGATTTTAACAATTTTAATGATTTTAATTAAATTTTATAGAGAATAAGGTATAGGAAAGAATTCAAAAATTAAAAGTTATTATTGAATGTCAATAATTAATATTACGTATATATAAAGTTTGAATATTAGATATGAATATTTAATTAAAATGAAATTGATGTTTTTAAATTTGTTTAGTAGTGTATAATGATTAGGACTTGGTTACATTAAGATATTTAAGGTTTGAATATGAAAGAGAATATAGTTGTATAACATGTAAATAGAAATAATATGGATGAAGTTTATAAATAGCTAAAAAATGTCATAATTAATTTTGCAATTGTGTTAAATAATTCATTGCAATCTTAGAAATATTAAGTTGGATCATCCTAGTTCCTTTGACCCATTAAAACCCCTCTTACTCCTAGCTCATGGTTATCATAAGACCATCCTACTCTCTTAACCCAAGTCCACCTTGCTCTAGTTTACATTAATTTCTTATTCTCCACCCCCTTTTAATGCACATGGGTGAGAATTCTCTCCATCTAGGCACATTAATGAAGAATGCCACATGGGTGAGGATTCTCTTCACCTATGCACATTAATGAGGCATGTTGTTTTTGTGGGTGAGGAATCTCTCCACCCAAGTACATTTTTGAAGCATGCATAACATTAATAGAGAATAATGCACACATGTCCACCTCTCAATCCAAGTGGAGAAACTTAAGATTCCTCTCTTCTCTCACTCAGGCCATTTGCCTACCATGCTACCTCCTCTTCATTACTCCCCTTACCCTTGGAAAATTTTATAAATAAAATTACATTTCTTTTGTTTTGAGAGAGGCATGTGAGATGTCATAGATAAAATCTCCCAAAATTTATCCACAATCCATTCACATGAATTTATGTGTTAATCATGGATAGAATGGTAGGTCTCTCCTTGTACAATTTATTTTGTAAACCATGTGCAAGTTAGAGCTAGTCTTCTTGTTTGGAAATTTTATTTTGAGAAGTATAATCAAGATCGTCCACAGAGGGATGATTTACAGTCAAAATCTTCCCCATAGCGATGGTTCCATCTAGGAGCCAAATCCAGTCCCTTGAAAATAAGAAGACTAGTCAAAAAGGTGAGTAAGATAGTTTTAGATGCTTTTATATTATTTTTAGCTTATTTATCCCTATCATTTATATTTATTATCCGTGGATGATAATGTTGCCATATTTATATGTATTATCCACGAATGATAAAGTTACCATAAATAATTTGATAAATTTTCTTATTCGATTGATAATTTGGGTTGCCAATATAGATAATGTAATATGTGGCAAGTCCATATTATCTTGCCACCTATGATAATGTTGTAAAAGATATTTCTTGCCTATAAATATATAAAACTTTACAATGTAATATTAATATTTAGATTTTAGATTTTAGATTTCTCATATTGATATCCGTATCATTTTGGTATCAGAGTAGTTGTTCCTGTTTATTTTTTTATCTTTGTATTTGAGGCATCATGCTACCTAAAAAGAGTCTCTCCCTCAAAGAGATCTCTCAAAGAGCCAAAGCGCTCTTGATGGATATTGAGTTCATTCGTGTTGCTATGCTAGCAGAAGAAATGACATCTACTGAAGATGAAGTTCTTCCTATCGAAAAGGAAGAAGATGTTGAAAAAGAAGTAAATTTACCACTCCTTGAAGGGAATGTTCCTAATGTTGTTTCTTTTAATGGTGATCTTGTTTTGTTTGATGCAACTCTAAAAATTACAGATTCATTTGAGGACTCTTATAATGAAGCCCATGAAGTTGAAGCTGACAAGATGCAAATTCTTGATTTGTCTTACAACGACTCAAAATAGGAGCTTGTGGATTCCATGCTACTTCAATTTATTCTTGTAGACACCTAAAATGCATCATGTCAAGGGCAACTACTCATATGGACATTCTACAAGACCATATGGAGGATCTTGGACAAACTCCAAGATAGTGCAATGGTTCTAAATACTCAATTTGGGCTTCTTGGCCTAATCAGTCTGAACCACAGTCGAGACCTATGGTCTATGGTCTAAACTGTAGCTAAGGCTTACAGTTTACAGTCTAGATCATAGTTGTAACCTGTGGTCTTAACTGATGTTTAGTTGGCCTTAATCTGATCCAAATTTGTTTGAATGACCATTTTTTCTACAAGACAATGGTTAGAGGATGGAAGATTCCAATCCAACTATCCTAACCATGCCTTCTTGATCTTGGATTCTCCATGGAACCACCCCTATCCCTAGGACATCCTATAAGTACCCCCTCTAAATTAGGGTAAACTATCAATGAAGCATTGGAGTTTAGAGTAGCGAAGCCCTGTCAAATTGTGGACTCACTTGAGTGCATAGAGAGAGCCTTGTTGCTATTCCCCATTGTCAATTTGTCAAACATCATGAAGAATTAGGCCATGGATGCCCTAAGAACCTAGGAGAGCCATGAAATGCTAATTCGAGAAAATGAAGGCCCTATTAAATGATTCAAGAACCAAAATTGTTAGGACACCAAAGGCAACCCTTGAACATAAATTGGACAAGGAATTCAAGCACACTACCCTTTATTTTGAGGATAAACTCACTTGAGTGCTAACTACAGCTGTCAACCATGATTTATAGTGCAGATCATGCACTAGTGCTACGGTTTGCAACAAAGGTATCACCACCTTATTGTTTTTATTTTTGCCCATCTAGTTAGATAAGATTAGTCATTTGCACAATTAAATTGTAGTTTTAGATACTTTTGACTAATAAACTAGTGTTTTTACTAACTCGTTTTCATCATAGTAGTTTAGATGTTAATGATTTATTTTCATGTTATAATGATTCATTTCAAGTAATTGATTCCATAGATTGATAGTTGTGCTCTTCATTTACATATTTCCATCAATCTTGATATTATTTGCATATGTTTATTATAGGATATGCATTTTCTTGATTTTATGTCATTATGCTATTTTCATGCTATTTGTATTTAAAGGGCCTCGTCATAAGAGGCTTCCTATGCTTTTGACATTTTTGTATTGTTTCATGATCGTAGGAAACATGTTTCTAAGGAGCTACAACCATTCATTCTTTCCTCAACATGAAGAAGAGGGTCTAATCCACCCTAGAATAGTTCATGTCACCTTAAGGGCTTAATAGTGCATTTCACCCCTGAGGGGGATTGAAATAATTGTAATTGCATATCAAATAGAGTATCCCTAAGAGGGACTTACTTGTAATTAGACACTCATTGCTTTTAATGGAATAATAAAAGCTTTTCTTGTAATTTCTATGTGTTTTGTCCATTTATGTGTTTGAATATCAATTTTTACCTTGTTTATGCAATTACAACATTTCGAGTGCATGCATTTTTGGTCGTATAGAAGGCAATCATGATGGGACTCCACATAAATAGCATTCGACTGTGTGTTCTTGACCTTTTTGACTTGCAGGTATAGATCACAGCTATCGTATGTAGGCCAACAATTGAACCATAGGTTCAACCCATGGGCCATAGTCAACCACAAACTAGACCTACGATTTCTAGCTGACAACACAAATAGAAAAAATCAAAGATCCAATCATTGTAGGACTTGAGGTAAGTCATATTTTTAGTTTCCTCTGTGTTTTTATAGCATGCACAATTTCAAATGCAAATTAGGGAAAATCACTAAAAAATGAGAAATCAATTGTCTTATTTTTCTTTTGCAATTACTTCCATAGAAAGGCACTGCTAGGAATAACGAACCTATGATTGTAGTCTGTTCTAGGCTACAACATGCTTGATAGAGTGGATTGTTTGGTTTGCATGTGTGAGGCCCAATTAGTGAGCAATTGTCATCGTAATGTGCATTGTCTCAAAGAGCATCTATAATAGCTTGCATTTTATGAATTTGAAAAATTATTTCATTTGCATAGCATATAGAATATGAGCATGAATGCTATATGATGATTTTTTTTTATGTACATTAAAATGAACCACACACACCACTTAGCACTTAAATTCTAGTGAGTAGGGCTTGACATCCAACCACTAGTAGGGTTCAATGATGGTGGGTGTAACTTCCATATGTTGGCCCAAATCCTACGAACCTTTTGGATTCTAGACCAATACCATATCTGAGAACCTTTCATACCCTAGAAAATTTGTATGTATTCTCTTCGAAGGGTATAACGCTGAATGGGAAAAAACGGGTGAGGATCTGGGAGGACCTGTGCTCCTTGATCGTGTGTGGGCTTCATTACCAAACATTATAGGTGGGATTACGTGACTTGGAGTTCATAGCCAAGTTGTCGAGCTACAAGCATACAGGTGAAAGCCATTAAACTAAGAATAAAATCCAACAAGTTTTCCAAAACATAATAAGAGTCTCTACATTGATACAACACATTTTGAAAACACATCAAACAGTTTAGGGCTCACTTTCAAAATTTAATACAAGATAATCATCATTGTATACCTTGTTTGCTTAATAATAAAAGATACATATAGACGCTAGGTACATAATAGTGGATACACGGGCTGGTTGAAAAAGGTCTAAACTTGATGCCAATGATCAATCCCTAACTAGTTCATAGTAGCATGTTTCAATTCCTCACCCACATGAGCAAACTAAATGTCGTTAGGCAATCATTAGAGGAGATAACTCGACACGAGGGGAGCTCGTAGAGCATACCCCAGATAGAAGAGGTTTAGTATACTCCTCTAGGCACAAGATAAAATAGGAATCATCTCAACATGAGGGTGCTTCAGTCAAAAGACATTATAGATATCGCACTACACACACATCCACAAGAATGGCTAAAGATTTTGTTATGCAGGGGACTAGGTTGGTGCCCCTACATACTAAGTCTATAGGAGGATCCATGCCTCCATATTCTGAGTATAGAAGGACTAGAGATCTGCCCATTCAGGGGTAATAATATAGGTTTGTTATTGAGCATAGGTCTACCCATACTCCCATGCATGGTCCACCATGCAAGATCACCATTGATATATCAATGGTGGGAGCTAATGGCACATCGCTACATGAGCAGTTGCATTCTAGATAGCTAGAGGGTCTAGGTAGTATCTTAGATCAGTTAGGCTACAAGCCTTCTTATCCACCCACTCGTACCCCGAGTGAGCATAGCGTGAGCATATTTAAGACTACTATAGAGCATAGAGAGGCTTTTAAGTACCCTCATGTCACACACCCACTATATACACATGGTGATTCATAGTATAGGACACATTAGGATTCCAATGTCATCTTCATAGATAGAGGAAAATGTGCAACACATCAATTCAATGGGTATAGAACCCACAAGGTCACTCGTACAGAGCAGGGATACCAGAGGCCTCCCACGGCTGATCAGATTGATAGATCACATCGACTGGTATCGAAGTAGAAATGCTAACTTCTCCAAGATCAATTAGAGGATGCTCACATAGAGAGGAAGTGCATTGAAGATGACAACCTTCAAGCGCACAAGCTCATTAGATAGAGTCTATATGAGTAGCACATGCACGAAGAGCATATCATTTCCCAAAATGAGTGCATGGAGCAAGAGGATAGGCTAGCTAGGGTTGTCCTATATCCTCATGATGAGCATAAAGAGCATATATATCGAAAGGCTTTGTTGCAAGTTGATATGCATAAAGAGCATAGAGACGCTCATTCTAATGCTAGTGCTGAACAGAGGGAGCGGTTACCACCACTTGATGATTAGAGACATAGGTGGCATGAAGAAGAAGGGGGAGACAAATATTAGCAAGAATATCCTAATAGCTCTCGAGCTAATGAAGAGAAATAACAATGCCCTCTCTCTTGTATGATGAATATAGTACCTCCTATGCCACCTCCACGTCAACTTAGGGAGGAGAAATTTCTATCTTCAGAGGCCTATAAGGCCTAAACTGAGAATATCAAAGCCATCGAGAGATAAGGCATGACTATTCAAAGCCAAAATTAAGGAAAATTCATAATGAGTCTTTGGATCCTTCGATGCCTACTCCAGCTTACCTTGAGCACTTTTATATGCATAGGTTGGACAAGTTTAAGGTGATGAATATGCACAAGAATAAATCACAAGATTTTTTGATGCTTGTTTTTAGATAGCAATCAATGATGCATTGTTGTTGCATACGTCATCATGACACTTTACGATCTGGCCTAGGAGTGGTTCAATAAGCTAAAGAAACATAGCATAACTAGTTTCGAGCAATTAGCTAATGCATTTATTGAACGCTATTCATTTGATGTTAAGAAATGGACCAATATTTTCGATCTAGTTGTGCTAGCTCAATGCGATGACAAGCCAATTGAGCAGTATGAAAAGAGATGTATGATACTAATTATGAAGTTGTCATTCTATATTCCTACCATATATTTAACTCTAATGTTTATGAAGAGTTGTGCCAAGAACATCTCGTTACTGTTGCAGTTGTAGTAGTATCCTACATTCGAAGAGGCTTTGGCGCAATCCAAAGTGATCAAGGACATAAAGTTGCAGGAAGGCAACTTGAAGCTTAAGAAAATGAGAGAGGCATAAAATAAGAGTGCCACAAAACAATAGGGCAAGTAGACCCATGTGAATCAAGTGGTGTTGAATCTCCAGAAGGAGAACAAGGGGTAACAGAAATAGAATTATTAGGCCCAACCTCCTCCTACGTAATATGAAAAGCACAACAAAAATTATAAAGGCAAGAATAAAGATCAATGTCCACCTCGCTAGTTCACACCATTGAAAGAATCACTAACATTGATTTCCATAAATTGTGTGAGGCCAAAGCAATTAGATTACCCTAAATTAAGATGATAGACCCCAATCAACCCAAACCAAAGAGGTACTAAGAAGATCTATTTTTCATTTCATCGAACAAAAGACCATGATATTGAGGTGTGCTGGACTTTCAAACACATGGTGCAAAATATGATTAACAAAGGTGAGTTTATAGTGTCGCACAACCTATAGGTACCCGATAATAATAATATAGGGATTTACAAAAACCCCTTGCCAAATCATGAGGTGCCTCACAATAATGTTGGCTAGGTCAACTAGGTGCGAGTCAAACCACCTACCTAGGGGTTCGTAGGCATGGTGAATGTTGTCACTAGACATGGGAGATATGAACAACATAATCAACCTCGTGATCCCATTCAAATACAATCCACACTGAATCAATGGCTGGCACAAAATATTCTAGGTCCACCAACAAAATCGGTGGTGACCATAAGGAGCATTTTGGTCCAAAACCTGTAGATAACTCCTACAAAGTTTTCAATATATGAGCTAATACAATAGTCCCTGAGACATAGGGATATTCTTATGAAAATTTTGAGGTCCATTGGAGTACAGTCCCAGGATGCACAGGAATTTACTAATTTCACGGGACATGTGCAGTCGTCTTAGGAACCGATGATCCAATTTTATGATCATGAGATAAAGATAGTTTCTACAACCATAGCTGACATGTCATTGCATATAATCACAATCACATGTGTTAATTACATGCCATTTAAAATGTTCTTGATCGATATTGGCTCATCGATTAACATAATAATGACCAAGGCACTGAGTCATTTGAAGTTGCCTAAATCGCACATTGTGCCCACTATATTTACATTGAGAGCGTTTAATGACGCACTATGTTTGACTATTGGCATAATCATCCTACCCATGCAGGTAGACATGAAGACCATCTCCATGATGTGTCATGTGATAGAAGGGGCCATGCAGTACAACATACTACTCAGTAGGCCTTGGATTCATGAAATGCTTGGTGTTCCCTCAATATTGCATCAGTGTATGAAGTATATTCATGAGGGACAGGTTCACATAGTGTCATCGAATGAAGAACCTTTTAAGTCTGTGAACCTAGAAAATTTTCTTGGGGGTTTCAAACTCCTAGTAATGCACCTGGATGTTTAGCCATAATCACTGGTAAAGAAGCCAGGAGGTAAACTAGCAGTATGTGCTCAACCAATGCCATCTATGTAACACAGATAAGAGCACACCACTACTACTTCCTTGAAACCATCGACATCAGTCATGTGTTGGGATGAAAAGAAGTTGAAGGAAAAAATGGACGAGAAAGAGTAGTGTGAGCCCAAGCCAATCACTAAGGAGGTTCCCAATCCTATGGAATTTGAGGAACCCCAAGACAAAGTCAAGGAGGCATCTCAGCCTACCTCACCTACATCTTCAACAAGGTCATCTATACCACCAATGATAGTACATCTCACCAACACTAGATTAGGTGAGTACCTTATGTAGAATGTAACCTTTGGATCAATTTTGAATATTGCGCAAGATATGGGTTGACCGTATGCTCATCGTTACTCGGTTGGATCGATGGTTCCATTGAGAGAGCCCCCTAATTAGACTAATTTCATCTATGCAAGGCTAGATCAGCTTCCAACGTGAGAGCCCATGGATGAATATAATGATGAACCTTTCATGATAAATGTCCGTTATCTATCCAACCCAAAGTATGCCATTCATATCTTTGAGTTATATCATTGGTATGGATACAATATTAGTCTCTTTGAATAAGGACATAGGACTCTGCTGGAACCACACTATCAATTAGTGATTGATAGGTTTGGTTTAGGGTTACAGATACGAGGGTAGGATGATTTGCTCTTAGCATCCCTTGATCGTTTGTACCTTAGTATTGCAGATGATGTGGATTTTAATCCATATCGTCCTGATCCTTCTAGTTTATGGAGGAATCACCCTATGATATATGTCATCACCACTGAGCCACTCGAATATCATCATGAAGGTATCCTTGAGTAGATTGAGATAGAATTGAACCCCAAAGATAACCTAGGACAAAAACCCATGACGTAATCGACAACACAGATGTGCAGGGGCGTAACCCCATTACTCCAGGTGATCTCGAGCTAGGAGATATTTGTAATGAATATGGAGTAGAGTCCACTTATAATATGAGTAGACCATACTACGACATAGATGATGAATCCTCAAATGACGATGAATCTAGGGATGAAGTCGAAGGTGCCTATGTGAGACCCTGGCATGTGCATCATTTATTGCTTGTTGAGTCAGTATAGGTTACCAAAGAGATCCTTCCCAAAATTGATCATTCAGGGGAAGAATCAGAGCTATATTTCTTGGTGATGTAACACTTGTGATATAATTATCCAGTTTATCCAGATAGTGATGACAACAACCAAGCAGTCAGATTCATGGGGCCAAACTTTCCAGAGTGCCCCCCAGGAGTGGGGGTGAATGAAGGATTCTAGTATGATAGTGATGAATAAGATGAGTTGGAGAGGGACTACCTTGGTCCTCCATATTTGTGTTACTATCATCAACCCATCGACATAGATGAGGTCTATCGGCAATTACATGTTGGTCCTCGTCTGAGAGCAAGATGGTTAAACCTGGATCAAATTTATTGGTTGGTTAATCTCCTTCCGTCGACTTACATGGATCTCTATGAGCCAAATGATCATATTTTGCAATCAACGCATAGGGAGGATCAAGTTGTTCATAGTCCTCATAGGGAATACCCCTTTGTACCTGTGTCGTTAGAGCCAGATCGTGGGTATGAGGACTACGTAGATTTTGTAGAAGTTGGTCTATGTGGTCCTAGAGATAAATTCCATTTCATAAACATGGTATCCATTGATTTGACCACTCAATTCTGTAATCCAGAAGATCTTTCCAAATCATTGAATATTAACAAAGATGTTATCAACTGGGATTGCATGGATTCACCCGTTGAGCTTGAAGATTTCTTCCCTAAAAAATAAATGTTGTAACCTTTCCATTTTGTGCCAGGTTATGCATATGATGTTTATCATGCCAAAAATACTTCCAGCATGGAACCTATCAACCTGATTGATGATATCCATTTGATTCCTATGCCTCACCATATTGAGGAGGGATCACATATGTCAATAGAGGAAACCTCTGAGGTGGATATCAGTAATGATACTGCTAGTGCAAAGAAGGTTAAATTTAGAAAGAGTCTCACTCCAGATGAATGGGCCACCCTCATCCCTCTGCTAAAAGAGATACCAAATTTATTTTCTTTGACATACAAGGATATGCTAGGTCTAGACCCTAAATTGGTTATGCATAACCTTTCACTGGATCTGACAAAGAAGCCGGTAAAGCAAAAGCTTAGAAATATGCACTCAATCATAGCCTTAATGGTAAAATATGAGCTACAAAAGCTATTGGATGTGGAATTTGTGATCTCCATTGACTATCCAAAATGGGTGTCCAATATGGTACCCGTGGGAAAACCCAATGGAAGAATCCATATTTGCACAGATTTTAGAGACCTAAACAAGGCAACACCCAAAGATATATTTTCGTTGCCCAATATTGATGCTCTCATAGATGCAACTACAGATCATGAAATGCTCTCCTTAATGGAAAATTTTTCTAGTTACAATCAAATTCAGATTAAACCCAAAGACCAGCATAAAACCACATTTATAACGCCATGGGAAATGTTTTTCTACAAAGTTATGCTATTTGGCCTTAAAAATACTGGTGCCACATATCAATGGGCCATGACATACATTTTTCATGACTGTATGCACAAAATTATAGAATATTATATCGATGATTTGCTAGCCAAGTCATTCCTATGAGAAGAGCATGTAGAGTTCTTAAGGAAGATATTCGATCGCTTGATAGAGCACAATGTCCGGCTGAATTCTAAGAAGTGCATATTTGGTGTAACTTCTAGAAAATTATTAGGATTCATCATCTCTAATAGAGGCATCGAAGTTGACCCAACGAAGGTCAAGGTCATCTTGGAAATGCATCCTCCCACCAATATTAAAGAATTAAGAATCCTTCAGGGCAAGGTAGAATCGATAAAGTGATTTATCGCCCAACTATTGGATAAATTTTGACCCATGAATCAACTGCTACATAAGGGATTCCCATTCAACTAGTACGAGGACTACAAGACAACATTCACTGAAATAAAGCAATATTTGGTGATATCGTCGGTGCTAGCTCCACCAAGGCCAGAGGTGCCTTTTCTACTATATATATTGGTAACTAACTTTGCACTAGAAACCATGTTAGTCGAAAAGAATGTGCAAGGTAAAGAACATGCCATAGATTATATTAGTTGAACCTTCATGAGTTATGAGCTCGTATATGCATATATGGAAAAATTTTGTTTAGCAGTAGTGTTCGCTACAAAAAAATTATGACACTATATGTTAATTCATACGACATATGTTATATCCAAATAAAATCCTTTTCAGTACATGATGAGTAAGACGTATCACAATACATGTATTGTGAAGTGGACCATGCTATTGATGGAATTTGATATGGAATTCATAAGCTAGAAGTCCATTAAGAGATAGGTCATAGTGGATCAATTAGCTGAGGTACCACTATAAAATAGTAGGTCTCTAACAATAGAGCTTTTGAAAGATGCAGTACTTGTCATATCTGAAGCTCCCAAACTCGAAGAACCAGAGAACAATGCTGATATGACTTTGTTCTTCGATGGTTTGAAGTGTGAGCAAGGAGGTGGTACCAGAATAGTTTTTTTCACATCGTAAGGATCTCCAATGCCCTTGTCATTTAAGTTGGATTTTTTGTGCACCAATAACAACACTGAGTACAAAGGGCCTCCACACAGTCGTCGCCATAAATATTAAGATATTGAACATCTTTGGTGACTCCCTTATCATAGTAAATCAAGTCAAGGGGTTCTTTCAGTGTCGATGTCTCATACTAAAAGCCTATAAATATCTATTTGGCACATATTTGGCTAAATTTGAATGGTATGACATCGAGGCAATCCCTCGATCGTAAAATATATTTGTAGACACCATGTCATCTCTGGAATCTTTAATCCCTTAGAATCCATCTATGGATTTCACTACCATCCATGTCAATATGCTCTCACATCCTAAAGTAGAGTGTGTAGCCTATGATAACAAAGAATTGATCAACATGATTAGTGTAGAACAAAAATATGAATGGTTCTGCAAAGCTGAAGAATTTCTTAAGAAGGCACCCTAGGGGTCATTAACCTCTTAGAGTCCTATGGGGATTGGTACTACCATTCACCACAAGGTTGTTTTCAAGTTTGCATTTGCAAAAGTAGATACGCATGGGGAGAAAGTCATAGTAGCAGTCGAATCTGAGGCATATAAAAATTGGATGTCACAAATTAAAGACTTCCTAAAGCTTAGTATAATCGCAGAGGGACTGTTGCATGCTGTAAAGTACACATTTAAATATAAAGTGACTAAATATGTCTTAATAGGAGATATCTTATACTGAGGAGGCTATGATGGAGTTCTACTTCATTGATTAGAGCCTTGTTGTGGCTACCCCACAACGTACCCCAAAATTGGGGACCCACCTTTTTTGCATGTTTTCCAAGAAGACCAAAGTGGCCCATATGCTAAAGTTCAAAGAAAAAGCAAAACACCACAAGGATAAAAAGTTTCGTGATATTGCGACATGTTGCATTTTTGTAGCCAAACAAGAAAAAGTGTCACGATATCATGACATGCTACATTTTCACGGCCAAACAGGAAAAAGTGTTGCGATATCGCGACATGTTGCTTTGTCGCGGTCAGAGGAGAAAAAGTGTCACGAATCGCGACATGTTGCTTTGTCGCGGTCAGAGGAGAAAAAGTGTCACGAATCGTGACATGTTGCATTGTCACGGCCAAAAAAGACAAAGTGTCGCGATATCACGACATGTTGCTTGGTTGCGGTTAGAGGAGAAAAAGTGTCACGATATCGCGACATGTTGCATTTCTGTGACCAAACGAGAAAATAAAGAGCTAGAAATAAAAGTGTCACGATATCACGACATGTTACATTCTCGTGGCTAAAAGCAAAAAAAGAGAGCAAGGAGGCAAAAGTGTCATGATATCGTGACATGTTCCATTTTCACCAAGGTAACAGACCTACATAGTGACGTGGACATAAGGACAAAATCCAATGAATAAGACAAAGTGTTACATAAGGAATCTTTAATGATTTGAAATCATTTAATATGGTCGTTACACACGGAGGGAAACAGACACAAGCCCATGTGGATAAAATGCAGCAAAGGGCCACAAAATGGAAACCAAAGCACACGTATACAAGGGAAGGTGAAATGAATAGTCAGGGAAGGTGAAATGAACAACCATCAAAAAATGAAACGAACCGTCATGGAAGGAGAAACAATTTTTTTAGAAGTTTAAATACGCCATTCAAAGATGCCAGAAGGGGTCGAAAACTGCTACGAGTAGAGTTGCAGACTTGAAGGCAAGAGGGCCATTCTAGACCTTTTTGAGTCATTTTTCTTCCATGGACTGGTTTGGGAAAACCAAAAATTCTGCTATTGTAAAATGACACATTTTTTTAATGCAAAAGTTTTCAGAAATTTGCATCTTGTGGGCAAGAAAGAAGGAGATTCTCTTTGCATGCTATGGATTTAATGTCTATTTCTTTTTTCTTTTTCATATTTCGAGTTTGTAGATGGAGTTAATGTAAGTTTTCTTGGTTGCTTCATTTGAATGCTTGAATCTGAAATTTATTTTAAACCCTAGGAACCAGCACTTAGTCTATGGGGATTGTGCTTGTTTTGCAATTCCAATAGGTTATGTTGCATGCGTGGAGACCTCATATATTTGATTTTGTCAAAATAGGATAGCATCATACTGAATGCATTTTATTTTCAGTTCTTTACATTTCATTTTCATTTTTTTGCATTTTATTTTTTCTAGAAATTTTAACTTATTTAAATTATCAAGGCATTAAAATAAAAATTTAAAAAAATTTCAAAATCCAAAAAAACAATGAAAAATCACTAAAGTTTCATGGTGAAATAAACCAAAATTGCCCCTCGAGATTACTAATACACATATGCAAATGCTAATACAGCGGAGACCTTGGAGAAGTTGTTTGTTTAACTTCTTTGCAAGAGGGGATTTAGAACCCAAATCCTAAAGGAGAGTGTACTTTCACAACTAGGCGAAAATAACACTCAACAGATTGGCGCTAGAAGGAGGTCCTGAATTGTTTTATTTCAGAGTGATTTAAATGCTATAGGGATTTAAATTTTGAATATTTCATGCCCTATTGATTACTATCTTTAGCCCTCTTTTAATAATACAACATTGTACTGTTAAAAGGAGGACATAAATTGCTATGCATTTTTCTAATGCTTTTGATTGTTCATACAGGAATAATGTGTTTTGATTTGATTTAAAAAAAAAATTGGTCTTGACTAACGAGGTTGTCTCCATGCAATTAATTTCATTCAATTTTAATGGATACACCTCTTGGTTGATGCTAACATGATTATTCATATGTTACATGTTTGATATTTGCTAGTCATTTCATGCTTATTTGTAAGGAATTGTTTTGTCTAAAAATGTATTTATTGTCGGTATTATGCTCTTCACCTGTGCATAATGCGATCTTGTGAATCAAAAAGCCTACAACACTAGGAGTATTCTCTTAACTTGTGCATATGTGATCTGGTGAATCAGAAACTTACATGTTTAGAATACTGCTTTGTCAAGGTTCCTTCTTTCATGAATAACAAATTGATTTTGAAGTTATTCTTTGAATTTCATTAATTACAAGATTTTTTGTGTGTCGCAGGTTTTCTTTGAGGTACTGAAAGTTTTGTTAGGTTCTTGTAGGGTTATCATCCTCGATTTTGAATCAAATGGCCCAACCTCCACCAGATCCTTGGTACAGATCCCATAACATTCGTTTGAATATTGCAGGGGATATTCGTGAGATCCCTAAGAAAATAGAGAGATTTTTGCCCAAATACAAATTGGGTGGCCCAAGGACCGCAGAAGAACATATTCAGGCCTATAGGGATGTTTTGATAAGATTGCAAGTTCAACATGAATATGTGGCTTGTAGACTCTTCCCCATGAGCCTAGACCAAGTGGCTTATGAATGGTATATTTTCTTACCTATTGGTTCCATTACGTCATGGACGCAAATGGAGGATGCTTTTGTCAACCAATTCAAGTCACCATTAGATCCCACAATCATCTATAATCAGTTAATTACATGCAAAAAATGCCAGGGTGAGCCAATTCTAACTTTTAATCAGAGATTTTAGAAGTTCTATAATAGAGCAATTTGGCATTTTGCCATTGATCCCATAGTAGCTTTGCAAATATATTTTGGGGCATTGATATCGTATAATGGCAATTTTTACAAGGCGAAATCCTCAAGTTACCACACTTTCTCTAGCCTACAATGAAGCTATGACCATTGAACAACAAATGACACCACAGGGTTATGGGTTTTCCCAGATGCCTATGGTAGGACAATATTGTCCATATGGTCAAGCTCCTATGATGAATCAGATCATTGCACCACAAATATCAGGCATAAATGCTTTGCCTTATCAACAACCATATTCATCAAAACTTGCTTACGCACCCAATCCAATTCTGATTCAAAGTGTGAATCCCTACACAAATCAAGTGGCTCAAAATCCAACTCAAATGTTAATTCAAGATCTCACCAATTACATAAATCCTACTGGAACTCGCCATAACATAGCTCAACCCAAAGAGATTTATTCAGAGGTTGAAGAACTCAAAAATATAGTTCAAAAATTGAGTAATGATTTGGTTCAAAAATAGAAGTATAAATCCCATGCCCCTCACCCAAATCAAAACTTCAACAATAGTGGGAGACAGTGGAATACGAAGCCAAACAATGGGGGTGTGCCTTCCCCTATTGCTAACCAGATAGATACTTCTACAGGACCAAGTCACTCTAGTTCCATTCTTAATCTTTTTTATTTTGTGTGGGAAAAGGGGTGTAGATTACATAATACAAAGGAGCATAATGAAAGGAATTTTCTCGAAATTGCTAGGTATACCCATTGTCTCCAAGCTCAAGTTGATGATTTGGAACTTGTGCCAAATGAGGGTCCACCCCAACATCAACAAATAGAGGACACCATTTTAGTGGTAGAAACTCTATATCGTCAAGAGAGTGAGAATAAGGAAGGTGAAGATGAATGGGGTGAGAAAAATTTTGATGAATCATAAGATGAAGAAGAAGTACTTGAGCATCACAAATTGAACTTGGAGGATGATTACTATGATTTGTGGAATAAATTGGAAGAATATTATCAATCTATATCTTCTAATAAACTTGTTGTGCCAATTAATATTCAGGAAAACTCAATTGCTTCCTCACATGAGGATACTATAAATCCTATACAATTTGAGAAATTTTTGGAAGAGGAATTCGAATCTCATCAAATTGTGGAGCATGATAAGGATTCTACAACCATGAATCAAGAAAGAGAGTCATTTTCTTTAGATTCCTTTGAAGGAAAATGAATTGAAAATCTTGATCCACTTACTTGTTCTACAATGATTATGCCATTTCAAAATGATAAAATTACAAAACCTAAATCATTTGGGTTTGATATCATTTATGATCCAATTGAAAATCTCAAGTTACCCAAAATAACCCAAGTGATTGATCACAGAAATGTGTTAGTTAACCCACCCCTAGATAGACAAGACTTATGGTTTGAAAGGGATGGACATATTTTCAATTGGGTACCTAAGTTTTGTGCCTTTGATAAATGAGTCATGGAGAAAGAACAAGTGCTACATGATGATGAATGTCATAAGAGAAAAGAGGAATTTTCAAATCCTCTTCAAGTAAGGTCAAATGAAAACATACCAAAGTAAAAATCTCACCTTTTTGGTTTCACCATGCAAAATTCGAATGAAGGTTTGCCTAATGAATGGTTTGATTCAAATATTATTAATGTTATGGTTATTGAATGAAAATGAAATCTTATTTTTATGCCATGAATCAAAGTGTGGAATGGACATATTAAAGAATAGACATAAAGGAATTGAATATCAATCATTGTCTAATCAATTTGAAAACTGGAAACTCCACCATAGGATTATTAATGAAACTAAATCAAATTGGTATGGTGAGAGGGGCAAGTGGAATTTTGTTTCTTTTTTTGGTTTGATCTTGTTTTTGTTGGATTCCTACAAAAATTGGTATGTGTATCATGTCATACATCTTTTAAATAATTCCAATCAGGTTTGGGATTCGGGAAAATGATAATCCAAACTTTTGCACCATCTTGCATTATATTGTACATTTGTGTATACTTTTGGTGTTTGTGTTCTGGTTTTGGATTGGATCTCATTTTGGTTTTAAGTTTTGTGTGTTGGTCCTTTGGAAACTTTTGGTTTGTCAACTTAGGTCCTTATGAATGTTGACTAAGACTAGGAGAATATGAAACATCAAAATTGTATTGCAGACAGCTCCACGAGTATCGCAAACACATTAAAGAGTATCCTGATGATGGTTTTGATTAGCTTCATCTATTACTAATCCACTCCCCATCCTTCTAGTGCTTCTCCCTCCAAATCATCCCACTGGTCAACCCATACCACATCCTCCTCTTATTCTATCACAATGACACCCACTTAAATCTAATATTTATTCACCTATCCTTCAACAACCCCTCCCTCTTCCATAAGCGCCCTCAATAACAAATACATCCTATAGCACCCCTATTCATCTATCCCATTACATACCCACTATTAACATGATTTTCATAGATATTTTCAATTTCATTCAATATGCAATTGATCCTAACTACCTTATTAGCATTTATCCAAGTGCCCTTTACTTTGTGAAAATTTCTTCTAATCCTTATCCTCTTAATTTACTCCCAATAATATAATTGATCCAACAATCAAATGTCTATCTTTACCCTTTCCTTATCATCTTTCCTTTTTTATTTTTGAAGTTGAAGTCAATTATCTTGAACTTATATTTTCTAAGAATGAAGTGGATGATTTTCATATCATTCCTACTCTCATATAGCTAGTTAATAGATCTCATATGCTTATGGAAGAAACCATTGATATCAACCTCGATTCTAACCCCCCAACCCTCACATAATTAAAATTACCAACAGTTTATCCATGAAAGAGAGCAAGCTTCATCATCCTCTTAATAGAGTACAAGAATATTTTTGTATGATCCTACGCTAACATGCCAAGCCTTGATCCCAACCTCACAGTCCATAACCTTACTCTCGATAGAAACACTAATCTAATAAAATTAAAAGCTATGGAATATGCATCCCATAATCACCTTAATGGTTAAATAAGAGTTGCAAAAACTATTAGATATCGGATTTATTTAACCCATTGACCATCCGAAGTGGGTCTTCAACATGATCCCATTTAAAAATAAAATTAGGGGATACACATATGCATGGACTTTTGTGATCTAAACAAAGCATATGCCAAAGACAAATTTCCCCTTCCTAACATCGATAATCTAGTTGAATCTAAAACGAGTCATGAAATACTCTCCCTCATGGATGGTTTCTCAAGATATAACCAAATTTGAGTTAATCTTGACAATCAATACAAAACATATTTTACCAGACCCTAGAGAATATTTTTCTATAAAATCATGCCATTTGATCTTAAAAAATGTAGATACTACATATCAACATGTTATGAAATACATCTTTCATGACTATATGCATGATATTATGGAGGATTACATGGATGATTTACTGACTAAATCTAATATGTGTTATCAACATAACGATATTTTACACAAAGTATTTGACTAGCTTCTTGAATATAATGTTAGACTAAATATTAAGAAATATGTCTTTGGTGTTACCTCAGGTAAAATTTTAGGATTTATCATATCTCAAAAGGGTATCAAAGTGGACCCAAACATAGTGAAGGCCATTCTTGAAATACCTCCCCCTACAAATATAACGCAATTGCATACCTTAAAATGTAAGATTCAGGTGGTTCATCATTTCATCATGCAACTATCATATAAATGCAATCCTTTCAATCACATTTTGAAAAATGGGGTCACATTTAATTGGACCAAATAATTTCAAGATGCTTTCAAGGCCATTATGTAGTATCTCACATCACCAAGAGATTTTTCACAACTTAGGCTAGGTTTCTGATTTCCATATATATTTCTACCATTGAATTTATCTTAAGGACTACAAAAGAATGAGGCCAATCGAGAGAAAGCTCTTTATTATATTAGTCACACCTTGGTGAGCTACAAAATACAATATGCTTATTTGGAGAATTTGTACCTAGTAGTAGGCTACTAAGAAACTTTACCATTAAATTCTTAATCATACCACTCATATTATTGCTTGGTAAAATCCATTACAATACATGATGGTTGATCCTACAATAACAATAAAACTACCTAATAGATTTATACTTTTATTAAAATTCAACTTCAAACTCATTAGCCAAAAATTATCAAAGATCAAGCTATCATAGTCCAACTTGCAAAATATCCACTTGTTGATGATAAACCTCTTATCATATATCTTCTTAATGACTATATATTCAATGTCATTGAACTCGAAGAGTATGTCGAGCCTAAAGATCAAGCTGACCTTACCCTCTATTTTGATGGTTCTAAGTGCAAAAAATAGGAAGGTGCTTGACTTATTTTCTTCATGACACAAGGAATTCCAATCATTGTTTCCTTTAAAATTGACCTCCCCTTCACCAACAAAAATTTCAAGTATGAATTTGTCATCCTCGACCTTAAAACTATAATTTCTATGTGCATCAAATGCTTCAAAATAATTGATTATTCACTTCTCATTGTTAATCAAGTGAAGGACATTTATTAGTGTAAATTCCCAATCGTCAAGGAATACAAGTTATATATGAGTTATTGTCATACATTGAGTAATGTGAGTCAAGCAAGTAAATTACAGTTCATAAAAGCAACACTTCAAAATCAACCTATCTATAATGCACTAGTTTTTAAAATGCCATCTTTCATAGCAAATAGAATCGATAAAGTATGTAACAATTTTCTTTGGTCAATGATGAAGGAGAAGAAAAGAATATCCTTGGTCACATGGGATAAGGGTTACAAAACTAAATTCTTGGGTGGACTTGAATTAAAAAAGTAAAAGTCTCGAGTAAATCCTTACGAGAAAAATTGAGCTTAAAGTTATACCAAAATAAAGGACTTGAATGGACTTATATTTGTAAAGAAAAATATCTTTATAACACGAACTCCTTTCTAAGAGTGAATATCTTCCAAGTGGATCTATAATTTGGAATGGGTTAGTAGGTATCAAGAAATTTTTGTGGGATCATCTATCATGGAAAGTTAAATAAGGAACACAAGTCTTCTTCTTATAGGTTGCTTGGTTAAGGAAAAAAACATTGATCAAATATGAGGATATTAAGAAACAGGAACAATAGATAATGGCTACTCAAGGAAATAAAGTAAGTGACTACCTAAAAATGACTAAGCAAGGAAGGAAATGACATGTTCAGGAGGACCCAAATTGAAAAATAGATAAGCAATTGGAGGTAGTAAGAAAGAAACTAATAAAAAAATTGATACTTTTGGACAAGAAGATAATCTAGAATGGAAAGGAGAGAAAGGAGGTAAATACAAAGTAAAAAATACGTTTAAACTTTTGCATTATGCCATAATGAGCAAATGCCCTCAATTATGAAAAAAGTATGACTAAAATGACTTATCCCAAAATATCCTTCTTCCTATGGAATTTTGCTAATAGTAAGATTTTAACCTTAGATAATTTGCAGATAAAGGGTTCCCAATTTCCAAATAGATGTATCTTATGATACAGAAGAAAAAAATGTGGATCATATTTTGTTACACTGTAATTTTGTGAGAATAATTTGGAGTAGATTGTGGAATGACTTGAGAATTCAGTGGGTAATTCCTACCTCCTTGAAAGACCTTGTAATCTAATGGGAAAGGAATTCAAGTAGGAAGATGCTAAATGAATTTTGAATCTTCATCCCTCCACATCTGATTTTGATTACAGGGAAGGAGAGGAATCTCATAATTTTCCAAAACGAAAGAAAAACTAAAGCATATGTGTATCATCTAGTGAAGGCTTATGTATATGAGAAATATTTAGCTTGTCATCCCCTATGCACAAGATAGGAGAAAGAAATTATAAAAGTACTACAATTACATTCCCATAAAGAGGTGGAAGGTAATGATGAGTTGGACATGGCTTAATGGAGGTGTTGGATATGACTCCCAAGATAGCATGATGATGAATTAAGATGTAATAACGGTTGAAAGAACATTTAAACAAATACCAATTAATATGTTATGAATGAACTGGACATAATTTTTTTTCAAGAAGAAAAAAAGATAAATTAATTATAATTTTTGGATTGATGTCTATAATATAACTAATCTGTAATATTTCATTTTTGTTGGTATATATTTCAGTTTTTTTATGAAATATAAAACATTTTTATAAATAAGTTTTGGAACATTATACAAAAAAACTGCTCTTTATTTACTCAATCAAAAAAATCTATAGTACATACAAAATAATTCATTAAAATAAAAAAAATATCATATCAATTAAATTCTCCTCATACCTCTAAAATACAAGTTATTTTTTATTTTTAATTAAAAAAGGCACTTGGTGAAAACATCCAATCTCAAAAATTGCTCTCAAAATTAAATAAAGAAAGACAAATTAACGTATGTCTAAAAACAATTTACAATCTTTCGAAATGCATAAGTTCTGTGTTATGTTCCTATTTACTTTGTTATAGATGACATACTCATTAGCAAAGACCACTTTGTAGTTTTTCTCCTCAAACTGCCTCACTCTCAACAAATTATGCTTTAACCCTTTGAACAAAGGAATATATTAAACGGTGAAGCAAAAGTATTTTTTCCACAACCACATTCCACCACCAGTGTGGTATAAATTAAAAAAAAAAAATACCAAGTTCGAGAATATTCAACTAAATGATTTTGCGCACAACTATTGTACCATTGGACTAAAAGTATTCCAGGAACGCACTGGACTAGTAGAAGGCCGGGAATCGTTCGATACGCGTACATTTACAAGTTATGGCTCAAGTTGCTTAAGTTCCGAATACAGGAAAATTCTGTAACGTCGGATTAATGAGGCACATTAATGAGGGATGTCGTTTTGGTATGTGAGGAATCTCTTCACCTAAGTACAAGTACATTAATGAAGCATGCTATAACCTTAATAAAGAATAATGCACATATGTCCACTATCCAACCAAGTGGAGAAACTCAAGATTCCTTCCTTCTCTCATCAGGCCATTCGTCTACCATGATACCTCTACTTCATTACTCCCCTTACCCTTAGGAAAATTTATACATAGCCTTACATTTCTTTTGTTTTGAGAGAGGCGTGTGAGATATCATAGGTAAACTCTCCTAAAAATTCTCCACAATCCATTTGCGTGAATTTGTGTGTTAGAAGTATTATCAAAGGCATCCACAATGGCGAAAGGAATAAGTTCATGGGGATTCATATTCATGCTTCTATTGGGATGTTTGTGTATGGTGGCGAATGGTGTTCTCTCCCCTCGTGTCGGAGGAATTGAGGACGTACCAAACATCCAAAAAAAATAAAGAGATTCAGGAGCTGGCAAAATATGCTGTCAATGAACACAACAAGGACCAAGTATGTATTGCTATTATATATATATTGTTATTTTGGTTATGAGGATGGGTTTGACAGTTGGTTTTCATGGATTGATTGATTTTTGTGCAGAATACTGCTCTCTCCTTGTCCAAGGTGGTGAAGGCCCAACAGCAGGTGGTGGCTGGTATGATGTATTATCTGACACTGGAGGCTTTCAATGATGGTAAGCCCAAGTTGTACAGGGTTGTCATATATGTTAAGCCATGGCAGAACTACAAGGAGTTGGAAGAGTTCACTCCTTTGGAGTAGGACTTAGTTCTAGAAGGTTGGTTTAATCTCCAACTCTGCACTTTAATTCTTCATCTTTCTTTCCTTGGGGTTTGGGTCTTGAGTTGTGTACATTTGTGTTTTTGAGTGTTAGACTGTTTGTATTGTATCTTATAAGTTTTGTTTTTGGGTATTATGCTCTATCCATTTGAGATTTTGGGTCTTGATGGTTTGCATTTTATTCTTAGGGTTTATGTGTGGGTGATATTGCTTACAAGGAACTCAAGTCACAGAATAAGGGAGTTAATGAACAGAATCCACCTATATGAGCCTATTTTGCAGGCAAAGGCATTATCTACAATGTATATTTGTACAGTTGGTGCAGGTTGTTCCCTGCAGTTTCACTTTTGTTTCAGGGTTTGCGTGCCCTAATTGGTAGTTTTGAGTATCTTCACTCGTTTAACAGTTGCTGCTTTATTTTACATTTAGAGTACGATCAAATAAAATCTGGCCAGGGTGTGGCATACATTGTTGAACATTAATGAATTCTTAAAGGCCGGTTATGGGATTGAAATCTAACGAGGTAACTGTAGTGTGGATGTGGTTTCCATAACTTTTGTGTGACAAAAGCGTCACTAATATATAAAGTGAAATGTTTAGTGTTGTAGGTAACTATATTGTGGGTGTGGGTTCCATAACTTGTTGGGGGAGAAAGGTATAAAAAATATATGAAATGAAATGTTTAAGAATGCACATTGATGTCCGAAATAAAAGTTAATAGGATTACTGTGAAAGACAATGTGGAAGGAGAGGCAACGCTTAAAAGTTGATTAGATCTTAAGACTCTTTGATTTTACTGGAACAGTAGTCCAATGATTTTTCAAGGCCATCAAATTGATTTCTTTGCCAATCTAGAACTAGGTTTTGTGCAGCACTCCTAATGTTGTTGTTTTTCTGTTTACTTTACTTTTGAATGGTTTTCCTCTAATACAAAATGTTGCATATTAGAGTGGAAGTTACACAATATATTAGTTAGAGTTGGATATCTTTCCTTCCTTAATATGACAAATCATTATATATTACACTGTTATTTTTTTACATTCCTGTTGTTTCCAGTAACATAGTCCTATGACAACGTAATGGTTCCAGTTGGAATTTCGTTCCATTTTAAGGCTATGCCTGTTCCAGTTTCCTGCCAGTAACATAGTCCTCATAGTCCTATGCAACACAATGGTTCTAGTTGAAACTTTGTTCCATTTTAATGACTTTTCCACTCAAATTCCTCTTCGTGGCATATTCTTATGATAGGAATTTCGTTCCACATTAATACATCTTTGTTTAAGATGGTATCCTACACAGAATCAGATCTGTGCCCTTGCCGGTCAAAAAGAAATTTGGTGACTTGGCTCCTTTTGGTCTAAGGTAGGTGTCAATGTTCTTCTTGGTTCATGCCAATTATAGCTTGTCGGAAGTGAATCTAATATTGGATGTTTAAACATGCAGTGTCCATGGATAGAATGGTAGGCCTCTCCTTATACATTTTTGTTTTGTAAACCTTGTGCATGTCAAAGCTTCAACAAACACTAAATTCAGAGAATTCAGAGAATTCAGAGAATAGATTTCTGGTAGCCTGCAAAAGGTTCCTTTTAGAGGAAATTTTATTTTGAGAAGTATAATCAACATCATCTATAGAGGGGTGATTTATAGTCAAAATATTTCTCACAAGGACGGTTCCATAAAAGAGCTAGATTCTATCCCTTGCAAACTATCAAACTAGTCATAAAGGTGAGTGGGATAGTTTTAGATGCTTTTAGTTTATTTTTAGTTTTTGTTTTAATGCATTAGATTGATTTTATTTGTTCACACTTTGTTATAGATTTGGCTCTAACTGAGGTAGATCCACAAATGCTAATAACTAGTGTCTTGTTTTTGTTTGTGTGTAGGTGTTGGAGGCTCTACCCAACCATTAAGATGGTTCACATGCATAAACCCATACCTTCTTGAGGTGGTCAAAGAAGATTGTGTCAAAAATTGCAATGTATTGATTTATCATTGGAAAAACATTTATTGTAGTCCAAGGAACATTTGAAAAGATCACGTTGTACTATATTTTATGTTTAATAAAATGGAATGTTTTCTTTGATAAATTTTGGTGATTATGATGGAATATTTCTAACCCTTAATAACCTAGGCATTTTCCTTTCATAGGTCACAAAAACTATTATTTTATCATATTTTACCTCATACTATACCTTGTGTGATCTCTTCACTTTTTGTCAAATATTGCTCACATTTTGAGTCTTTTGTTTGTGTTTAAATGATTTAAAACAATCCAAATCTATCCAAATCAGGACCCATCTAGACTAGTTCAACAACAACATCCTTTGTTCAAGACTATCTTTATAAGGATGATTTAAGACTATCCCTATGAGGATGATTCAAGACTGTCCCTATGAGGACAATTCAAGACCATCCCCTTAAGGAAAATTTCTATAAAACATAGGACTAGGGCCCATTCTAGGCCCATTCTATCAGGTACTTACTTCTACATAATAAAACACATAAATTTCAAGTGATTATAAGGTAAGAACCCTTCCCTCCTAGTCTTCCCTTGTCATTTATTATCATCATTGATAAGCGCCTTCTTAGACCAAGTCAACCATATTTGGGGTGTCCAAAGGTATATTTCCTTCCTCACCAATCATTTATCAATCAATCCATTTTGATCATTTTATTACATTTTTTTGCTTCATTAATTAGATTTGATTTTTCATTAGACTAATTGCTTCAAATCATTTCTAGTGTTTAGTTAGCTAGCATCGTTACCTTTTCTTTTGTTTATTTTTTCATCCAAGGCTAATTTTTGAAATTTGTGTTCTCTTATTTTTGTATGAAACTCTATTGGTATTCTAAGGAAGATAAACCAGATCCCACAAAGAGGAAGACCAAAAATATCCTCTAGGTGAGACCATCCACATAGGTACGACCTATACCAAAAAGTTTATTTTATGAAAAAGAGTATGTGCAATAGTTCATACCACTTTTCAAAGAGTGTTGAACCTCAAGAAAGTGTTTTTATCCTCAATTCTAGGTTTAATTTCATCATAAATCATTAATATAGGATTTGTATCTATTTGTAAATTTGTGTTTCTAATCTAAATAATATTAATAAAAATTTCCCTTACCATTTGTATGATCTCTTCTTGTGCCACAAAGCGACCTTGAGGATTATAAACATGGTTATAGCTTTTGAGGTCAAATAAATTTTATTTTCTTTCTAAAACATAGCATTGCATTGCATATTACTACATTTACACACTTCACATTAAGTAGAAGATTTGATTCTTTTATGCTCTCTCCTAGCACCTTAGGGTGATCTTGGAGATCAAATGGAGTCACTTTTTTAATTCAAATAAAAACACACATATTTCACATCATATCACATTAAGAGGACCCTTATTCCATGTATGCTCTTCCCTTCCACTTCATGCAACGTTAGATAAGTTACCTCAAGTCAAAGAATCTCATCATTTCCTTGAGTTGTTAGCTTAGATTTTATTTTGTATATTATTTTTGCTTTCCTAGAATACACTACCATCTATTTACTTTTCATGTCATTTACATTTCAAGTTGTTTACTTTAAAAGAATTTATTTTTAAAGTAATTTATGTTCAAAATTTAACTTCCAAGTCCTTTACTTTTCTATTTTATGTATTTATTTCCTTAGATTAGGCTTTGTCTTACTTGCCTTGTTGATTACTTTCATTAGAATAACATTATCTTCTCACAAGTAGCATTGGTATTTTCTTTTTTGTGCAACTAGCATATATTTCTTTTGCTTGTTTGATAGAATATATATTTTTTATTGTTGCTTCTTATATTAGTCCATATGTTCAAAAAGCATTTTGTTTGTTTAGTCCACGTTTGCTTTCTTTGCTAGGGTAATCATATTTTATTTTCCTAGTATAAGTTCATTTGTTCTCATTTTATTGCAGCAAACTACATTTTCTTTTATAGATAAAATTACATTTTCATGCATCTTAGGTAGAAAACTACATTCCTAGCTTAGAAATTCTTTTCTTGCATTTCGTTTAGGATAAATTTGCATTGGAATTCCTAGGGTAGCTCTTTTTTTTGCATCATAGTTAGATGAGAAATCAAATCAAAAAACAAAAAACATAGCTTAAATCACACTTACACAACACTTTTAAAATCAATTGATGATGTTGGATTTCATAACCAACCATCGGTTGCCCTTGTAGACACCATAGTTAGTATGCATACTTTCCTAGACTTCATTACTAGGAAGCTAAATACCCTTGGGATTAGCTTGGGGTAGTTTGAGGTTAGATTCCCTTTCTCATAGGGTTAAATAATTAGTGACTGTGCAACTATCATTCTTGATCAAGCCCACCTAAGGGTGAAGTGAAAGCTAACTAGGCCAATGCAAGTTTAGATAGCACCACCTTTTATATTCCATAACAAGAATACTAGATGTATTTTTATCCTTTTGATACCTCAAGCCACACACACTATGGGAATCTCCTGGTTGCTTATGCACTTCCCTCCACATATTCGAGTATATTAGGGAGTATGCATAGACACAAATTTAGATATCGCCTATCTATATTTTGTAGCTTCTAGAGGTAGGTCATATTAAACACATAAAATCTATTAAAAAAATCAAAACCTAAGCAACACCAAAAAAAAATCACACTTCAAGAATGTCAAAATCCTTCACTTTCATTATTTTTTATTTGTTGTTTTGTTATATCTCTACTTGCTTATTTTTGTTACTATAAATCAAGCTAGAGCACAAGAGCGAAATTCCATGGAGACATTTGAGATGATTCATCCTTCTATAATCCATTTGAATCATTCAAAGAAGGCACCACTCACCCAACCTTGTAGTCTATCCACTATCCATCATATCCCATATTCGAGGGATGTGGGTCATCTTGGACCCCCATATTATGACCAAGGTCTAATGAACTAAGCCGCCCACATTGTCTTACCAAAAATCCCTGGGGAGGGGACCTCTTAATCCTTATCAAACTCTAATTTTATTTATTTTTATCTTAGAAATTTTAGGTATTTCTCTGCATATGTAGCCCAACCTTCACCATTCATTTCTCCTAGTTCACATCAACCACTTTTACCACCTTCTACTCTAGATAACTCACATTGAGTCTCTTTGTCCCCACTCCAAGTTTTTGACCATTATTTTACCTCCTTTTCCCAAGAGCTAACCCACTCTCACACCTCACATATCTCATCCATTTCTATTTTCCCTATTGAAACTTAAGCTATGGGTATTGTGTCTGTCATACCCATTACCTCTAATCCCACTAGTTCGTCTTCTTCCAACATTGCTTCTTAATCAAAAAAACTTGCCTGTGGACCACCATTATCATTTTTTTTATTTGATTATAATTCATTTCTTGATATACATATGAATTTTCCTTTGCATCCTACATATATTTCTCTAATAAAATTCCATATTTCCACTCCACCTTAGGAGTTCACACCCTCCAATCTAAATCCTTATTTTACAAATATTCCTACACTCAATCAAACTTCCATTGGCACATATGTTATTTCTTCTTCTATTTCCTCAATCTCCCTTACTTATTGTTTCTACTTATTTCCTTCAACCTTATTATTATACTTATTGTTCTCCACCTCTTCATGATCCTCCCCTTCAACCTTATTATGTTTATCCTTCTTTACAGTATACCCAAGCAAACACTTCTCAATAGTCTTCTAATCTTAGTTTCTACATTGCTTTTAGCCTGCTTTCTCAACCATCCCTAAATATTCTATCTCTTCCTCCTCCTTTTATTACTCCTTATTTTAGGAAAAATTCTTTGTGGACTCCTACTCCATTTATTTACCAACCTCCACCTACACCTTATTAGTGGCCACCTTCATAGTTGCACTAGTACAAAATTAGCCTCCACCCATTCAAACCCATTTGATGGTTTTATCACAACCTCATCAACCTCTTTTTTTTTCTTATCATGCCTAGTTCCCATATCCTTAACCTCATTACTCACCCCCTTCTTATTCCCACATGACCCACGTGACATATATTCCTTAGCTTCCCCATCCATCCTATCTATATCCTTGCACCTATTATTAATATTATTCATATCCATACCATATTGAACCTTCCCACTTCACTAAACATGTTGATCTTGCACAAGAAACTCAAAGTCATCCTTAGGCAAAGCTTCAACAAATGATGGACTGACACAAAAGTCTAGAGTTGCACTCAACTAGTTATAGGTATTAGAAACCCACATATAACAAAATTTTCAATGAGCCCATTTGCTCATCAGTTCCAACACACCAATAACCTTGTTGGTTTGAGATATCATTCCACATCATGCCAATCATCGAGTATCTTGATGATGGTTTTGATTAACTTCATATATTCTCAATTCCACTCCATATCCTTCTAGTGATTCTACCTCCAAAGTGTCCCACTGGTCAACCCATACCATATCCTCCTCTCCTTCTACCACAATGACACCCACATCTATCCAATCATCATCCACCCATCCTTAAGTATTATCTCACATTACTAAGAGATTTATCACCACCTAGGCCAAGATTCCCCTTCCATATATACATTTCCACCATTGACTTTGTCATAGGGACCATACTTACCCAAAAGAATGAGGTCAATCGAGAGCAAACTATTTATTATATTAGTCGCACCTTGGTGAGTTACAAAACCCAATATGCTTATTTGGATAAGTTGTGCCTAGCGGTAGTTTTTGCTACTAATAAACTTTATCGATATATGTTTAATCATACCGCTTATGTTATTGCTTGATAAAATCCACTACAATACATGATGGTCGATCCTACAATAATAGTCAAACCATCAAAATTATTATACTTTTAAAATAGTTTAACCTTAAAATCATTAGCCAAAAATCCATCAAAGATCAAGTCTTTATGATAATTTCCCATTGTGCAGAGGTTTCACAATGGGAAATTATCATAAAGAGAGATTCTATGGGGAAAATAATGAAGAATTTAAAATCTAGTCGAGTTGATTCATTTAAATGTTTGTTATTGAATGCATTTGATAGGTGTTAATAAATCCTTCTATTTTAATGCTTTTGAATTATTTTAGATCATTTTCCAACCCACAATAGAGAATGAATGTGCGTATAGAATAAAAATATTAAGGAATGATTGTTGTGATGTATATTATTCCAAAAAATGAATCATTTTTTTGATGAGCATGAGATAAGAATACAATTGGCAATAACCTATACAACATAGAAAAATGGATTGGAAAAAAGGAAGAAAAGAAAAACCATGGAGATGAAAAGAAGTATGGGACTAGTAAAAGGTTTGGAAAATAATTGTGTGGCTTTAGCCAAATAGGAATATTGTTCTAAGACCAAATACAATTAAAATTTAGCACCCAAATTCTATGATCCATAAAAGGTAATTAATTAATGTGAAAAAGTAGGATATCAATTAGATATTCTTTGTACCTCTATAATACACCTTATTTTTTAGATAAGTATCTCTTTCAAAATTAAATAAGGAAAAAAAAATTAACTTATATCCAAGAGCAATCTAATAATCATAGATGACCAATTTACAATATTTCGAGATACACAAATTATTTAATTTTTTATAGATGACACACTCGTAATGAAATACCACATTATAGTTTTTCTCCACAAACAGGTCTCTCAACAATTTTTTTTTTATCCTTTTAAAAAAGAATAGATTAAACGGTGGACCAAGAGTATTATTTGCACAACCACGTTCATCCATCAATGTGGTATAAATTTTAAAAAGTATACCAAGTTCAAGAATATTCAACTAAATTATTTTGAGCATAGATGTTGTGCCATTGGACTAAAATTATTCCAAGAATGCATAGGACTAGTATAAGGCTACAAATAATTCGATGCACGTATATTTATACACTATAAGCAAAACTGCAAGTTGCTTTAATTCGAAATACAGAAAAATTTTGTAATGTCTTGGGTTGTCTGTGTTAACGAGGTCAGCTGGATCCCAAATCTGCTTTTCATCTTCAAACATCCAAAAAAGAGTTAATGTCATGTGATACCTCCACCCTTTACATACTACCCTATACTCCATGCTATGGCATCTACCATTGCTCCATGCCTGTAATCAATTACCATTAATTTTGCTCATTAAATAGAAAAATAAAGATTAAATAACAATACGATCTGCTTAAAAAAAATCATGACCTTGAGGGCGTTGCCAACGTTTACAACAAATGAGTGAGGAAGCGGTTGAAATTCAAACCAAAACCCTTGTTTTTGTCAAATTTATAGTCCTCCATTTACAACTTGGTAAAGTATGGTGGGGCACAAAAGATCTAAATATGCATTGAAAGCACCCTCTCCTATCGTTGTACCTTTTTAGAAAGGACTTTAATTGTATATTTTGATAGTTTATTAAATCCATTGGAATTTTGTTCTAGTTTCTAAGTTAATACATGTTTATCTTCAATCTCGTTGTATTGTTTTATGGTTGTATTATTATTATTTTTTTTGTAAACCATGTGTATGTCAGATCTTCAAAAGACACTAAATTCAGAGGATAGATTCCTAGTAGCCTATAGAAGGTTCCCTTCTAAGGAAATTTTATTTTTAGGAGTATAATCAAGGTCATCCATAAGTTGAATTATTTACATTCAAAATCTTCCCCACATGGATGGTTCCATACAGGAGCCAAATCCAATCCCTTTAAAGCTAGTAGACTAGTTAGAAATATGAATAAGATAGTTTTAGATGTTTTTAGCTTATTTTTAGCTTTTATTTTAATACATTAGATTGATTTTATTGATTCACACTTTTCTATAGATTTGGGTCTAACCGAGGTAGATCCACAAGTGCTACTAACTAGTGTCTTGGTTGTGTGTAGGTTTTGGAGGCTCTACTCAACCATTAGGGTGGTTCACACATATAAACCCATCCCTCCTTGAGGTGGTCAAAGAAGATAGTATCAAATATTGCATTGTAAAATGGGATTCATCATTGGAAAAGACCTTATTGTAGCCCAAGGGGCATTTGAAAATATCATGTTGTAATATATTTTATATTTAATAAAATAGAACATTTTATTTGCTACATTTTGATGATCACCATGGGACATTTCTAACCCTTAATCACCCAAGAATTTTTATTTCATAGGTTGTAAAGGTTATTGTTTTGTCATCACTTACCTAAGATTATGCCTTGTGTGATTTATTCACTTTTTTCAAATCTTGATCACATTTTGAGTCTTTTTCTGTTTTTGAAGGATTAAAAACAATCCAAATCCATCCATATCAGGACCCATCTAGACTAGTCCAACAAAAAAATCCTTTGTCAAAGACTATATCTATGAGTATGATTGAGGATTTTCCTTATGAAGATGATTAAACAACATCCCTATGAGGATGATTCAAGACCATTCCTTTAAGGACAATTTATATCAAGATTAGGATTGAGGCCCATTCTATTAGGTACTTGTTTCTACACAATAAAATACATCAATTTCAGGTGAGTAGAAGGTAAGAACTCTTCCCTCCTAGTCATCCCTTGTCATTTTTCATCATCATTGATAAGCAACTTATTAAGCCAAGTGAACCATCTTGGTATGTCCAAAGGTATCATTCCTTCCCCACCAATCATCTTCCAATCAGTCCATTTAGATTATTTTATTATGATTTTTTTACTTCATTAGTTAGATTTTATTTTTCAATAGAATAAATTTACTTCAAATCACTTCTAGTGTTTAGTTAGTTAGCATTTTTACATTTTATTTTATTTCTTTTTGCATCCAAAGATAATTTTTAAAAAATTTGTTCTCTTATTTTTGTAGAAAACTCAATCAAACTAGTATACTGAGGTAGACAAATTAGATCCCACAAAGAGGAAGACCAGAAATATCCTCTAGATGGGATTGTGCACCTAGTGACGACCCTCACCATAAAGCTTATTTTAGGAAAAATAGTCTTTGCAATAATTTTTCCCATTTTTTAGAGAGTTTTGGACCTCAAGTAAGTGTTTTTGTCCTAAATTCTAGGTTTAGTTTCATCATAAGCCATTAATCTAGGATTTTGCTCTATTTGTAAATTTGCTTTTCTAACTTAAATAATATTAAGCTCTCCTCTTGTACTGCAAAGTTACATTGAGGATAAAAAATGTGGTTATAGCTTTTGAGGTCAAAACAATTTCATTTGCTTTCTAGGAAGTAGCATTATATTACATATTCCTGCATTTATATACTTCACATTAAGTAGAAGATTTGATTCTTGTATGCTCTCTACTAGCACATTAGGGTGGTCTTGGAGATCAATCATCAAAGGGAGTAAATTTTTGAAGTCAAAGAACAACACACATATTTCACATCATATCACATTAAGATAACCCTTATTCCATGTCTGCTCTTCCCTTGTGCTTCATGTGACCTTGGGAATTAGAAGCAGGTAAGTTACCTCAATTCAAATAACCTTATCCTTTCCTTGAGTTGTTATATTAGGTTTCACTTTGTTTATTCTCGTTTCTTTCCTAGAATACATTACCATCGATTTACTTTCAAAACATTTAATTTTCAAGTTATTTACTTTAAAAGCATTTAGTTTTCAAGTCATTTGCTTTTAAAATACTTAATTCTAACTCCTTTACTTTTCTATTTTACAATTTATTTCCTTAGATTAGGCTTTGTTTTACTTTCCTTGTTGATTAATTTAATTAGAATAACATTATCTTCTCACACGTAGCATAGGAATTTTTTTGTCTGCCCAAATAGCCTAAATTTATTTTGCTTTTTTGATTAGAATAGAAATTTCTTATTGTTGCTTCTTAGATTAGTTCATATGTTCAAAAAATATTTTTTGTTAGTCTAGGTTTGCTTTCTTAGCTAGGGTAATTACATTTTATTTTCCTAGTACAGGCTCATTTCTTCTCATTTCATTGGAGCAAACTACATTTTATTTTATAGATAAAATTGCATTTTGATGCATCTTAAGTAGAAAAATGCATTCCTAGCTTAGAAATTATTTTCTTGCAATTAGTTTAGGATAAATTTGGATTGGGATTTCTAGGGTAGCTCTTTTTAGTGCATCATAGTTAGATGAGAAATCAAATGAAACCACCAAAAACATAGCTTAAATCACATTTGTACAACACTTTTAAAACCAATATATGATATTGGATTTCATCACCAACTGTAAGTTACCCTTGTAGACACCATAGTTAGTATGCATAGTTTCCTAGAATTCATTACTAGGAAGCTAAATACCCTTGGAATTAGCTTAGGGTAGTTTGAGGCTATATGCCCTTTATCATAGGGATAAATATTTAGTGAGTGTGCAACTATCATTCTTGATCGAGCCCTCTAGAGGGTGAATAAAAATTTTACTGGGCCAACATAGGTTTAGTTACCACCACCTCTTATATTATGTAACAAGAATATTAGATGTCTTTTTATCCTTTAGATATCCCAAGCCAATCACACTTTGGAATCTCTTCGTTATTTATGCACAACTTCTTTCCATGTATTCAAGTATATTAGGGAGCATGTATAAACACAACTTTAGATATCACCTCTCCATGTTTTGTAGCCTTCACTTTTTATTGTTTGTTATTTTTTTATTATTTTATTCTATTTCTACTCTATTATGATTGTTACTAGAAGTCAAGATAGAGCATAATACCACTATTCCATAGAGATATCTAAGATGATTCCTCCTCCTTTTGTAACCCCTCTAACTTATCCATAGAAGACACCTTCACCCCACCTAGTAGTTTATCCACTATCCATCATATCTAGTGTTCGAGTTATGTGGGTCATACTGGAACCTCATATTATGACTGAGGCCTAATGAACTAGGCCACCCACACTATCATATTACCAAATACCCCTAGGAATAGGTCCTATTCATCCTCCTCAAAACTCAACGTTCTTCATTTTAATCTTGGCAATTTTAGGCCTTTCTCTACCTATGTAGCCCAACCTTCACCCTTTGTTTCTCCTAGTTCATGTCAACCCATTTAATCACCTTCTTATTTGAATAACTTTAGCAACAATCCTAGTAAAAATAATTTAATTTTCCTTATGTGTTGGTGTGGATGATGTAATTACCTTCAAGTGCCTAGCATAATTATATTTTAGATAGGCAATTGTGACAACAATATTTATGTTGCTTATATGATAATGTACCCTTCTATGGTTAACATGGTATCACTAGAAATAATGTTGATAGTCAATTGCATTCATCATTTATGATGTTGTTAATTCATTTGTCTTTAGTGGTACTCACCATGTATTGCAGGTAAATAATACTCACACGATACATAAATTACGGTTATGCATAAGGGGTTGGACTCAAAATGTACTTATAAAAAAATGGTGAATCCTAATTGAAATCAAGGTGAATCAAGAAAAATCCTAAGCAAATAAAATCAATAATATTCACACCAAAATTTGATGCTTTTGAAGCTCTAAAAAGTAAGGTCATATTTGGGACAAATTTTGACCTATTAAATCACCTGATAAATTCTTAAAAACACCACCATTATATCAGGATCAAAAGAGCTTTCCAACGAGTACAAATATACCTATGTTTGGATATATATTGTGGTGAATTTAGCTATTTCCAATTTTGGAAATCCTAATATTTTCCCAATTTGTGAATATTTACCACTATGCATAATCCTAACTTAAACGACAACATTATTAACACATTTATTTTGATCAATGATAGATTATAGTGATTATATCCACTGATATCCTCAGGAAGTAGGTTGAACTAATTCATGTTTGTATTTTATAAAAATAAAATTAATAATACAATACATTATAATCCGTACTCTTCAATATGGGGGTTGGTGATTTGCTTACGAAACCTAGGGAGAGATGAACTAGTGAGTCTCCTTTGTTGTACTATCGATTTAATGCCAATATAATATTTGTACAAGGAAATGGTATGCATGATCAGCTTGGAAAAGGGAAAAGACAACCAAAATGAATAAATGGTCATGGTCTACACTCAGAACATATGACTAGCACTTAAGCTAAAAGTATGATGAATATCAATTACCTTATGTATAATGACCTCCATTAAAGAGGCAAATTCATAATATTTCGGATGGAGGTGCATGCTCCTTATGAATTTCTAAATGAGGTATCTACTCAAAATCGAGAGAAAAATAATGCACCCATAATAAGAGACCCCTTAGAAATTACCATTATCCAATGGGTATGTCCCCTTCGAGTGATTAGCGAGCAACAGAGGGCTAGCAGGATTTAGATGATAGAAGTCCATGGATGGGATTAGCAAAAAGGATTGGGGAGGAAATAGGTAATGGAAAATAATAGAAATAGGGAGGAGGATAAAATATAGAGAAGGATATTGGGGTGTAAAGAGAGATATTGGTGAGCTTCAAAGCGATTAGAATAGTAATAATGTCCACACCCCTTGTTTACTACTTTGGATTTACCTTTGGAGGAGGTTTGGTCTTGAAAGAGTGATGTAAATTTTTTACAATTGTAATCTTCTCTTTATGTTCCCCTCTACCAGTTTGTAGTAGATATAAGTGTGGTCTTCATAAATATTTATTTGTTTTTGGGTGCTAGACTCAGTGTATATTTATTATCTTTTTCTTCAAATTGGCAAGAGGTGGCAGGATGGTTGGTAAAGGGTATACCAAGTTAATATGGAACCTTCATTAGAGTTGACTAGGAGAATGTGTTCGCACATTTACCTTGGATATTTTGAGCAAGGTGCAGCAACAGTATTGTCATTGTTATCAACACAGTCAGATAGATTTGGTGTTTCAATGGATAGGAAGTTCAAAATCTATTCAGATGCAGAAGACAGGAGTTCAAAGGTTATTCATAGTATGAACAGTGAGTTTCCAAGAAGACCGAAGTGGCCCATTTGCAAAAGCTCAAAGAAAAAGACAAGTAAGAAAAGTGTCGTGATATCACGACATATATAGTAGGCAAGAAAAACTGTCATGATTTCGTCACATGTTGGAAGAGAGAGAAGAAGCAGGAAAATCTATCGTGATTTTATGACATGTTGGAAGAGAGAGAAGAAGCAAGAAAAACTGTGACGATTTCGTGACATGTTGGAAGAGAGAGAATTAGGAAAAACTGTAGCGATTTCACGACATGTTGGAAAAGAAAAAGGTAAGTGGAAACACTGTCGTGATTTCGTGACATGTTGGAAGAGAGAGAAGAAGCAGGAAAAATTGTCATGATTTCACGACATGTTGGCAGAGAAAAAGGCAAGTGGAAAAACTGTCATGATTTCATGACATGTTGGAAGAGAAAAAGGCAAGTGAAAAACTGTTGCGATTTTGTGACATGTTGGCAGAGAAAAAGGCAAGTGGAAAAGCGTCGCGATTTCGCAACAAGTTCAAAGAAAGAGAGTAAAGTTTGAAAAGTGTCGCAATTTTGCGACATGTCGCATTTTCATGACTAAAATAGGAGAGAGAAAGTAAATTTGAAAAGTGTCATGATTTCGCGACATGTCGCATTTTCGCGACTCAAAAAGCGCAAGAAGGAAGAGAAAGAAAAAGTGTCTGATTTCGTGACATGTCACATTTTTGTGACTCAGAAAGCGCGAAAAGAAAGAGAAAGAAAAAGTTTTGCGATTTCGTGACATGTCACATTTTCGTGACTCAAAAAGCGTAGGAAGGAAGAGAAAGAAAAAGTGTCACGATTTCGTGACATGTAACATTTTTATGACTTGAAAAGCGTAGAAAGGAAGAGAAATAAAAAGTGGCACGATCTCGCGACATGTCGCATTTTTGCGACTAGGAAAGGCCAGGGAGGAAGAGAAAGAAAAAGTTTCACGATTTCGTGACATGTCGCATTTTTGTGACAAAAGAAAGAGAGGAAGCGTACGAAAGCAGAACTGTCACGATTTCATGACAAAAGCAGAGAAGAAGACTTCAAAGGTAGAAGTGTCATGATTTCACGACAAAAGCAAAGAATCTAAGTACAGAAGCAGAAGTGTCATGATTTCACGACAAAAGCTAAGACAAAGTATACGAAGGCAAAAGTGTCACAATTTTGCGACATGTATTTTCACGAGCCTAAGCAAAGAGAAATAGGAGAGATAAAATAGTGTCGTGATATCCCGACATGTTGTATTTTCATGGGCCAAAGCAAAGAGAAAGAGGAGAGAGAAAATAGTGTCGCGATATCGCAACATGTTGTATTTTCGCAGGTCAAAGCTAAGAGAAAGAGCATGGAGAAAAAGTGTTGCGATATCATGACATGTATTTTCATGGGTCAAAGCTAAGAGAAAGAGCAAGGAGAAAAAGTGTCGTGATATTGCGACATGTTGTATTCTCGCGGTTAAGTTGAAGCCGATGAAGACCGATGAACAATCGACTAAAATTAGGGTTTACAGATGTCATGAAAATTGACTAAGATGAGGATTTACAATGGACTAAGATTAGGGTTTTCATCTCAAAAATTATGTTATAAAAGGAGGGCTATTTGGAGATTTTTGTTGTTGTTAATGTGTGTGAAGTTCGATCAGAGTGTGCATAGAGCAAGTCATGTCGAATCGAGCTAAGTGAAAAATTTGCTAATAGAGCAGAGTGCACGAAAGGGAGAAGATGATCGTGAAGGTTGACTGTAGATTACAGAAGTGTGCAAAGTGATTACGCAATGAAAGCAGAAGGTACAGTGCGGCTGTAGATCATAGAAGTGTGTGAAGTGTCTGTTCTATGAACAGTGAAAGAGATTGAGTAAGCATTAGACCAGTCAAGGTCTTGTAAGAGCAAAGGTATTTTTTTGGTAAACTTCTAGATTCAAAATTGAAGTCCAGGTTGCAGCTTGGCATCAAGGGTTAGTGCTCCTTTCTATTGGTGTATAAAAACAAGGGGTTGATGCTCCTTCCAGTGGGTGCTGGTAAATTGATTGTAAAGTTGGTGCTTTGCAAAAGCTAGATTTGGATGGTAGTCCAAGCTGTCATTTTTGAGGAGTAGCCACATTGGTGAACCTCATTAAATCTTGTGTTGTGTGATGTTATCTTGTGATACTTACTCTATCTGGTTTAAGGTTTCATTATTTCTATTCTAAGAACTATGTATTTAAGTTTAAAAGAGCTACATTGATTCACCCCCCCTCTCAGTGGCATTGTGAGACTAACAATTGGTATCAGAGCCAAGTTCCTATACAAGCTTAACCAGCTAGGGTGATCTTGGAAGTAACACAATGGCAAGTGGTGAAGTTTTCTCATCAAACAAAGCACCATTGTTTGATGGATCTAATTATGTGTTCTAGAGAATCAAGATGCAGACATATCTCTGTGCTTTGGGTTACGACATCTAGGATTTAGTAGTTAGTGGATACACAATACCCATCACTCCTCCAAAAGAGGTTGACGAAAAGAAACTGTTTGAAAACAACTCAAAAGCAAAAAATGCTCTCATTTGCGGATTAGCAGACAGTGAACTAGTGAAGATCATGAACTGTAATACGAAAAAAGAGATATGGGACAAACTAAGGAGTATTCATGAAGGAGACGATAAGATCAAGGAGGCAAATTTATAGACACATCGAGCTCAATTCAAAGCATTGAAAATGAAAGATTATGAAAACATTGAGGCATATATGTTGAGATTCAATGGAATCATTAATGTGATCAGAGGACTCGATGAGGATATTGGAGACTCTACCATCGTGAAAAAGGTACTAAGATCTCTTCCTCAAAGGTTTGATTCCAAAGTCTCAACAATAGAAGAAGCTAAAAATCTAAATTATTTTAGTATAGATGAGATGTATGGTTCTTTAACTGCATATGAGATGAGGATAGGAAGATCTAAACCCATAGATAGAGAAGCGGATTTTAAAGCCCTTAAAAATAAAAACACTAAACAAGAGTTCGAGGAAGAAGGGACATCAAATGAAATGGAAGCAAACTTTGTTAGAAAACTAAAAAAGGGAAAAGGAAAATACAGAGGGAAGCTACCATTTAAATGTTTCAACTGTGGAGGCATCGGGCATTTTGCTACTAAATGTCCACTTAAAGAGAAGAAAACAAATTATGAAGGATTGCACCATGAAAGAAGTGACTGGAAGAAAATGAATTTTAGAAAAGGCAACTTCAAGAAGAGAAGTTTCATCTCCAAGAATGTCAGTTCATCAGAAGATAGCTCCGGAGAAGAGTCTGAAGAGGAAACAGGTGAAGCTCTTTTCATGGCATTTGAAGAAGCAAAATCATAAAAGGAAGAAGGAGTGATCTCTGAAGTATGTGGTGAAAACCCTGAGGCTGAAGTAGATCTAGAATGTGAGTTGATATCTGCAATTGAAGAGTGGGAGATAGAAAATAAAAAGAATAAGAAACTTTCAAGAAAGCTTGCGGATGTAAATGAAATCATAACCAGTTTGAAAGTACAGATAGAAGAATCCAAGAAAATATTTGAAGATCTTTAAGTGCAAATAACCATTAAAATAGAATATTGTAGCAAGCTAGAAGAAGAGACTGTTAGTTTGAGAATGCAGCTAGAAGAGATGAATAAGAAAATTAGTTGTTATCACAAATGTGAAGAAAATTCTATGAAGCTGGATAAGATCATAAATGACCAAATACCTACAAGTATCAAGTTTGGTCTAGGTTTCATCGAAGGAGAATTAGCAAGTGGATCAAAGGCCAAAAATGTAGAATCCACCAAGAATGAAGATAAGAAACAGGTTGATCAAGGGAAAATATCTCATGCAAAAGAAAGTAATAATGCCAGGCACGAAAGGAGAACTGACAATGATGGATTCACCAATGTCACACATCAAAGAAGAAGACCTATGGCTCCTACGACAACATGGCAAAGACCATCTCCCAGGTTCAATTATCCCTTCTATAGTTTCTATTTTAAATGCAATGGCTATGGACATAAAATCTCAGACTACAAATATAATGTTAGACCAAGGAATTTCACCAGTAGAAATGCTTTTTCTCCTCTAATGAATTATACAGTAGAATGTTATAACTATCATAATTTTGGGCACATTGCAAGAAACTATAGAAGCACATTTTCATCAAATCAGTTTTAAGGAAGAAAATTTCAACCAAATAGGATGAGACAAAATAGAAAACTTCCTGTAAAACATGCACAAGATGTTGATAAGGGAAAGGCAAAACAAGAGCCCAAAACCACTATCAAAATGGAGTGGAAAGAAAAGTAACAACTTAAGGAAGAAAATGAATCCTTAATTGTACAAACAACATTTAAAGCATAGAATAAATATGTACCATGGATACTTGATAGTGGATGCTCCAGTCATATGACAGGTAACAAACAAAAATTTGAGAAGTTGCAAAAATATGAAGGTGGTTCAGTAAAGTTTGGAAATAATGATGGAGCTAAGATAGTTGGCAAAGGTTCAGTTAAAATTATTAACGAAAAAATCAAGTCGGAAGAAGTCTTGTTTGTGGATGGTTTGAAACATAACCTGTTGAGCGTAAGTCAGATTTGTGATAAAGGTCATGAGGTAGTTTTTAAGAAGCAGGGTTGTGAATTCAGAAAGACAACCAGTGGAAAATTGAAAGCAACTAGATCAAGAACATCTGGAAACCTATACACGCTCTCAAAGACTTCAGAAGGAGCTTGTTTTATTAGACAAGAAGAAGAAAATTGGTTGTGGCACAAGAGACTCAGTCATATCAGTTTTGATAACCTAGTAAAAATCACCTCAAAAGGAGCAGTGAGAGATATTCCCACCATTAGTAAACCTGCAAACAACATTTGTGCTTCATGCCAAAAGGGGAAACAAACTAGAGTCTCTTTCAAAACAAGAGAATACTACACAAGCAAACCTTTGGAACTAATACACACTGATTTATGTGGACCCATGAGAACACAAAGCATAAATGGTGACAAATATTTTATGTTGTGCATTGATGACTATTCCATAATGACATGGATATTTTTCTTGAAGCATAAATCAGAAGCTTTTGATATGTTCAAGATTTTCAAAAACTAGGTTGAGAATGAAACAAGAAAAAGGATCAAATGTTTAAGATCAGATAGAGGAGGAGAATTCATTTTAGAGGAGTTTGCAAAATACTGTGAAAAATACGGTATTAGGAGACAGTTCTCAGCAGCCAGGACACCTCAGCAAAATGGAGTGGTGGAAAGAAAGAACAGGACAGTGCAGGAAATGGCATAGACTATGTTGGCTAAAAGCAGAGTAGTAGACAGATTTTGGAAAGAAGCAGTCCATACTGCAGTGTATATCCAAAATAGGTACATGCTGAGAACACATGAAAGCAAAAATCCTCATGAATTATGGTCCGATAAAAGGGCAACAACAAAATACCTCAAAGTTTTTGGCAGCAAGTGCTATATCAAAAGAATTGAAGATAATCTTGGCAAGTTTGATGATAGAGCAGATGAAGGTATTTTTGTTGGTTACTCATCAAAAAGCAAAGCTTACAAATGCTACAACAAGAGGCTAAATAAAATTGTGGATAGTGTCGATGTTAAATTTGATAAAGGTAGAGAACGAGTAATTAGCTATGAAACAAACTACCCAATTTATGAAGAGGTTATTGAAGGAGATGAGGAAAATGAAATTGAAAAGATGCAGAAAATTGACTCAGATGATTTAAGTTGTGATTCAGAAGTGGAAGAAAATAATAAATTCAAAATAGGCAGCTGGCAAAAAAATCATCCTAGAGAGCAAATAATTGGAGACCCCAAAGTTGGTGTTCAGACAAGAAGAAGAGTAGTAAGTAACTACTCTCTATTATCCAGCATTGAGCCCAAAAATGTTACTGATGCAAGGAAATATGAAAGTTGGATGAAGGCAATAAATGAAGAACTAGATCAGATCGAGAAGAATGAAAATTGGGAGTTAGTACCTAGACCTGCAAATAAAAATATAATAAAAAATAAATGGATTTTTTGAAACAAATTGAATGAAGACGGACAGGTAGTCAGAAATAAAGCAAGATTGGTATGTAAAGGTTAGCACAAGTTGAAGGCATTTATTTTGAGGAAAATTTTGCACTAGTAGCTAGACTTGAGGCAATTAGAATGTTTATGGCTTTAGCAGTCTACAAAAATTTCAAAGTTTATCAAATGGATGTGAAATCAGCATTTTTAAATGGGAAATTTGAAGAAGTTTATATTGAGCAACCAGATGGTTTCCAACTTGGTGATGATCCAAACTTGGTTTGCAAGTTGAAGAAAGCATTATATGGCTTAAAACAGGAACCCCGAGCATGGTATGCAAGGGTAGACAACTATCTCACTCAACAAAGGTTTAAGAAAGGTATGGTGGATAGTAATTTGTATGTCAAAATAGAAAATGGGCATCTTATTGTTCTTGTTGTATACGTAGATGATATCATATTTGGCAGTGATAAAGATGAGTCATGTAAAGACTTAGCAAATAAGATGCGAAAGAATTTGAAATGTCAATGATTGGTGAACTGTCGTATTTCCTCGGGTTGCAAGTTAATCAAAGTAAGAAGGGCATATTTATTTCTCAAGTTAAATATGTAAAAGAGATGCTAAAAAAGTTCACAATGGAGGATTGTAAGCCCCATGACGATAGGCTACAAGTTGAGCAAGGATGAAAAATCTCCACCTTTTGATCAAACTATGTACAGATCTATGATTGGAAGCTTACTGTACCTGACAACTACCAGAACAGATATTTTGCAGGCAGTATACATGGTAGCACTATTTCAGGCAAATCCCAAAGAGACTCATGTGACAGCAGTATAGAGGATTCTTCGGTACCTCAAGGGTACTATGGAGTATGGGTTATGGTATCCAAAAGGTAAAGACTTCACCCTTATTTCATATTTAGATGTAGATTGGGTAGGATGTGTAGATGACAGAAAGAGTACCAGTGGAGGTGCATTCTATCTTGGATACAGATTGGTTGCATGGCACAGTAAGAAGCAAGAGTCAGTTTCTTTATCAACAATAGAGGCAAAATATATTGCAGTGACAACATGTTGTACGAAGGTATTGTGGATGAAACAAATCCTGAAAGATCTTGGTATATGCTTCAGTGAACCAATATCAGTTAAGTGTGATAACACCAGTGCCATTAACATCTCCAAGAATCCAGTTATGCATTCACGCACAAAACACATCGCTATCAAGTATCACGTCTTGAAGGAGAAAGTTGCAAAAGGTGAGGTTAAGTTGGATTTTGTTCCAACTACAGAGCAAGTAGCAGATATTTTCACAAAACCATTGCCCAAGGAAGTTTTTGAGTACCTTCGCAATAAATTGGGAGTGGTCACACTTCCCAAAGATTGACCAGCTACAGGGATCACATTCTTAGGGGGAGCATCTAAGTATTTGATTATCTTTTTGCTCATGTTCATGATTTTTTCTAAGTATAATCAATTTTTCCTGAGAATGTTGTGCATGGACTCAGGGGGAGTCTGCAGTAGCCCTTTGGTATTATTGTCAAAGGGGAGAAGAGTTACAAGAAATTGCACATGTGTTGCCAACAATTCCAAAGGGGGAGATTGTTGAGCAAGGTGTAGCAACAATATTGTCATTGTTGTCAACATAGTCAGATAGATCTGGTGTTTCAGTGGACAGGAAGTTCAAAAGCTATTCAGATACAGAAGACAGGAGTTCAAAGGTTATTCATAGTATGGACAGTGAGTTTCCAAGAAGACTGAATTGGCCCATTTGCAAAAGCTCAAATAAAAAGAAAAGTAAGAAAAGTGTCACGATATCACAACATATACAACAGGCAAGAAAAACTGTCACAATTTCATGACATGTTGGAAGAGAGAGAAGCAGGAAAAACTGTCATGATTTCACGACATGTTGGAAGAGAGAGAAGAAGCAGGAAAAACTATCACGATTTCATGACATGTTGGAAGAGAGAGAAGAAGTAGGAAAAACTATCATGATTTTGTGACATGTTGGCATAGAAAAAGGCAAGTGGAAAAATTGTCGCAATTTTGTGACATGTTGGAAGAGAGAGAAGAAGCAGGGAAAAACTATCGCGATTTCACGACATGTTGGTAGAGAAAAGGGAAAGTGGAAAAACTGTCGCAATTTCACGACATGTTGGAAGAGAAAAAGGTAAGTGAAAAACTATCGCAATTTCGCAACATGTTGGCAAAGAAAAATGCAAGTGGAAAACTGTCATGATTTCGTGACATGTTGGAAGAAAAAGAGAAAGCAGAAAGAAGTGTCACGATTTCACGACAAGTTCAAAGAAAGAGAGTAAAGTTTGAAAAGTGTCATGATTTCATGACATGTCGCATTTTCTTGACTAAAATAGGAGAGATAAAGTAAATTTGAAAAGTGTCACGATTTCGCGACATGTCGCATTTTCACGACTCGAAAAGCGCAGGAAGGAAGAGAAAGAAAAAGTGTCATGATTTCATGACATGTTGCATTTTTGTGACTCGAAAAGCGCAGAAAGGAAGAGAAATAAAAAGTGTCATGATTTCATGACATGTCGCATTTTCATGACTCGAAAAGCATAGGAAGGAAGAGAAAGAAAATGTCTCACGATTTTGCGACATGTCACATTTTCGCTACTCAAAAAACGCAGAAAGGAAGAGAAAGAAAAAGTGTCCTGATTTTGTGACATGTCGCATTTTTGTGACCAGGAAAGGCCAGGGAGGAAGAGAAAGAAAAAGTTTCACGATTTCACGACATGTCACATTTTTGCGACAAAAGAAAGAGAGGAAGCGTACGAAAGCAGAATTGTCTCGATTTCGCAACAAAAGCAGAGAAGAAGACTTCAAATGCAGAAGTGTCACGATTTCACAAAAAAAACAAAGAAGCTAAGTACAAAAGCAGAAGTGTCATGATTTCATGACAAAAGCTAAGACAAAACCTACAAAGGTGAAAGTGTCATGATTTCGTGACATGTATTTTTGCGGGCCAAAGCAAAGAGAAAGAGGAGAGAGAAAATAGTGTCACGATTTCATGACATGTTGTATTTTCATGGACCAAAGCAAAGAGAAAGAGGAGAGATAAAATAGTGTTGCGATATCGCGACATGTTGTATTTTTGTGGGCCAAAGCAAAGAGAAAGAGGAGAGAGAAAATAGTGTCGCGATATCGCGACATGTATTTTTGCGGGTCAAAGCTAAGAGAAAGAGCATGGAGAAAAAGTGTCACGATATCGCGACATGTATTTTTGTGGGTCAAATCTAAGAGAAAGAGCAAGGAGAAAAAGTGTCGCAATATCGTGACATGTTGTATTCTTGCGACTAAAATTAGGGTTTACGAAGACCGATGAACAACCGACTAAAATTAGGGTTTACATATGTCATGAAAACTAACTAAGATGAGAATTTATAGCCGACTAAGATTAGGGTTTTCATCTCAAATATTCTGTTATAAAAGGAGGGTTGTTTGGAGATTTTTTTTGTTGTTGATGTGTTTGAAGTTTTACCAGAGTGCGTAGAGAGCAAGTCATGTCGAATCAAGCTAAGTGCAGAATTTGCTAATAGAGCAGAGTGTGTGAAAGGGAGAAGATGATCGTGAAGGTTGACTATAGATCATAGAAGTGCGCGAAGTGATTGCACAAAGAAATCAGAAGGCACAGTGCGGCTATAGATCACAAAAGTGTGTGAAGTGTCTATTCTATGAACAGTGAAAGATATTGAGTAAGCATTAGACCAATCAGGGTCTTGTAAGAGCAAAGGTATTTTTCTGGTAAACTTCTACATTCAAAATTGAAGTCCAAGTTGTAGCTTAGAATTAGGGGTTGGTGCTCCTTTCTGTTGGTGCAAAAAAACAAGGGGTTGGTGCTCCTTCCAGTGGGTTCTGGTAAATTGATTGTAAAGTTGGTGCTTTGCAAAGGCTAGATTTGGATGGTAGTCCAAGCAGTCATTTTTGAGGAGTAGCCACATTGGTGAACCTCGTTAAATCTTGTGTTGTGTGATGTTCTCTTGTGATACTTGTTCCATTTGGTTTAAGGTTTCATTATTTCTGTTATAAGAACTGTGTATTTAAGTTTAAAAGAGCTACAATGATTCACCCCCCTCTTAGTGGCATTGTGATACTAACAAGATATACCTATTACTACCATGGAACCCCTCGGTGAAGACCCCAAGCTAGTCATGTTTTGGATAGTCTAGTTTAGGACAAGGGACACCTTCTAATTGACGTTGTTTGGGTGAGTAGGAATTAATTTTATGTCCTTATTAGACGGTTGATTCTTATTACAATAGATTTCACCAAGTATATTTAGAAGTCATTTTGTTAAAGGTGGCTTGAAATACATATATATGTACCCCTATAGGACCAACATTGGCATCCATTTTTGTTTGTGTTTTACCTTTGGTAACGATAACAAGTTTGGGCCATGTAGTGGTACCCTATCAAAAAATAGGGGGACTAGATTTAAATATTTTCTTGGGGTCATAAATACCCTTTAGTGTGCCAATTAAAATCCTTTAAGAGTACCAATGGAGACTAGGTGAATTGCTAAAATTAAAAAAAATGATAGTGTAATCTTGGCAATAACATCCTAGCACTACCTAGTAGTGCATGATAAAAACTTATCTAGATGGAACTTCATGTTAACACAATACTGAGTTTTATATGGATTAAGGTGGGGTATGAAGCCCCTATTAGCCATATAATTAACCTGACTGTAAATCATATACGTACACCTAATTGAATGCTAACCAGATGTAATGTGAATCTTTTATGAAGTATAAGGTAAGTAGTGATTGGGATGCAAAAATAATGCTTTCAATTAATTCTTAGATAGGTTCCTGGATAATATTCTATTACTACCTTGGATATAAATATATATAAATATATATGTTGGTTAAGCTTGAAATATGTAGGGATACAATTATTATTATTGCTTTGGCTTGGTATGGAAATAATACCTTTATGTAATTGCATTGATAGACACTAGTTTATGGATGTTAATTTTGATTGGGATAGATGTAGAAACAATGTTTAAAATAGCGCTTTGATGGATGTACAAATATGATATTAATATTGTTTCATTTATGCTATTGTGAAATGTGGAGATGATATCTTTAAACAACCTCATGGTTGATGCCTGAATAATGTTCCTACAATGCTGATGTGGATTGTGGAGACAATATATTTAAAATAAAATTATGGTTAATTCCATAATAATTCTTAAATAGTGCTAATGTTGAATGTGTGAATGATGTGATTAATAATGCATTGATGAATGCACGTATAATGTCTTTGGTAATGCCTCTATTAGGAAATGGAGTGAAGTTTTAATGATAAGGTAGATATGATATTCAGATGTTGTTTGTTTTATTACTTGATGTTATACATTGAATTGGTGCTACTAAATTATTTTGAGCTTAATGTGGAATGAGGATCTGAATATTATTCCAGTTTAACACTAAATTAATGGGTAAATTAGTGCTTGATTGGTTAAGGTTGTATTATTGTTTTGATAAGAAAGGGAATGATGATCTTCGCATGGTGGATGTTTCAATATTTTGGTAGTTTCATGAGAATTTTATCAAAGATCTAAGGTCATTGTTTATATAAAGGTAAAATTTTAAGATTATTAAGCATTTTTATCTATGTAGACTACCTTCGAATATATCGATAGAGATTAAAGAAAACATCTTTAGTAATTATTATATGTTGGAGTGATGTTTTATGTGAATATACTATTGTTCGGTTAGAATTATTATTGTTCTTTATCCAATGGTAAATATTAATTGTAGAGCAGAAAAAATGGTGCACCTAGCAAAGGGAAATGAAATGCATCTATTGTTCTATTTAAGCATTCGAAAGTGACATTAATGTAAGCATAAATGATAAATAAGTGAAATAAATGGGGGGTTCTCTTTATATTAATCTATTTTCCAAATGCACGGTTACAAAACATCCTCTTGAGGGCTCTTAATTGATACAATTCATTACAATGTTTGACTGATTTAATCCTTTTAGAAACTGAAGGTGTGCTTTAAGTGTCTTCCTTGCACTCACAATTTGAAGAGCAAGTTTTTTCTACCGTTGTAATGATATATCCATATTAAAACTTGTATATCATTCATTGCATGTTGGAATACCTGGATATACACACAAAAAAACTAAAATTGATTAACATCATTTGCAGATTAAGATGACATCAAATAAATACATGTAATATTAAATACACAAGGTGAAATAGATAGTGCAAAACTATTCCAAATTATACCAAAACTTAGCATAATACATATTATCTACTTTAGGAACTATCTATGTAGAAATTGAAAGGAAATCATATGTAGAATCTATGTTCATCCTTGGGTGTTCCAATTGGGACTGACATAATAAAAAACCTAATTGAAGGTCCAAAATTGCTCCGAAATGAATCAAATTCTAGTATGATGTCTATAAACTAATTTAGAAATGATCTACACTAAAATTGATCTAAAATTATATGCATATTCATTGCCATACTTGTATGTTCCAATTGGTATTGTTAATTGTCCTAGGTGGGGATGACCACCAAACTTGGTGGTTTTTACCACCAATTCCTCTAGGATCTGGTTCAAACTAATCTTAGGTGTGTGGTCATCATATTTGGTGATATAATTCACATAAATGGGTGGGTTTTGAATGTATTTGCATATATGGAGATGACTTAGAAACCTCCTTCGATTAATGAAGATTCCAAGTTCAGATACATGGGTAAAAAGGAGAGCGAATCTTGGTAGCACTTCCTTGTGAATTATTGCAAAGACCTCTTTCTGAAATTGGGTGGAATGACTCCAATTTATAGCCCAAGAGGGACAAAAGATCAAATGGGCAAGTTGGTAAATGCAAGGTAGGTGTTGCCACTTGTCAAAACCCTTGCAATGCATTGGGTGGAAGAGGCCTCCAATTTAGACCTCCAATTTACAAGTTGTGATGGCTTTGGCTGGCCCTCAATCTATCATAAATATATGGGTGGGATAAATGACATAATTTGATTACCATTTATCCCACCCTTGATTTTTTTATGGGCCTAGGGCATGGACATCCAACCCAATTATGGTTGTTGGTGGTCATCCTTGGGTGGGACGACCATGAACTGTGGTTGTCCTAGGGTTGGACGACCATGGCTACATGGCCCAAACCTTCCCAAAAGTGGTTAGGACATCTATTTAACCATTGAGGGTTACCCAATTGGGATATATGGTGTTGATAAGAGTGGAATCATTGCATTCTAATCATATCAACATGATTTTAGTGTCTATAGATACCCCTTTTTGGGATGCATTGTGTGAAACAGAGCATGAATAAAATAGATGACTAAACTGTCAAATGATTAAGGTTATTTAGTAACCTAACAAAATTTATATGCCTCTATCATGGAAGGAGCATACATAATTGGAATCCTTGATTTTGACATAATTGAAGGATTTGAATTTGGTATACCTTTCAACCACACTGCAATGACAGTCTTAGGGGCTTAGGGTATACTTGGTCTTGGTTCCTTATTTAGCTTATAAGCCTATTCTAGGATACATATCCCAATTCTTCAAGGATACCAATATTTTGTTTTTTTGAATTGGTGTTGAATTATATGCTCTGACATAGGCTTGAAATTTATCTTTGGAAATGATTCTTTTGAATGTATGCAAGTTGCACTTTTGAGTATTTGAGTGTTAATTTTGATTATGAATTTGTTATAATGACTATCCACTCAAATGATGAGTGATGAGGGCATGACCAATGATTAAAGAAATGAGTCACTTGACCAATATGACTTTATTAGGGTTCCTTCAGCTTTACCCATTGTAAAATTTGTCAATTATGTTAGCATTTTGATGGTTTTATTGATATTTCATGGAAGAAACAAAATGAATACCTCATTCCTATGGAGTGGTCTAACCGTAATGGCCTTCTTTGGGATTGAAGTGGAGAATTTTTTATTCATCCATCAAAATTTTGGGTTCTATCTTGATCCTTTGTGAATTTTAACAGTTTTGACCTATTTTTGGTGGTCTTTAGGCCATTTTATTCTCTTTTTTGGTATTTTTTATGTTTTTGAATTTTTTATTTTTGATGAGATTTCATAGAAGAAAGAAAATGAATACCTCATTCCCATGGAGTAGTCCAATCGTAATGGCATTATTGGGTATTTATGGGGAAACTTTTCAGTTTGACTATGAATAATTTGGTTTAAGTAGCCTTATGGTAATTTACTTATCTTATCGGATTGTTGGTGATAGTCACAGTTCCAGTCCTATGTGACCATGGATTTTGAGACTCTGGGGTTGTTTTTTGGATTTTAGGAGTGTGGGGTCTAAGGACCCACTTGAATGTAGCCTACAGGAATTTTTGAATTATGATGTATCTTTTTACCCCTTATATATATATATATATATATAGATGAGTTTTTTTATTGTCATCATGTGTTGTCCTATTGAAGTAGAGACTTTTTGATTCATCGATGAAAATTTTGGGTTCAATCTTGATCCTTTGTGAATTTTATTAGTTTTGACCTATTTTTGGTGGTTTTTAGGCCATTTTATTCCTTTTTTTGTATTTTTGATGTTTTTTGAATTTTTTATTTTTGATGGTATTTCATTGAAGAAAGGAAATGAATACCTCATTCCCATGGAGCAGTCCAAATGTAATGGCATTCTTTGAGATTGAAGGAGAAAATTTTCATTTTGACTATGAATAATTTGGTTCATGTAGCCTTATGGTAATTTACTTATCTTATCGAATTGGTGGTGAGAGTCATGGTTCCAGTCCTACGTGACCATGGTTTTTGAGACTCTGGGTTTTTTTTTGGATTTTAGGAGCATGAGGTATGAGGACCCACTTGATTGTAGCCTATGGGAATTTTTTGAATTATGATGTATCTTTTTACCCCATACATACATACATACATACATACATATATACATACATACATATATATATATATATATATATATATATATATATATATATAGAGATTTTTTACTGTCATCATGTGTTGACCTATTGATTTATTAGATGTATGCAATGTTTATGTTTGCTTTACCGATGCTTTTATGGATGCTTATCATGGATGCATGATGTTGTAATATGATGTTATTTGATGATATGTACATGTGTGTATGCATAATGAAATTGATTTTTTGTTAAGTTATATGATGAATTATGAATACTATTTAACACACTAGATGCTAGCACCATAGACTGTACAAAATTCATCAATTTATTTTTAACGTTATCATAATACTATGTAATGGATTGTGAAAATATAAACTAAAAAACATGTGATAAAATGATATGGAATGATATGCATAGTAAGATGTTATATAATGTCTTTGAGGTTTTCATGAGACTAAAAACACTCTAGTGACCTAGTCAAAAATTGTATATTAACCATGCAAGAATTTTTTGCAAGGTATAAATATGCTAGAATGACCAAGATATTCAATATCCCTATGTGTGCATGTGATTTCATTGCTATGATAACGCATAAGTTACCCTAGTGCCAAATAGGATTTATGCAGCCCATGAGTACTAAATATCACCCTACTAGTATCGTTATCTCGATTTTTGTACGTAGTTGGATTAGACCATTAGGAAATATAGGCTACCAAAATCTAGCTCATCTACATGTAAATATTGGTCTGTACAAAACTAGGTTTCTAATATGATAGGCATATCGTCATGTGTAAGGATACTACCATTGCTAGGCAGGCTTGATGCCACCCAACCTATAATGAGGATCACCTTATTGATGTTAAATATTGAGAATTCTAGGGATTCAAGTTCGTTACTCCATTTTTTTAATTTTATTTTTGAATTTCTCCAAGGATTTGATCATTTTTGTTTTGAAGAGCAAGGGATTTTCGTAGTCGTGAGAACCAATTTTTATTTTACTTTTTGCTTTTGATATTGGTAAAAAACACTATTTATTTTTCTTTTGCTCTTGTATTTACCTGCATAGATTTGACGAGGCAAGGGATTTTTATTGCTTTAGGTAGGGAGAAGCTTGTCCTTTTGTCAATTCTTAGAATTTTTGAACCATATGCATAGGGGGATGAGCAAGGTAAACGTTTTTCTTAAGGTAACACGGACCACTTTGTAGGTTTCATATTTCCTTGTGCAAAACTTGGATTTATTAATGTGAAAATATGTTGGGATTATGATGTATACAAGGTAAAATCAAAGCAAGACTCTACCTTCTAAATATTCAGGATATGATTTCTTACAAAATTTTAAAAAGAAAACTAGAGACATTTGAGTGACTGAAAACCCTAATGATACCTTATAACAAATGACTAGGTGAAGGGAAAAAAACACAAATACGAAAGGTGGGGAATGTGTATGGAAATGATAATTGTAATGTAGACGGATGTTAATACTAACTTTTTATAAAGTTGATTTTAAAGGATGGCTAGTGTACAAACCTGGTGCTAGACATGTATGATCAAATCTAGAATGTAAAATACAATTATGGGTATGCTTAATGCAAGTGATTGCATAATGGAGCGATATGAAATGTAATGCAATGCAATAATTTTTTTTTGTATTTTTGTTATTTTAATGAAGCTTTTGAATTTTGATATATATATATATACATTTGACCAATGGGCTTAGTGGATGCCATTGGGGTTTTTTGGGTGACCAAAGCATTAATGGATACCTTTGGGGATTTTTTGAGGAGCAAAGGGTTTATGGGTACCTTTAGGGATGTTTGGGTGACCAAAGGGTTTATGGGTACCATTGGAGATTTTTGGGTGACCAAGGGTTTATGGGTATGTTTGGGAATTTTTTGGTGACCAAAGGGTTTATAGATACCATTGGGGATTTTTGGGTGACCAAAGGATTTATGGGTACCTTTGGGGCTTTTTGGGTGACCAAAGGGTTTATGGGTACCTTTGGAGCTTTTTGGGTGACAAAGGATTTATGGGTACCTTTGGAGCTTTTTGGGTGACCAACAGGTTTATGGGTACCTTTGGGGATTTTTTGATGACCAAAGGGTTTATAGATACCTTTAGATCTTTTTGGGCAACCAAAGGATTTATAGGTACCTTTGGGGGTTTTTGGATGACCAAAAGATTTATAGGTACCTTTGGGATTTTTTTGGTGACCAAAGTATTTATGGGTACCTTTGGGGATTTTTGGGTGACCAAAGGTTTTATAGGTACCTTTGGAGCTTTTTGGGTGACCAAAGTATTTATGAGTACCTTTCGGGATTTTTAGGTGACCAAAGGGTATATAGGTACCTTTGGAGCTTTTTGGGCAACTAAAGGATTTATGGGTACCTTTGGGGATTTTTGGGTTACCAAAGGGTTTATAGATAACTTTGGGACTTTTTCAGTGACCAAAGGGTTTATAGATACATTTGAGATTTCTGGGTGACCAAAGGATTTATGGGTACCTTTGGGGATTTTTGGTTGACCAAAGGATTTATTGTACCTTTGGAGCTTTTTGGGTGACCAAATGATTTATGGTTACCTTCAGATATTTTTGGGTGACCAAAGGATTTATGGGTACCTTTGGAGATTTTTGGGTGACCAAATAATTTATGGGTACCTTTGGAGCTTTTTGAGTGACCAAAGGATTTATTGGTACCTTTGGATCTTTTTGGGTGACCAAAGGATTTATAAATACCTTTGGAGATTTTTTGGGTGACCAAAGTGTTTATAAGTACCTTTGAGGATTTTTTTGGATGACAAAAGAATTTACGAATACCTTTGGATGGACCCCCTGTCTATGGCCAATACTATAATAGAGATGGTAGAGAATCTCTTTGATAAAAGTCGATTACCTCAAGATCGAGGTGCAATGGCTTTAATGGGTTACTCGTATCATACAAGGGTGCAATAAGATCTATGGAAATCATATTAATGGATGGATTATATCCATTGCATGGGAAATTGAGTCTATTTATAATATGTTGTCTTAAGGCTCGTGAGGGTTGTTGTGGTGGAGGTGGAATGACCATAGGTGGTCCATGTGGAGGGGGGTGAGCTCTCTTCTCGAGTGGAAAAATCTATCACCAGATGGGATGTTGCAATGAGAACACACAAAAATATAACTTTTCTTTGTAATCCAATGGAATGACCTATTCATATTCCTTGTTTGAACTAGGGGAGGTTATAAGTGGTACACGATAATCCGATTCATAATCAATTATCCATTCATAAGGGGGACCTTGATCCTCTTTTTCATTGTTGAATGGAAGAGTACGTGAACCTTCACCTTCTACATAGGATTGAGTGAAGTCATGAGATATCCTTTTATCTATCATATTTATAGGAAAATAATATTCCAAAGAGTGGACATGATTAGTATTAGCGTAAGGATCACGCACAAGATCATTCCTATAGTTCAAATGTAGGCACTCTAAAATTTCTATGAGGACATCAAGAGGCACAAGCTTGTTGTGTCCTAAACCAGATTTATCATATGGTAATTGATATTGTGACTAGAAAGGAACATGAGTACCTTGCTCATACAACCCCAAACCATAGCAATGCCAGTGGCAGTGATGGATATATCACATGGCATAGTCGAGATTGGACATGTAATTGATATCTTGAGAAAAGGGTTTTTCATCCTCTTCTTGTTGAGGATATGGTTATGTGCTATATTCAATACCCCCATATATGAAGTTTGTTTTATTGGGAGGTATACTTAGAGGTACGATGGTACCTATAGGAAGACGAGGTCATCCCATATTTTATATTGTATGAATGGTTGGAGTTGTTGTGATATTCCTTACTAGGTATTCTCCTAAATCCATTGTAGCCAAATGGACTGTGATCTATGATGGTGAGGATGGAGGAGACGGAAGCGAGGCTTGAGATGACTCAATGATTATCTCATGAGATGGTTCCTCATCTACTAGACTAGGAATCTCTTTCATGGAAATGGTAGAGATGATTGAAAGGATCTCATTAATAGGTCTCTTCGACATATTCCTCTAGGAAGGATTTGACGATGACAAAGGTGTATCTGAAGGTGCAATTTATGAAGATGGTATAGAAGAATATGGCAATGGATCAATTGAAGGTGATGGTAAATTATTAGAACCTTGAATGGACGTATTTGGTTGGAAGTCCACATGAGTTGATGGTAAGGTTAACGCAGGGATATGTACTTCAAACATTGGTGAGATATGGATGGAACACACTTCATGTCTCTAATATAGGGTCTACCCAAAAAAATATTATAATCCATTACACCCTCCAAGACGTTACACAACTTTGGTATGGTTTTGCATCCCACCTAGATATGTAAGACTATAGTGCCAACCATTGAGCATATAGTATCGTTGAATGCTCTAAAGGTATATATGGATGCAAAAATATGGGATGCTAGAAGACCTAGATGTTTGAGAGTATTTATGGTGACGATATTCCTTGAAGAACTAGTGTCAATTAGAACTCTTTTATAAGGTTTTCCATTTACAAATACAACGATGTGTAAGGGAGGATCAACTATCTCATTTGATATTGGTTTGAGTTTATGTCCATGAAATGTGATTACTAGATCTTTACACTATTGAACCTGCCCCATGAAATTGATAAAGGAGTTATGCTCATGGGCTTGCAGTTCAATTGACTTAAGGATATCTATAAGAGCTTCTTGATGAGGTGGATACTATTGAAAAACCTCATAGATAGAGATTTGGGCCAATGTTGTTTGCAATATTCGAGCAAGATTAATATTTATGGTGACCACTAGATGAGGTGGAAGGCTTTGCACTAGAGGTTGTGGAGGCTATGACGTTGAGGGAATATCATTAAAAGTTGTAGATGGTGCAACTTGATTTGGATAACGCCTATTCCTTGTCATGATGCTAACCATACCGATGAACACTTATTGAGGGGGTGTCGTATGGATCTTGTAAACCTATTTTGATTGATTTACCTACACCTCATGAGTAGGAAATGGGTCTTTAAAGACACCCATTTGTTGATTATTTGTTTTAATAGGGTTATCAACTTGAAGATCATTCCTCTCAATCATGTCTTATACTTGGTTTTTGAATCCATAGCACATTTTTAAGTCATACACATTTTGCCTATGGTACCTAAAATATAGGTCTTAACGACATCCCATAGACTTTGGTTTACCCATACTCAAATCTATAGTTTGGATATCAGGTAGAGTAATTGCTTTTGCTACACATAGATGATCAAATAGGGAATCCATAGATTCAACAAAGGGCACAAATTGTCACTTAGGATGACATTGCTAGTTTTTCCCTTGATTCACCTGAGTATTGTTACTGTAACTTGTAGGAGGATTTTGGGCCTAATAGTTTACCTTATAAGGTGATGTTGGTTGCACAGGCCCTAGAATGCTAATGGCAACTTGATTAGCTACTCTCGGATTTAGTTGTGCTGGATTACATTTTGCATTCTTATTCCACTCCTTTTTATGGGGTTTTACGATCTCTCCCTCTTAAATTTTGATTTATTTGATTATTCTAGCCTACGCTAGATAATCTTCAAGAGTTTGGTATTATTAGAGTTGTAGCAATAATGAAATTGGATTAAAAAAAATCTTGGGAAACATATAATTCAACTCAGTTATTGGTAGTAATTATGGTAGCTTAACAAGGCATTCACCACCTATTACCATAATTCATGATTGACTCAATGTCATACTACTTCAACCCCATGAGGTCTATTAAAGTCACCTTTCACTTAGTGTTAAAAGAAAAAAATTCTAGGAATACATCCACAAATTGTTCACAGCTATGGACATTGTACCTTGGAAGTTGATTGTACCACTCTACAGCTATACCAGAGAGGGTAATCTGAAATATTCTCAAAATTAAGGAATAATTATCCTAGATACTAAAGCATTGGTTCATGAACCTAGTGACATGCTCCTACACATATTCCTTTCCTTTGAATCTATCCAACTTGGGTATTTTGAAGTGCTCTAGGTATGGAGAGAAAGGTAAATATGGGTGAAGCGGTTGATTGCAAAGATACCACAAAGTGGATTTTTGAAGCCTATATCCAGAGGTCTTATTTTATATTGTTTCCATATGCTCAAGCAATGTTTTATACACATTAGAGGATTTGATCTCCTCTTATTTTCTTTGGGATCATGGGGGAGGATGAGGAATATCAAGAATATGGTGTGATGGTTGACTATCATGAATCATGCTTCCATAAGGTACTTATAAGATTCCTCTTCTAGTTCTAAATCATCATATGATCTGTAAGGTGTTTCTTGAATTTTCCTACAAGGAGGAACAAACACCTCCAAAAGGTAATCTATGTTTGGCCTAGGAAGAAAGTCCCGATTAGGCCTAGGAGGTCAAGGAGGCAACATTTGGTTAGGCCTAGGAAGTCTATTTTTATTAAAAGTAGGTTTCTTATGATGAACCCCCTGTCTATGAGTACTTGGGGTAGGGATCCCATTATGTAAGGTCTCTTGAATTTGCTATTCAATTTTTTGCTATTCTAGCTGATGTTGGTGATCCAAGCATTGTTTATCCAATCAAAGTTGATTGAATTGAGCTTGGTGGTCAACATATATTTTGACAACATGATTTATCTAATCATTTGTATGAGGTATACTAGCCCTAGCACTATGTCCATGATACATATCCTATTCAAGAGGATCTAAAAGGTTGACTACGAGCATCCCTCGATTGAGAGAGGTTACGTTCACTTGAGGCTCAAACCTAAACATATATTCTTTATACTCAACCAGTGCAGAAGCACATCGTGCTTGTGTGGAATAATTAAACTAAGGATAATAAAGACTCTCCTTGTGTCTTCCTTAATCAATGAGGAAGGAAAGGTCTAAATTTGCTCACCCAGGGTGATGAGTATCATCTTGGTACTTATACGATTGAGAGTTATCAGGGTGATTTAGGGGCATATTTTGATATTTTGGCCCTACTCATGGTGTGTAATCTTGGTATTGCTCATTGGTGGACCAGGTAGATAGAGTAGGCACATGGATGCATGGTATTTCTTTATTTATTTGTGCCTCAATGCATAGTTACCTTTATTGAAATAATGCATGTGAAGTTTCTATATATGGAAATTAAGTTTCATGATTAGGACCAAAACCTGTAGGGGTACCCTGCTTAGGTGTCCCTAGTAGGTTAGGTTCCTGATTTGACATTCTAGAACTTAAGTAGGATGCCACAAAGGAGGTATAATCATATCCTTAGGGTCAAATCATAGATGGTCTACGTCTCCTTGCCTAATCTCCATAGTGTCAGCTTTTGAATGGGCTTGGCTGTGGGTGCATACCATACCTACTTTATTCCAAACCCTACGTGATTATCTCCTTTAAAAATTTTAATGATGCAACACATAAAAATAAAAACACACAATAATACAAGTGTTTATCTCTTTTAAATATTTTATGTGTGTTCCCTAAAACTTTTTGGAATATTTTTTATTTACTTTTTTGCAAAGAGATCTCTTTTCATGTGTTTGAATATTTTTGATGTAATTATAAATTTATTTAAAGGATTTCAGTTGTATACTCGTAGCTCAATAACAGACAATGAAATTATGGTTATGTAAACCAACCAAAGTATGGATATGAAGCCCATACCCAATCAAGGAGCATAGGTCCTACCATTACTCACCCATATTGATTGTGGTCAGCGATACACCATTCAAAGAGGAATGTATGCCATTTTCCATGGCTAAGAAGGTTCTTGGAGCTGGATTTGGCAAAAATATAGGATTCGTACCATGCGATCCAACGGGTGGAGATGAATCTCACTGTTGTTGGTCTCTATTAGTGGTTGGGGATGAATTTCCAACTCACTAATGTTAAAATGTGATGTGGTGTGTGGTTAATTTTATAATTAAATAAAGTAAAACAAAATAGCACTCAATGAACCTTCACTAAATACAAAAAAACATTTCACTTTCAGAAGAACTTAATAAATGATGGAACCTACAAAATGCATATCCTATATGGTAACCTAGTTGTTAGGTAGGTTACAAGAAATCAAACCACACAAATGCATACTTAAGTTGTTTTTCTATTTTTCTTTTATTTTTTGTTGTTTTTTATCAAAATTGAAATCTACTCTTCAAAAAACAAGGAAAATACATAAACAGACTAAATATAACCTTTTTTAAATAGTAATCATGCAAAGTAAAGGTTTATATGCTTATATTGAAAGCCTAAGATGTTGTTGTTTCTATCAATTTGAGCTACAAACCCCTTGTTTTGTGGCCATCCTAGGGTAGGACAGTTGCAAATTTGGGGGCTATCCCTAGGTGAGATTACTGTTGTGCCCATTCTTGGGTGTTCCAACTAGGAAATCATGGGTCATTTTAGGTTAGAATTATCAAAACCTATAACATTTCAAGGACATAAATAGGGTCAAAATTGTAAAAATGAAACAAGAGTAGGGTCCCACCATTATCACCACTATAGAGTAGAAAAAATGGTGCACCTAGCAAATGGAAATGAAATGCATCTAATGTTCTATTTAAGCATTGAAAATTGAGATTAATGTAAGCATAAATGACAATTAAGTGAAAGAAATGGGGGGTTTTCTTTATATTGATCTATTTTCCAAATACATGGTTATAAAATGTTCCCATGAGGGCTCTTAATTGATATAATTCATTACAATTTTAAAAGGATCTAATCCTTTTAGAAACTCAAGTTACACTTTCAGTGTCTTCCTCGCACTCATGATTTGAAGATTAGGATTTTGCTACCGATGTGATGATCTATTCATACTCAAACTTGTAGCTCCTTCCTTGCATGCTGGAATACCTGGATCTACACACAAGAAACTAAAATTGATTAATAGCATATGTGGATTAAGATAAAATCAAATAAATACATGCAATATTGAATATAAAAGGTGAAATAGATGGTGCAAAACTATTCCAAATTATACCAAAACTTAGCATAATGTATATTATGTACTTTAGGAATAATCTATGAAAAAATTGAAATGAAATTGTATGCAAAATCTATGGCCATCCCTAGGTGTTCCAATTGGGATTGTCATAAGGAAAAACCTAATTTAAAGTCCAAAAATACTCCAAACAAAACCAAATTGTAGTATGATGTCTATAAACAATTTAGAAATGATATGTACTAAAATTGACATAAAATTGTACATAGATTCATGGCCATCTCTGGGTGTTCCAGTTGGGACTGTTAACCATCCCATGTGGGGATGAACACCAAACATGGTGGTTGTTGCTACCAATTCCTATAGTATTTGGTTCAAACTACTCCTAGGGATGTTTTAATCATATTTGGTTATCTAATTCATAGAAATAAGTGCATTTTGGAATGGATTTACATATTTTTGGATGACTTGGAAACCTCCTTTGATTTATGAAGATTCCAAGTGCAAATATGTGGGTAAAATGGAGAGTGAATCTCGGAAGCACTTCATTGTGAATATTTCATAGGAAATAACTAGTTGTAGATAAATAAATTATGGAGGGCTCAAACCTCCACTAAGAATTCTACCTTACATGGAGTAAGGATAGCTATGACAATTAGCCAAAAGAAAATTAACTTATCTATCTAATAGTTAATGTAAAATATTATAAGGGAATTATAACCTGAATTGATTTGTCTCCTTGTGTGACTAGGAAATAGAACCAAAAATAAGGAGAGGAGCGAGAACTATCCCATCAACTAGGAAAACTGAACAAGTTAACAATGAGGGTATAACTCCAAATGAAGGATCAAAATATTATGCCAGAGAGAGAACCCCTCTGCGATGGATGCACTACTCCAATAACAAATAGATTAGCAACTCATGACTTATAGGCTAGGAACTCTGAGATTAGGTATGCTAGCACCCTTTCCATGGAGACCTAGGAGGCCAAGGCTCAGTTGAGGTAGATATGTGTAATAATTGGAAACATAAGTGCTCCACCAAGTTTAATGGGGAAGGAGGTGGGGATGCAGTTGAGGTTTTGTTAAGAGAAATTGAAACTTCTTCACCATTCAAAATTTCTCTACAAACACTTGAATGTCCTATGCCACTATGCACTTACTAGGTGTTGGACTCGACTGGTGGGAGACATTTAGTGAAAATGGAAAAATTGAAGCAATTGATTTGAAATGGGAATTATGGTTGCTTTTAAGGAAAGGTTCATCACAGAGCATTTCTACTCCTAGATATTTGAAGAGTTCACCAATATTCAACAAGATATTGGAATAATGGAAGGTTACTATCAAAAATTTGTTAATTTTTTGAGGTATATAGTTGCTTATGATGAAAATATGATGATTCAGAATAGGGAAAGGTTACTATCAAAAATTTGTTAATATACTAAGGTATGTGCCTACTTATGATAAAAATATGACGATTCATATATTCATTATAGGGGTAGACCCCAGGATTTACCATCAACTAGACATGCATAAGACAAGAACCTTGCATAAGGCTTATGACCTGGTCCAAAAGGTAAAAGTCTATCTAAAATCCATATTTTATTATCTACACACATTCGAAGAGATCCTTAAATCCCTCAAGAAGAGAAATAGTGTGGGATTCATGAAATAGGAGCAAGAACAAGACCAAGCAAACAAATATCCCTCCAAGTATGATAAGATAAATGATGAAAGACAAGGGAAATTCAATAAAAAAGTCCAAGGAAAGAACAAGAACCCAAAGTGCAATGGCAACAATAGGCCACCACTACCAAAGTAACCCAATCCTGCACCATCATAGAAAACCAATGAACTAAAGCATAAGGTACACCCAAGATATAAGGGTGGATGTTACAACTGTAGAGGCCCACATTATTCCAAATAGTGCCCATTAAAAGTAGGTACAAGCAATAATAGGAAGGAACCGATGCATAAGATTTATGTAGCAATGAGAATTCATAACATGGAAGAGCAATTGACCCCCCTACTCATAAAGGATAAGATATTTGATTTGGATGTAAATATTTTAATAGATAGAAAAGCTACTAATAGTTTTATTTCATCTAGTTTAATTAAGAAGATACCAAAAAGACCTAGAATCTTAGCACAGGGATGGAAAGTTGAGTATGGTTCATGATAGACCTACTCAATGGATCAATGCTACCCTATGACTAAAATCACACTACCTAGTGGATTGAACTTAGGATGCCTCTACAGATCACCAATACATGCCTTTGATGTAATATTAGGAATGGATTGGCTACAATATCATAAGGTTATGATAAATTTCTAGGATAGGTGGTTCAAATATTCATAGGATGGGGAATGAAGATTACAAGTCTATAGCGAATAGGGGGAATTCGAATCCCTAATTATTTTTGTAATGAAACTAAATAAAACCATAATAAGGAGTGGATCGATCTACATTGTGAAGCTCAATAAAATTGAGCAAGAAAGAAATTTGGAAATAATGGGAGAACACCCCATACTACAAGAGTTTGAAGATGTGTTTCACGAGGATCTACCAGGAATTTTCCCAAACATGAATTCAATATCACCATTGAACTGCAACCTGGAACATAGCCCATCCATTGAGATCCTTATAGAATGAACCCCATTGAGATGGATGAGCTTAAATTCTAGCTACAAGGACTACTAGAAAAGGGGCTAATCAGACCAAGCGTTTCACCATGGGGTGCAACTGTTTTGTTTATAAGGAAGAAAAATGGGTCCTTAAGGTTATGCATATATTATAGGATGTTTAACAAGGAAATCATAAAAAATATATATCACTTACCTAGGATAGAGACCTCTTTGTCTAGTTTAAGGGAGCTACTATCTTCTCTAATATTGATTTGAAATCCAAATATCACCAACCAAGAATCCGTGAAGAGGACACACATAAGAAAATATTCAAAACTAGGTATGGTAATTATGACTTCATAGTCCTACCATTTAGACTAACTAATACCCCAACAACATTCCTGAACCTAATGAATAACATATTCAAAAGGTAATTGGACCATTTTGTCCTCATATTCCTGGATGATATTCTAATATATTCCTGAAATAGGGTGGAGTATGTTAGAAACCTTTGAATTGTGCTTGAATTTCTAAGGAAGCATAGAATATATGGTAATTTAGCCAAGAGTGACTTCTATGTGACCGAAGTGCAGTACCTAGGGCACATAATATCTAAAAGAGGAATTACAATGGATCCAAAGAAGGTTGAGGTCATATTGAATTGGACTGCACCCACAAATGTAATAGAGGTACAAAGATTTATGGGAATGATCCGCTACTATAGATGCTACGTGAAGTATGATTTCATGATAACCCATGCAATAACCAACCTATAGAGAAAAGGAAAGGAATTCAAGTTGAATGATAAATGTGATGCTGACTTTGCATTATTTAAGCAGAAGATTACCATGGCACCTATATTGAAAATTTTATATTCTCAAGATAATTTCTCTATGTACTGATACCTTATTAGAAGGGTTGGGAGGTGTGCTTTCTCAATATGAGGTGGTCATAGCATATGGATTGAGGAAACTTAAGAAGCATGAGGTCAATTATGTTATGCATGATCTAGAGTTAGAAAAAGTTCTATACAATCTTAAGATCTTGTGGCATTACCTATTGGGGAGACCATTAAAATTGAGGATAGACCATCAAAGTCTAAAATATATGTTGACTTAGCCTTTACTAAATGCAAGATAGAGAAGGTTGATGGAGTTCCTTGTAGAGTATGATTTCGATATTGAATACATTAGGGGAAAGCAAAATTAAGTGGTTGATGCCTTAAGTAGGAGGAGATACATTACTACCTTGAATCACAATCATGTGGGATTGATAGATCAAGTTAGATAGATGCAATATCAAGATGAGTATTACCACCAAATTCAAGAAAAAATAGAGAAGCCCAAGGAAAACAAGGAATTCAGTTACAAGAATGGTATCTTATATTTCAAGGATTGGGTAGTGATTCCAAAGGTAGGTTAAATAAGGAGGAGGATCTTGTAGGAGGCACATAGATCCCCTTATTCCACTCACCTAGGGGAAAAAAATATGAGGGAAAACATGAATAAGACTCTCTACTAGTCGGGAATGAAGCGATATATCGTTGATTTTGTTGCATAGTGCATTTAATTGTCAAAAAGTAAAGGTCAAGCACAAACACCCTAAAATTCTATTATATCTACATGACATACCTATGCAAAACTGGTAGGTTATTTAAATGGACTTCATCATAGGTTTACCCAAGACTAGGCTCCAACATGATGCAATTCTTGTTGTAGTCGATAAATTGACTAAGGTGGTGCAATTCATAGCTGATGCCCTAGTTATGGATAATATATTTACCAAATAAATATTTAGATCCATGGATATCCTTAGATAATTATCTCTGATAGGGACTCCAACTTCACATCTGAATTCTAGCAAGCTCTACATTGTGCTATAGGCACTGGATTGAACATCATATCTACCTATCACCCAAAAATTGATAGACAGACTGGAGAGGTGAACCAAGTATTTGAAGACATGTTGTGCATGTATTGCATGGATAAAAATTCCAAATGGGAGGACTATCTACATTTAGTAGAATTTCCCTACAACAATGGCCAGCATTCATCCCTGGGTATGGCTCCTTTTGAAGCCTTGTATGGTAGAAGGTGTAGGAAATATTTGTCTTGGGATAATATGAAGTATCAGGTTGTAATTAGTCTTGAAATGGTTAGGGAAATGGATGACCAATTGAGGATAATTAGGCAACAGCTTAAGGAAGCCATGAACCATCAAAAAATCTACACCAACTTAAAAAGGACTCCTAAGGAGTTCTCGATAGGAGATAAAGTGTTCTTGAGGGTTAGACCAAGGAAGAGTGCCATTAAATAAAAAAAATAGATCCCCATTTTTTTGGACCTATTGAAATTAGAAGAAGGATTAGTCTTGTGGTATATATACTTGCTTTACCTCCTAATATGTCTAATATCCATAATACTTTCCATGTATCCCTGCTTAAGAAATACATTGATAATCCTAATCATGTATAATTTTTTTCTAAATTACATATGGTGAACCCTCAGGCCATTGAGGTGTAGCCAATGAAGATATTAGACTTTCGATCCAAAATAATGATGAAAAGAATACTAGAGTAGTGTAATGTCCAATGGGACCAATATTCAGAGAGAAGTGCAACTTGGAAGAAAGTGGATGACATGAAAAAACACTTTTCTTCTATTTTATTATTACGAAAAAAGACCTTGATGTTGGGAAGACACAAAGGACTATGTATAGCCATATGGGTGGGAGGATGTAGTACCCACCCTGATAAAACTACTTTAATTTTCTTTGTGTTTTTTTGGATGATGTAATTACCTTCATGTGCCTAGCATAGTTATATTTTAGATATGCAGTTGGAAAAACTATGTTTATGATACTTATATGATAATGTACCCTTCTGCGGTTGACATGGTGTGGCTAGAATTAATGGTGATAGTCAATTATATTCATTGTTTATGATGTTGTTAATTCATTTGTGTTTAGCGGTACTCACCATGTATTGTAGGTAAATAATACTCATAGGGCACTTAAATAACATCAATATTAACACCTTTAATTTGAGCAATAATGGATTATAGTAATTATATTCATTGATATCCTCAAAAAGTAGGTTGAACTAATTCTTATTGGTAGGTTATAAGAAAAAAAAAGCAGACAATACCTTATGATCTATATTCCTCAAGGGGAGGATTGGTGATTTTCTTACGAAGCCCAAGGAAATATGAACTTGTGAGTATCCTTTGTTAGACTATAGATTTAATGTTAATCTATTTGAAATATTGAGCATATTGATTTGTCATTGATGTCAAATGCAGAATTGCAATAATATCTTCAAAGGTAGATTTTGAGTTATCATGATACTCATGGCATAAATAGTCCTCTATGGTTTGGAATAAAGGTTTAAATATAAAGGTAAAGTATTTTTCAAGGCAAAATAAATTGGTGTCAAATATAGGATTATAATATTTGTTTTAAATATTATAATATTGTTGGGACAATTTTTACAATGGTAAAAGGCCTAAGTCATTTTATAATAAAATATTTATTATATTATCATGGGCCAAAATTTTATATTAAGGGTGTGCAACGTACAAATGATAGACTAACTCAAGTAATTGTATAACGCTGACATGCATAGTTTTGACAATGCCAAACTTCGTTGATGTGTAATATCTCCTAAGAATTGACATATTGTGTAGTGCGCTGATGTCTTTAACATTGGAAGTAAACCATATATAAATAGGGGTAAAATAATTTCATTGTTGCTATTGTTTTTTGAAGGTGCAATTTGTAGCTCAAGACAATGATGATAATAGGAAAACCTTTTATCATGGTCAAGTGGCAATTAAAAAGGTTGTGGTTGGGTTAACAACATTGTGATTAGGCGGTATAATAAATGTGTGCAATCCCCTGCAGTGAGATGCAGAAGCAACAACAAGAATTTTTTGAGAGTGCTAGTTGAAATTACATATGAGGACTTGTGGCCAATGAATTATAGTGTGCATATCTTTGATTACCTATCGAGAACTAATTAAAATTGTAGACACCAAAACAGCACCAATCCGATTATGTGACAACAAGCATCGATCGCATTGACACACACAACCCCTAGGGCAGCCCCCAGAGGTTAAACAGTGGTCCTAACCACTCCCAAAAGTAGTTTGGAAGGTCAAGGGTCAATTTGGCACCTTTTTGGCACTTTGCTCCCTACTCGCCCCACCCTGGGATGAATACAAACTGGTATTCTCCCACCCAGGGATGAATATCAGCATTCGCCCCAGGGTGAGGCGAATAGCAAGTTTGACTGGCAAAAAGTCAAACCTCGACAAGTCCGCCAGTTAACTACAACTTCAGGCCATGCAATTGCGAGGAACGGCTTCAAATCAAGAAGAGAGACTTCAGTCATGCATGTCTTTATTTTAGAGACCTCATGCAAGGAGACTCTAAATCAGGGAATAATATTTTCTCTCAAAATAGGACAATCAACTCAAGTGGCGCCCTCGCATGCGCATTCAAAACAAAGAGACCCTAGGTCTATAAATTGGTGAGTCTTCTCACCCAAAAAGGATATATAGAGAGGAGCTTTTGGAGCAATGAAGTGCTGCTAAAATATATCCTCACCCATTGTTTGTGCCTTTCACATCCTTGATCTCTCTTTTGGAGGGAGGTTATTGGGTGATTATTGGAGGCACATTCTAGACCCAAACCCAAACATTTGGCCACAATATCCCACAAAATTTGTCGAAAACACCCCATAAGAGGTTTTGGACCCATCCCAAGTGGATTGGTGCCAAAACAAAGTCCCAAACGGTGGGCGTCCTGCCCTCGGGCGCCCCCAAAACTGTCGCAGCCCTAATCGCCCCACCCCGGAGCGATTAGAAATATGTGATATATTTCTCTTATTTTTCTTTTGCATATTATTCTAGGTTATTTAAATAGGCTGTAGTTTAAATTTCACTTCATTCTGAGCATTTTTGACCATGTTTTTATCATTTCCCGCCTTTACTAACTTGCAGATGGCACCATCAAAATATGGGTGATAGAGGCCAAATTGGAGAAATATGACCTTCTGGGTCTTCCCAAAATACCCCCAATTAGCTAACCCCAACTTTGTAGGTCATTTGGAGCTTCCTAGATAGGACATTGAAGAGGGTGCTTTCTGACAATTTATTGTAGGTTTATTCGTCCCACCCCGGAGCGAATACAAATCTGTGAGGAATTTCTTGACTGTTCCTTTTGCAGTGGCCTCCTGGTAACATATTCATGCTTCTATTAAATTTTTAGGTCGATCTGATGTCATTTGGTTATCATTTTAATATTTTCATGCATACACTAACAGTAGGCCTTGGGAAATACATGTTTTATTCTATCTGCAGGTGCTACTAATATTTTTTGTTTCCTTGAACATAGGTCTTCGACATCAGAGGAGTATGAAGGAGTCAAAAATCATATACACAAGTGGTGGTGACATTTTGGTCCACCCATCTTACATGTGGGCACGCGGAAGAAGGATTGCTATCCATGGATGTGATAAGAAACATATTTAACGCTCCTATCCCCTAAAAAGGAAGGAGACGTATTGTAACATGAATTTGAAAGCATATCAATAAAGAGGACCATATTCCATATTGCTTTTATCTTGTGTCGATTCGTTTATGTTCTTTCCTTTCATGCATTTTTCAATATATAGGCTTTTAGCGTTAAGTTTGGTTTTACACGCATCGTACTTGGCATTTTCCTTTTTGTTTTCGTATCCTCATGCTTTTAGTGGTGATCATGGTGGGACCTCTATCCCTTGATTTTTAAGATTAAATTTCTGATCAAAGTTGCTTGTTTTTGCTTATAGGTACCAAGTTTTCAAATGCTGGACTGTTGTTCGTTTCAGTCTGTGATGAGTACAGAGCTGGAATTCGTCTTATCCAGGGATGAATAGGAATTTGTCCTACCCTAGAATGAATATAGATCTGTTATTCATCTCACCCTAGGATGAATAGCTCTCTGTGCAATTTTAGGGCAGAAATTCAGAGACATCCGATTTGGGCAGAGAAGAGGTAGGGGTCCTAAACACCTTCTGTCAATTTTTGCTTTCTGTTCTCTGGTTATTTGCTTGCATAGGAGAGTTTGAATGCTTGTTTGCTTCATTTATGCAACTTAAAAAGAACCCCACACACCACGTGGTAATTTGAAACAACAAGGAGTTGGTCGTAAAACCCCAACCCTTGAGCAAGACCAATGGTGGATTTCATCACCACCTTGGCTTGAGATACTGCATACATAACCCCGATCGTGATTGTTGCTAGACGTAAATCTTGATGAAAGCTGACCAAGTGTAGCTGGGGTGATTCCCAGTGCATGAGGATAAGTCTTCTATGGTAGGTGTCATAAATAGAGTGATTCCCCTTCCGTACCGCCTATGTTCCACGTACCATCTGCTCTCACGTACCAATAGTTTCCCTCACGTAAGGGCGGGTATATAGAGAGGTTGGTATATCGGACTGGCAATGGTATATCGAAGGGGCGACCATTTTTGGGAGTCATAAGAGCCATCATATTGCATTTAAATGATTCTTTACAAAAGCTTTCAAAACAAACATCAAAACACACTAAACCAGGTTTAGGGCACACTTTTAATCTTTAAACGAGATAATCATTGTTTTGTGTGTGTGATATTTCCTGTTTAGTGTAGCATAAGAAATCCTAAAAGAAGATAAAAATCTACGCATCTTTAGGTAAGCATCACCATGGTGTACACTCGTAGCCAAGCCCAATCATGGGCAAGCATTGCAAAAAGTGTACAAAGGGGGGCAAGTCACCTCCGATATAGTCCTGAGGACTTGGTCATCCCGCCTTGGTGGCCTGACACACAAGATAGTCCACATCATGCCATCATAGAATAGGACTATAGAGGCACCTCTTTGAGAGGCACCCCCACTCAACATAGATCCTTTCAAGAGGAGAACCTACACGTGGCACTCAACATAGATAGGAGGCCTCCCTTAGATGCTCGTTATGAGTGGCCTAGTGATGAAGTGCTAGAGCAACATAGGGTCCATAAGGAGGGGCCACATGATTTCATCATCCCTCCTCTACCCCGTATTATTGTTAGAAACACTAGACCAAATCCAGAGTATCAGGCTCTCCAGACAGGGCAAGACAATTCTGCCCGCACCTTGCATGCATATGAAAGGGAGTACGAGGAAGACCACCACGTTCCTCAAGAGTAGTACACAGCATGGGAGTGATGCACCTCCGCACCTGCTATGTATCAGGATCACCCATTGAGGCTAGAGCCTCAGGTGAATGTCGCTAACCTCGATAGAGGAAAGCAACCCATAGGGGTCTCGGATCACCATGACCGAGATAGACATGTAGGAGAGGCATCTAGGCTTCCTAAACATGAGACGATGGAACAAATTGACTTGGCATTTGCCAGACATGCCACCCGCCAAGCGCAAATCACGCAGCTCAGGCAAGATCAACAATAGTTAGAGCATCTGTATCACCTTAACAAAGAGCGCATTCAACGTCAGACAGCCGAATTGCTTCATAACAATGTGCCTGAGAAGGTCCCAACCCCTCGCACGCATAAAGTAGAAGTGTATGAGAGGCACAACCCCTTGGTGCGAGACAGGTCCCTACGACCTTATCAAGTACTGCCTCCAAGACCTCCTAGACTTGAGCGGGAGGCCACTCCCAAAAACAATGATGGGCACCCTCCACGGGCACCCACCCATGTTTATAGGTCTCGACCAGGCACTCCTCAAGAAGCCTATGAGGAGTATGAACAAGAAGAAGAGCGGGCTGAAATGCCCTACCAAGGCAGAGGGGTGCTATCCAGCCACCCCTCCATAGGCCTCAAGTTCCCCACAACCCACAATGGGAGCAAACTAAGGAGGAAGAAATCAAATCCTCCGATGCATATAAAGCATTGCTAGAGCGCTTAGAGTCTATGGAGATCAAGACTTCTGGGCCCCAAAAGCCCACTTTACGCCAACTCCGTAGTCATCCTGTGCATCCGTCAGTGTCGGCACCTCCATACCCTGAACACTTTAAACTGCCCTAGTTGGCACTCTTTAGAGGGGAGGAGGATGCCCAAGAGCATGTGACTAGATTCCTGAGCCAGTGCTTTGGCATTCAGGATAATGATGCTTTGTTACTAAGAACATTTATAACCACATTCGTAGGCCCTACCTCGGATTGGTTCACTCAGTTGCCAAAACATAGCATCAGTAACTTGGATCAGCTAGTGGACGCGTTCCTCGAATGCTTCACCTTCAACACCAAGAAAAAGGCATCATTAAGTGACCTAGCTAGCCTCAGGAAGTATGAGGAAGAGACCATGGTGGCATATGGGAACCGATGGAGGACGTTGCTTTCAAAGCTGCCCTACCTCCCTCCCATGTCCGACCTGACCCAAATGTTCTCAAAGAGCTATTTGAGATCGATCTCCATGCTATTGTAGCTGCAACAATATGCCACTTTTGAGGAAGCTCTAGCGCAAGCCAGAATCATTGAGGAGATCAAGATATAGGATGGCGAGATTGCCAAGCCTAAGAAGAAAGAATGGATTAAGAACACCAAAATAGGGACCACGCAACAGAAACCCGTTGCGGTCAATCAGGTTGCTATAAACGTCCCTAAGCCTGCACAAGCAACACAACCTCAAAAGGCTAACTATCAGGCGGTGCCTCCTAACAATTATGATAGAGAAAACTAGAGGTAGGAACAAAATCAGTAGCATCACCCTAGGCGACAATTTACACCTTACATAGAGTCCAGGGACTCCCTGTTTGACCGCTTGTCAGCGGCAAACTTGATCAACTTGCTAGAGATTCAAACTATAGACCCCAATGCACCAAAGCCTAAGGGGTACCGGGAGGACTTGTATTGTAGGTTCCATAGGCGGAAGGGACATGATCTTAATGCATGTTGGAAGTTCAAAGGTTTGGTACAAGACCTAATCGACAATAAGACATTGGCGGTGGACAACCCCGTAGCACCAAACAACCAACATATGGGAGTCTTCAGAGACCCCTTGCCTGCCCATGATGCGTAGGCAAAACCCCTTCAAGTCAATGAGGTGCAACATAATTGCCCCATGCAGGGGTATGTAGGGATGATAAGCATAGTGACTAGGAATAAGAGGTATCAAGGAGCTGCCCCTATGGCGGCCACTGGAGAAGTTCCATCGACGTCACAACCTCAACAACACCCTACGCAACCTCCCCCACCTAGACCAGTGGCCATGATTCGGACTAGACTTACCCAAAGTCTAAGGACCACGTCGGCTAGGCTCTCCATATACGAGCTCATTCAACAATCAGCGCCCCATCGGGAGGCTCTAATGGAGATATTAAAAGCCATCGAGCTACAGCCCCATGAAGCAAACTCTTTCAACAACTTCGTGGGACATGTAAAACAATGTACAGAACCAGTCATCACCTTTAGAGAAGATGAATTGAAATCAGTGATTGGTGATGTGGCGGATCCACCCCTGCACGTTATTGCATGGGTCAACGGGATTCCGTATAAGAGGGTGTTGGTGGACACTGGCTCATCCAATAATATCATCACAACAATAGCATTGAAACATCTGAAGTTGTCGGCATCTCACATCGTGGCCTCCACCTATACACTGCGAGCATTCAATGATGCAATATGCTCGATGGTTGGCACAATTGTCCTACCCATCCAAGTGGGACAAAAGACTATTCATACATTGTGCCACATCTTGGAAGGTGAGATGGCTTATAATATCTTGTTGGGCCGGCCTTGGATCAGGGACATGAAGTGTGTCCCTTCAATAGCTCATCAGTGCCTAAAGTATACATTTGAAGGATAGGTGCATGTAGTCCCGACAGACTTAGAGCCCTTCAAGTACTGCAATACGATGCAATTCATGCCGCAATCGACCCTTCCATCAACACATTTGGATTTTTAGTTGAATCCATCTAACCAGGGTCCGATTCCGTAGGCATCCCCATTGATGAGTCCATCAAATCCCCAGTAGGGTCCATCTTCCTCATCTGGTCCTTCAACAATGATGCCACCTACGATGGCCACACCAAAGGACAAGGGAAAGAAACCCCTAGAAGAGGAACCACCCCTAGTCTCAACCATCTCTACCGAAGAGATGCCTAGCCGAATGGAAGTCGAGATGCCTAGTTCACCCCACATGGAGTGGACTCGGAAGGACTCCCATTCGCTCCCCCTCAACCACCAACGATCACCGTTGAGATGGCCAACATGGGCCTGGGGGAGTATCTAGTGCGAAACATTGTAGCAACACCCACACTTGAGTCCATGCAGGACATGGGGAGACCTCGACTCCCCATCGGCTCTGTGGTTCCTCTAGGCTACCCACCCAATCAGACAAACTTTGTTTATGGGGGCCTGGATAATGGCATTGAAACTTGTATGCAAGAAGACGAAGATGAAGAGCCCTTTGTTGAGGATGTCAACTATTTGTCCAACCCAGACTTCGCTTTGAGATATCTTGGCCAATGCAATTGGCATGGATATGGGTTGGGCAGGTATGAGCAAGGAGTGCGTGTTCTTTGCCAACCAAGATATCAAATGTCGTATGACAAGTCAGGAGTAGGGTTCAACCACCCCTTGCCCCTGGACATCTTGGTAGAGAACATGCAAGGCCTAGGGATAGGCAACAAGGATGGGTTGGCATTAGATCCATATGCCAATCCTAACACAACATATACATTGGGGGATTATCTCCCATTGCTAACAACCAACCTTGTTGACCATAACAACCCTTTCCCTTCGGCTAAAAAGGGAGAAAATTCGAGGACTCACCTACAAGAGGGATATGGACAAGACCAAGAAGGGTCTTCAGAAGATGAGTCGAAATACGAGGTAGCACCTTGGGATCCTTTCGAGTCTGATAGCAATCATTCACAAGTGACTCCCATGGATGATTATCAGGAGAGCTTCCTGACAATGTTCCCTTTGGATGCTCCAATTGAGCATATGCCACCTCAAGAGAATCAGGTCCCCCCGTAGAGAGCGGAACAACCTCGATGGGACCACATTAATTTGCTCGAGCAAGATGAGCCTCATATGTCACAAATAGCTATTGGAGCCAACGAAGGCCTTTGGATCTCTGACAATGATTATGAAGATGAAACTGAGATGGCTTATCTCAATCATATGCGACAACAACAATATCCCTTGGACATAGATGACATGTTTGAACAGTTACACATAGGGCCAAGGCATAGGTGGCACCTAAACCAGGTGTAGTTATAGCAATTACTGCACCCGCCACTCTAGGTATACAGAGAGCATCTTCCACTTGGAGACCCTATAAAACCATCAGTGCCTAGGGTGGACCCTATCTTTTTATCCATGCATAGGGCTGATCCATTTGTGCCAGTACCCACAGAGCCAGATCCGGAGCACAAAGATCATCTAGGATGTCCGAGTAATCACACCCATGGTAATGGAGACCATAATCATTTCATTAACATGATCTCCATTGATTTAACCACCCCCATCCATGATCCAACCGACCCGACATGGTCATTGCATCTAGACCTAGATGCTATAGACTGGGATCATGCTGACACACCGCCATCCCCATCAGAGTACTGGCCTTGTGGTGGGATGTTCCATTTCACCCCAGGACAGACTCAGGATGTCTTCCATGTTGAAGAGGAACCTGATGTTCCGAACGATGATCTAAATTCAGCAAACGATATCCACTTGATCCCAACTCCACACCAGTTGGAGGACGGGTCCCACATGTCGGTCGAGGAGATGACTGACGTAGACATCGGCTCAGATCTAGTGAATTTGCAAATCATCAAGCTGGGGGTAAGTCTATCCCCCAAAGAGCAAGCCGACTACATTGCCCTTCTCAAAGAGAAGAAGGAGGTTTTTGCATGGTCATACAAAGACATGTCGGGGCTAGACCCACAGCTAGTCATGCATAATCTAACGCTTGATCCGACAGTCAAGCCAGTAAAGCAAAAACTATGTAAGATGCACCCAACAGTGGCCTTAATGGTCAAATATGAGCTACAAAAGTTGTTGGATGCATAGTTTGTCATCTGCGTGGATTACCCACCATGGTTGTCTAACATGGTGCCCATCAAAAATCCCGATGGGAGGATTCGCATATGCACCGATTTTTGAGATCTAAACAAAGCGAGTCCTAAGGATGATTTTCCCTTGCCTAGCATCGACGCATTGGTAGATGCTACAACGGGCCATGAAATGCTTTCCCTCATGGATGGTTTCTCGGGATACAATCAAATTCGTATCAATCCCGAGGACCAACTAAAAATGGCGTTCACAATGCCTTGGGGGACATTTTGCTATAAGGTCATGCCTTTTGGCCTTAAAAATGCTGGCGCCACCTACCAACGTGCCATGACGTACATCTTCCATGATTACATGCACAAAACTTTGGAAGATTACATGGATGATTTGTTGGCCAAATCTCTTTTGCACCCAGATCATCTCGATGACTTAAGCAAGATCCTCGATCGCCTCATGGAACATAAAGTCAGACTAAACCCCAAGAAGTGCGTATTTGGCATCACATCTGGAAAGCTCTTGGGTTACATAGTCTCCAAACGAGGAATCGAGGTAGACCCACACAAATTCAAGGCAATCCTTGAAATGCTTCCCCCAACTACCATCAAGCAGCTCAAAAGTCTGCAAGGAAAGGTCACGTCAATCAAGCGCTTCATAGCGCAACTATCTGACAAGTGCCGACCCATGAATAAATTATTGCACAAGGGGGTAACATTTCACTGGGATGACGAGTGCCAGTCAACCTTTGATGACATTAAACAATACTTGGCTTCGCCACCAGTATTGGCACCACCTAGACCAGGAGTGCCATTCTACTTATACATCTCAGCTACTGAGGTGGCACTGGGTGCCATGCTGTCCCAAAAAAATGAACTACACAAAGAACAGGCTACTTACTATCTTAGCCGCACCCTGGTCAATTATGAACTTAACTATGCATACGTTGAGAAGCTCTTCTTGGCAGTGGTGTTTGCTACCAAAAAGCTATGCCACTACATGCTCAACAATATGACGTATGTTGTGTCTAAGGAGAATCCATTGCGATACATGATGAGTCATACTTATCATAGTAGCCGCACGATGAAATGGATCATGTTGTTGATGGAGTTTGACATAGAATTCATTGGACAAAAATCCATAAAAGGTCAAGTCATCATCGATCAACTGGTAGAGGCTCCTCTTGAAGATGATCAGCCTCTGACCATAGAACTACCTGATGATGGGGTCTTCCATGTTTCAGAATCACTAGATTCTGATGAGCCTGAGTCACAGGCTGACATGACCCTATTCTTCGATGGTTCTAAATGTGAGCAAGGAGGTGGCACGGGAATTGTATTCTTCACTCCACAAGGGGCTCCAATGCCTCTATCATTTAAATTAGACTTCTCGTGCACCAACAACAATGCAGAATATGAAGCCTTGCTCATAGGTCTTCAGACAACAATCACCATGAACATTAAATGTTTAAACATCTTTGGTGATTCGTTGTTAATTTTCAATCAAGTAAAGGGGATATTCCAATGTAAATGTCCAATTCTGTAGGCCTACAAAGCCCTTGTGGACAAATTCCTGGCACAACTTGAATGGTATGACATCGAGGCACTCCCTCGATCATCGAATCATTTTGTAGATACTATGGCCTCCTTGGGGTCACTAATCCCACAAGACCCTTCCGGTGAGATGACAACCATTCAGGTCAAAACATTATCGCAATCCATGATGGAGCATGCAAGCTCTGACCTAACGCCAGGAATCCACCTGATCCAGATTGAACCATCTCAGGATAGGTTCTCTCGAATCCATGATTGTCTGACTCGAGCCAACTGGGGGTCCTTGTTCTCCCCGACCCCTCTTAATAGCAACACAACGCTATTTTTACAAGTTCTTTCCCGCTCAACTTTTGCTAGGGATGAACTTCAAGAGGGATTGGCCATTCATACCATCGAGGTTTCTGATCAGTAGGATTGGTACACACCCATAAGGGATTACCTCAAGCTAGGTAACCTCCCACTTGGATTGACACAAGCCACGAAAAGATCATTTAAATAGAAAGCGGCAAAACATGTCTTGTTAGGAGACATTTTGTATCATCGAAGCTATGAAGGAATCCTCCTCCATTGCTTGGACCAGCAAGAGTCCGCTTGGGCGATCACCCAAGCACATGATGGTACATGTGGTGGCCACTTCAACGGTATGGCCATCGCAAAGTGCATTCTTCGCATGGGCTATTATTGGCCATATTTAGAGCGAGATTGTTGCGCATATGTAAAGAAGTGCGTGAAGTGTCAACACCATGCTAATTTGACACACGTACCTTCTCAGGCCTTGCAATCGATCCAATCGGCTTGGCCTTTTTTGTAGTGGGGCTTCGATCTAATCGAAAATATCTCCCCTACGTCGTCGGGTCATCACACGTTCATCATAACGGCCACATAGTACTTCACCAAGTGGGTGGAAGCAATTCCGCTAACCTCTACGACTGGAACCCGCATTGCAGAGTTTATTTTGCATAACATCATATGTCATTTTGGTATTCCATCCAAGATCCTTTCGGATAATGGGACGTCATTCAAGAATAAAGATGTGCGTGCTTTGACCACAAAGTACAAAATTCAGCACAGTTTTTCAACACCCTATTATCCGTAGGCAAATGGGCAAGCAGAAGCATCAAACAAAATGCTAGTCGCCATCCTCAAAAAGACCATCGTAGATAGTCATAAGGATTGGCACATTCAAATCCCGCTTGCCCTATGGGCTTATCGCACTAGCATTCGGACGCCCACTGGGGCAACTCCATTTTCGTTGGTGTATGGCTCCGAGGCAGTCATGCCTCTCGAGTTGGAAATCCCTTCCCTACGCATTTCAATGCAAGAGTTCATCGATGATGACACTACGCGACAGGCCTGGTTAGACCAACTGACGTTGCTCGATGAACGATGCATCAATGCTCTCGAGCATTTGCGTATCTATCAAGAGCGACTTAAGAAAGCATACAACATGAAGGTCCACCTAAGGGACTTTCAGGTTGGTGACTTGGTCTTAAAAGAGAACCAACATAATTCTAATTTGTCATCCCATCTAAGGGACAAGTTCATGGAAAACTGGTTAGGTCCTTATGTGATTGATAGTAGAATAGGACCTGGAACATACCAGCTCGCCTCTCTTGAAGGAATCAAGGAACTAGAACCCTTGAACATCAGTCATTTGAGGCCATTCCACATCTAGAGAGCCATAGTCCAACCAAAAGCTCCAAGGATTCTCATAATCGCTTGGTCAACCAAATGCTCCAAGGATTTAATCCTTGGTAACCCAAATGTAGAAATTTGGTCAACCAAAAGCTCCAAGGATTCTCTAATCGCTTGGTCAACCCAAAATGCTCCAAAGGTATCTATAAACCCTTTGGTCAAACCAAAAGCTCCAAGGATTCCCATAATCGCTTGGTCAACCCCAAAAATGCCCCAAAGGTATCCATAAACCCTTTGGTCAAACACCAAAAGCTCCAAGGGTTACCATAACCGCTTGGTCAAAACAAATATTCAAAAACAAACAAAAACAATAAAATCATCAAAAATAACAAAAAAAATTGCATCTCAATTCCATGCATACTCGTAAAAATCAAAATACAAAAATATAGGTTGCATTAGGCATCACATCCATACATTGCATATTTGCTAGGTCATACATGTCAAAAGCACCATAGACTGTAATTACTTGGCAATTCCATCATTTTCCACATCAAATCCATTTTATAAACACATACATCCAGAATAACACCATCCCCATTTTTAGCATAGTCAGTTGTCTCCTAATGTATATAGGGTTTTCGTCATTCAACTGTCTTTAAATTTCTAGCCAAAAACTGTACAAAGTTAAATAGATTTTACAAGGGAAAGTTTTACTTGGATCACGCCTCGTTATGTAACATCCCTACACAAGTTAAAACACATAAAATAATTCCTAAGTTGTGTGAATGCAAGAGAAACCTACAAAGCAGTCTAGGGTACCATAGGTGAAAGATTAGCCTGTTCATCCCCCTGTGCGAATGGTTCAAGAGTGCTAAGAATTGACAAAAGGACAAGCTCTTCCCCATCAATTCCCCCTAATAAATAGTGGTTTTCACCACTACCAAAAATCCCAATCACCATTGGTCCCTAAAGTTGTAAGGATTCATACTACACGTCCCTTCCAAGGATGGGTAGTCATCCCCAAGGCCTAAAAGGATCGATGCCATTCAAAAACAAAATTCCCACAAGCCATCATCACAATCACCTTTGGTCTCAAAGTTGTAAGGATTCGTACTACACATCCCTAACAAGGATGGGTAGTCATCCCCAAGGCCTAAAAGATCAATGCCCTTACTTCATAATATCCATAATCCCCTTTGGTTCCCAAAGTCGTAAGGATTCGTACTACACGTCCCTGAACAGGATGGGTAGTCATCCCCAAGGCCAAAAGGATCAATGCCATTCATAAGCCACAAACCTACAAGCTCAACCTTACAAAGCTCAAAATCCAAAATCAAATAACAGTGGTTATCACCACTATTCAAAATCCTTGCTCAAAAAGAAAAACAAAAGAAGAAAAATAAATAATGATTTTTATCACTATGTATACGAGCAAGTATCCTAAACCATTGAGCAAATAAAAATCCTGAACTTGAATCCCTAGAATTCTCAGCATTCGAAAACCATCTAGGTGATCCTCATTACGGGTTTGGTGGACAGCCTACCCGCAATGGCGGTATCCTAACCGCATGACGATATGTCTATCACATTAGCTTTGCATGTGAGTAGACCAATGTTTGCATGTGGATGAGCTAGCTTATGGTACCTTAGATTGTCCCATGGATTAATCTTACTAAATACAACAATGGAGTTAGTGGAGCTAATTAGGTGATCCTCAGTACAGGTTTGGTTGATAGCCTATCTGGCACTGGTGGTATCCTGACAAATACCACATAAATGAACTCAATTGCACACACAGGGATGTGAAATAACTTGGTTAAACTCAAGTCGGATTTATACCTTGTTCAAAAGTCTTGCGAGATAAATGTACAATTTTGGCTAGTTAGTTAAAATATCTGAATCTCAAAAAATCTTAACTACATTTTAAAAAATAACTGGTACATTTCATTACGTACATCACCATCAAAAAATATGCAAAATACAAAAACAAAGTTATCACATGCAAAGTCATTCCACAAAGTCATCCCATAAGTACAACAAGCTAGTAAATCTTGTACAGTCTATGGTGCCATCGACAAGTTATCAACAAATCATTTCATTCATTCCATATGCATACATCATATAATTAGAAACATCGCATTCATAATACCACATGCATACATCATCATAAATAACTATGCATAAACATCAAAAACTGCACAAAATGCACCAAAAACAAGCAATAAAAGTGTCCAATAAGAGTGCTTTTGCACTTGACATTCTGGGCATGCAAAATAGATGTCGGGGTCACAAATCCTCACTATCCTACTCCCTAAGAAGGCTACCATAGCCGGACCACTCCACGGGATGACGGATTTTTGAGAATTTCATCCCCAAATGGCATCACAAAATGGGTCAAAACCCAACCAAAAATAGCAATAACATTGCCGAACGAAGGCGCCTTTGCGCCTGACATTCTTGGCATCCAAAATAGACGTTGGGGTTACAAATTGTCACTATCCTACTCCCTAAGAAGGCTATCATAGCCGGACCGCTCCACGGGAGGACGGATTTTTGACAATTTCAGCTCCAAAATGCATCACAAAAAGGGTTAAAACCCACCAAAAATAGGTCAGAATGTTCAGAAACTGCTTAAGCATTCAATGGTAAACAACTGAAGGCACCCTTACCTAAGTCATCTTGGGTCAAGCGACTCGTCGCTTTTCTCATGTCGGTCATTCCCTCATCGATTCGTCGCTTGAGGGGGTAGTCACACTTAGTCACCAATCAACAAAAATATACCCAATCAAGGAAATGACACGCATTCAAAGGATCATTGACAAAGACAATCATGCTCCTGCTTGGGGCAGCAAACAAGCAATAATCACAAGCTGATCAAACACTTGGCATTCATGAATCATGAACTCAAGGTTCCCATAGACAAAAGGTTGCGCCCTTTGCCTATTCATGACTGATCAATGTCCAAGCTCAAGTAACACCTCACCGAAAAAGGTTAACACTTGAATTAAGTTCCTTAGCTCGTCAGAAGCAAGGATTCAAGAATGCGTGCCCTTTCCATACTTGGGGCATCAAGAGTTGGTTAGGTTACTGAGAAACCCTAATCATTAGTGCTTTGGTTATCTATTTTTGCTCAGCGCTGCACCTTGCACAATGCTTCCCAAAAAGGGGCATCTGTAGACACCAAAACAGCACCAATCCGATTATGTGACAACAAGCATCGATCGCATTGACACACACAGCCCCTAGGGCAGCCCCTAGAGGTTAAACAGTGGTCCTAACCACTCCCAAAAGTAGTTTGGAAGGTCAGAGGTCAATTTGGCACCTTTTTGGCACTTTGCTCTCTACTCGTCCCACCCTGGGATGAATACAAACTGGTATTCGTCCCACCCAGGGACGAATATCAGCATTCACCCCAGGGTGAGGCGAATAGCAAGTTTGACTGGCAAAAATTCAAACCTCGACAAGTCCGCCAGTTAACTGCAGCTTCAGGCCATGCAATTGCGAGGAACGACTTCAAATCAAGAAGAGAGACTTCAGTCATGCATGTCTTTATTTTAGAGACCTCATGCAAGGAGATTCTAAATCAGGGAATAATATTTTCTCTCAAAATAGGACAATCAACTCAAGTGGCGCCCTCGCATGCGCATTCAAATCAGAGAGACCCTAGGTCTATAAATTGGTGAGTCTTCTCACCCCAAAAAAAAGGATATAGAGAAGAGGAGCATTCGAGCAATGAAGTGCTGCTAATTTATATACCTACCCATTGCGATTTGTGCCTTTCACATCCTTGATCTCTCTTTCGGAAGGGAGGTTATTGGGTGATTATTGGAGGCACATTCTAGACCCAAACCCGAATATTTGGCCACAATATCCCACAAAATTTGTCGACAACACCCCATAAGAAGTTTTGGACCCATCCCAAGTGGATTGGTGCCGAAACAGAGTCCCAAACGGTGGGCGTCCTGCCCCCGGGCGCCCCCCAAGCTGTCGTAGCCCTAATCGCCCCACCCCAGAGTGATTAGAAATCTGTGATAGATTTCTCTAATTTTTCTTTTGCATCTTATTCTAGGTTATTTAAATAGGCTGTAGTTTAAATTTCACTTCATTCTGAGCATTTTTGACCATGTTTTTATCATTTCCCGCCTTTACTAACTTGTAGATGGCATCATCAAAATCTGGGTGATAGAGGCCAAATTGGAGAAATATGACCTTCTGGGTCTTCCCAAAATACCCCCAATTAGCTAACCCCAACTTTGTAGGTCATTTGGAGCTTCCTAGATAGGACATTGAAGAGGGTGCTTTCTGACAATTTATTGCAGGTTTATTCGTCCCGCCCCAGAGCGAATACAAATCTGTGAGGAATTTCTCGACTGTTCCTTTTGCAGTGGCCTCCTGGTAACATATTCATGCTTCTATTAAATTTTTAGGTCGATCTGAGGTTATTTGGTTATCGTTTTAATATTTTCATGCATACACTAACAGTAGGCCTTGGGAAATACATGTTCTATTCTATCTGCAGGTGCTACTAATCTTTTCTGTTTCCTTGAACGCAGGTCTTCGACATCAGAGGAGCAGGAAGGAGTCAACAATCATATACACAAGCGGCGGTGACGTTTTGGTCCGCCCATCTTACATGTGGGCACGCGGAAGAAGGATTGCTATCCATGGATGTGATAAGAAACATATTTGACGCTCCTATCCCCTAAAAAGGAAGGAGACGTATTGTAACACGACTTTGAAAGCATATCAATAAAGAGGGCCATATTCCATATTGCTTTTATCTTGTGTCGATTCGTCTATGTTCTTTCCTTTCATGCATTTTTCAATATATAGGCTTTTAGCGTTAAGTTTGGTTTTACACGCATCGTACTTGGCATATTCCTTTTTGTTTCCGTATCCTCGTGCTTTCAAAAATAAAAAAATTGATGCCCATGGAGATACTGCAAATAAGGTTTCTAGCTAATATTCGATTGTGAGTATATGTGTGTGAGGTGATTAATGAATGCCCTAGAAATTTATGAGAAATATTATCTTTCATCAATGTCTCAAAGATAAAAGCATAGAGTGTTGTGTGTAATTTGTGAAATGAAGCGCACCAGCAAAAAATGAATACTCAAAAGTACAAATTTGTAGAGAGTGTCATATGAAATTACTATAGCAAAATTTGATACAGTGAGAAAAATGATATCTAGTGACTTTAAATGCAATATGAATTTTAAAGTTGGCATCGTTAGTTGAGCATCAATGAACACGGATTTGAGTGACAATGAGTGAATGAAGTGAAATTTGTTTGGATGGTAGTGAAGTGTTGTTCACAGGGTTTATGAATAAAGAGTGGTGCTAATGTTTCTAAAATTACTCAAGAGAAGCTAACATGAGGTAAACACAATATGATCATGGTAAAAGACTAGAAGGATATTGGTTTTCGGTAAACACATTCTAAAGAATCGAATCGACACATACTACAAATACATTAGTGTTGAATCATTGTGAGGATTGAATTGATTGATTGAGCAGTAAAATTATGGAGGTGGTTTAATTGTAATGACTTCATGTTAGAAAAGTATGTGAAGACTCTATTTTGTCTAAAGACATCACCAGTATGGGTAGCTCAGGTCGAGTTTGAACTTACACCAAAGACATTGTGTGGGAGAATCCGAATGGTCACAGGTTGTGTGTTAGACATCAAAAAGTATTTGACAGCGTGTTTTGGGTGCTAGACATCGCAATATCAACTCTCATATACATTGAGAAATTTTTATTGAATTTATAGGTAAATGATTTAATTATTTTTGAAATGAGAGGTATAAAGAATTTTTTGTCATACTGCTTTGAAATAAAAGATTCATTGTTGTAAGATTTATTTTTTAATGTGAAAGAGGTGATATAAGGAAGTCATTTTTTAGAGTTGCATTATGTAATTTTGAGAGAAGTTTTCAAGTGAATGATTTTAAAAAGGGGTTTTCCCATCTAACCATTGAAGTGGCACAAAAATATATACTACTTTTGAGACAGGTTTTAAAGTACATTATCTTCAAGGTATTGTTGAGGTACATTGTTCAATATCTTCTTTAAGGTGTTTGGTTGAACAAATATTTCTGAATCATAAGGTGGAGAAATAATGTTTATGTATGTGCATTATTGGAAATATTTGAGCTAGAGTTTGAGAACAAGTTGTGCTTCATTTTTGAATGATATTGGAAACACATGTGCTAGGGTTTGTGAATAAATTATGCTTCATTTTTTGAATGAATTTTTGAAGCATTTGGGCATTGGTTTGAGTGATATTGAATGTGAATGAGCAAGTGTTAGAAACCAGTTTTGTAAAGTAAATTGTGCATTATTGTGCTTTATCTTTGAGAGCAATTTATAAGGAAAAAGGAAAATTTTGTGAAGTAAATTTATGCACTAGCTTTGATTGATATTGAGATAAATTTTTAAAGGTTATAGAGCAATTTTTTTGATGCAATTTGTCCATTGGGCTTGAGTGATATTTTGAAATAACATACTGTGAATTTGTATTGCATATCATTTTCTATGTGTTCTTGAACAAGAATTCTATGTAGAATATGTCTAAAGCATTTTGATTAAAGAATGGGTGATGAGCAAGATTTGAGTATGTATTAGGATAGAGTTGAGCAAATATAAGAGAGCAGATTTGAGTAAGTCTTGGGAGAAAACTTGAAACAGGTTTGAGGTATATTTGAGCAAGTCTTGGAAGAAGACTTGAAACAGGTTTGAGGCAGATTTGAGCAATTCTTGAGAGAAGACTTGAAACATGTTTGAGGTAGATTTGAGAAAGTCTTGGGAAAAGACTTTAAGTAGGTTTGAGGTAAATTAGAGCAAGCCTTGTGAGTAGACTTGATGTTGAGTTGAGACATATTTTTTCATGTAATATGTGTAAATTTATGCATGTAATGTGTGCATATTTGGGATAGATTTGTGCATGTAATGTGTGCAGATTTGGGATAGATTTTGAGATAAATTTGTGCATGTAGTGTGTATATATTTGGAGTAGATTTGAGAGTAGAATTGTGAGTAGACCTGAGTAATGCTCATAAGTAGTCTTGGATCAGAGTTAAGAAGAGGTGTGTACAAGCTTTAGAGGTGACTAGAACAAAGAGGAAAGGTGTCTCCTATGGATAAAGTTCCATGAACTAGAGTTGAGGGGATAGATTTCTCTTGTGGATAGAGTTCCATGAACCATAGTAGAGAGGAGAGGTATCTCTTATGGATAGTTTACACAAAACAAACCAAAGAAGAGGTGTTTCCTATGGATAGAGTTCCAAAAACTAGACCAGTAAGGGGATAGAGTTATCCTGTAAATAGATTTCCATGAACCATATTTAAGGGGATAGATTTATCCTATGGATAGAGGTCCAAGAAATTGAGTATAGGGGATTGAGATATCCTTTGGATAGAGGTTCATAAACATTGTAATAATGAATTGGTTCCTAGAATATTTATTGAGAAAATTTAGAAGAAATATTTTCTCCATGGATGTAGCCCACATTGGGTGAACCACGTTAAATTTGTGTCTCTTATGTGTGTGATGATTTGTGCATTATTTACTGCCTTGATATTATTGTTGTTATCATTTGGATTGAAAAGTGAAAAGTTTTATCTTATACTATTCACCTCCATCTCAATATAATCTTGTGTTTTCCAATTGGTATAAGAGCATGTTCCTTCACGAAATTCTAAATAGATTGAAGGAACATATTATAGGAACACACATGGATGAGCTACATATAAATCTCACAACTTATGATATAAGTATAGATAAATATCAAACATCCGAAAGACAGGAAACATTCAAAGCTTATAAGAAGAATCTAAGAATACTCAAATTTTTTATTTGTGGTAATTTTGGTCACCTTGTAGATTAGTGTTCAAAATATGGGTATTGTAGTAGTGAAGAAGAGGTTAACTTTGTGAGATGTGTTGAATGTGGTAATCTTGGTCACATGGCACTTTATTGTCCACAAAATGGGTATATTAGTAGTGAAGAAGAAAAGGAATATGCTCCAGTAAATGGAGAGAAAGAGGAAACTATGGTGGACATAGAAGAAGAATGTTTTGTTTGTGGTAACCTTGGTCACAATGCAAGAAATTTTAATGGGTTTAGTAGCAATGAATATGAACAAGAATTTAGTTATGAAAATAAAAATAGACATAGTCAATACAAGTATGAGAGGGGACGATATGTTTTGGAAATAACAATGATGAAAGTTTATTCAATAGTGAAAAATAAGACGCTCCTATTGAAGACCAAGTAAAAGAGAAATAATATGCACTTTTCAAAAACCAAATTGAAAATAAAGAAGATGATCCTGTTATTGAAGACCTACAAAAAGAGAAATATTCAAAAAAGGAAGAAGCTATAGTTGAAATGAAAAAGGAACTTGAAGAGCTAAAAAAGGAGAATCTAGGATTGAAATATCAAGTACAAGAATATGGGAAAGCAAAGGAAAAGCTTCTACAATATCTCATTGACCTAAAAGTTAATGTTGAAGAGGTAAAGAAAATTGAAGAAAGTATGACTGAACAATTAAAGGTAAAAGAACTGGAATGTGAGAGATTAGAACATGAAGTGGTTTCATTAAGGTTGGAAGTGAAAGATTCTACTAATAAGCTACATAGGCTTTATAAAAGATCAAAATATTTGGATGATATTCTCACCACACAAAGATCTCCATTTATAAAAGTTGGACTTGGTTTTGAAAAAGGACAAGGGAAACAATAAGAAGGGTAAAACTCAAGCTCAAAATAATTAGAAGAACCAGAAGTGAGTCAACAAGAACCTAAGACTTATGTTGATGTATTGAGAGGTGATAGTATCAAAGAGGATGAAAACAATGCACCATAAAGGAAAAGGGACCATCATAGAGAAGGCAAATAAAGGACCAAGAGACCATATTCTCCAAGGCAATATGGATATTTCTTCCAGGGTTATTGTTACTCATGTAATAATTTTGGTCACAAAGTTGTGCATTGCAAGATTCATGGAAAGAATAATTATGGCTTCACTAAGAGGAAATTCAATTCATTTGAAGATGGATATTTCTTTCAAGGTCATTTCTACTCATGTAATAACTTTGGTCATAAAGCTATACATTGCAGGATTCATGGAAAATATGATTACAATTCACCAAGGAAAATTTTAGGTCATATGCACCATCCAAGAACTACATCGGATGTTACAATTGAAATAATTTTGGGCATAAATCTAAGTGATGTAGAACTAATTTCCTTGAACTTCCAAAGACAATCAAGAATAGGGATGATCAAAATATTTAAAAAGGTATGACCACAAAGGTGTGGAAAAAGAAGATTAAAAAAGAAGCATTATAGTTTGGGAGTAGGTTTACTCCCATCCTAAACTTAATAACCTCAAGGAAAGGAGGTGGTGAGGGGGCTGATATAAGAATTATTTCTAGCCCCAAAGAAGCCCTTTTCCATTGATGTCAAAGGGGGAGAGTTTCAGTAAGGGGGAGAGAATTCAGTAAGGGGGAGAAGCTTCTCAGGGGGAGTACAATTGGAATCTAGTGGTAGTAAATATTTTAGAAGGGTTTACATCAATGAAAAATGAGGAGATTGTTGGAAATATTGAACATATTGAGTTTTCTTTGATGTCAAAGGTAGAATTGCAATAATATCTTCAAAGGCAAATTTTTAGTTATCATGATACTCACATCATAAATAGTCCTCTATGTTTTGGAATAAAGGTTTAAATATAAAGATAAAGTATTTCTCAAGGCAAAAGAAATTGGTGTCAAATATATGATTATAATATTTATTTTAAATATTATAATATGGTTGGGACAAAGGTTTTACAATGGTCAATGGTCTAAGTCATTTTATAATAAAATATTTATTATAATATCATGGGCCAAAAGTTTATATTACGGGTGTGCAACGTACAAATGATGGACAAACTCAAGCAAGTGTATAACGTTGATTTATTGTGTAGTGCATCGACGTATTTAATATTGGAAACAAACCATATATAAATAGGGGTAAAATAATTTCATTGTTTCTAATATTTTTTGGAAGTGTAATTTGTAGCTTAAGACAATGGCGATAATAGGAAAACATTTTATGAATATGATTCATGGTCAAGCGGCAATGAACAAGGTTGTGGTTGGATGAAAAAAGTTGTGATTGGGAGATATGATAAATATGTGCAATCACCTTCGGTGATATGCGCAAGCAACAACAGAAAGGGTGTTTTGAGAGTGTGAGTTGAAATTATATGTGAGGACTTGTGGTCAATGAATGATAGTGTACGCATCTTTGATTACCTATCGAGCACTAATTCAAAAAAAGAAATCGATGCCCACGGAGAAATTGCAAACAAGGTTTTTGACTAATATTTGATTGTGATTATATGTGTGTGAGGTGATTAACGAATGCCCTAGATATTTATGAGTAAGATAATCTTAATATTTGATGAAGGTCTCGAAGATAAAATCATGGAGTGTTGCGTGAAATTTGTGAAATGAAGTACGTTGGTAGAAAATGAATACATAGAAGTATAGATTTGTACAGAGCGTCATTTGACATTCCTCTAGCAAAATTTGACATAGTGAGAAAAACGATAGCAAGCGACTTGAAATGCAATATGAAAAATTTGATGTCGTTAGTTGAGCATCAGTGAAAAAATATTTGAGTGACGAGTGAGTGAAGAAAAAATTGTTTGGATGGTAGTGAAGTGTTGTTCACAGGGTTTATGAACAAAGAGTGGTGCTAAGGTTTCTGAAATTACTCAAGGGAAACTAACATGAGGTAACCACAAGTTCATCGTAGAAAAAGACTAAAAGGTGATTGGTTGCCGATGAACACATTCTAAAGAACTGGATCGACACATACTGTGAATACATTAAAATTGAATCATTGCAAGGATTGAATTGATTGATTGAGAAACAAAATTATGGAGGTGGTTTGATTGTAATGAATTCATGTTAGATATGTATGTGAAAACTATATTTTCTCCCAAGACGTCACCAGTATAGGTAGATCAGGCCGATTTTGAACTTGCACCAAAGTCACTATGTGGAAGAAGACGAATGGTCACAGGTTGTGGGTTAGATGTCAAAAGGTCTTTGAAAATGTATTTTTGGCAGTAGACATCACAAGATTAACTCCCATCTGTGCTGATAAATTTTGATTGAAGTTATGGGTAAATGTTTTAATTATTTTTTAAATGGGAGGTATAAGGAATTGTTTTTTCATACTATTTTGAAGTAAATTGAAAAATATTTGTTGTTGTAAGCTTTTTTTTTTAATGTGAAAGAGGGGATATAAGGAAGTAATTTTTTAGAGTTGCATTATGTACTTTTGAGAGAAGTTTTCAAGTGAATGATTTTAAAACGGGGTTTTGCCATATAACCATTGAAGTGTCACAAACAAATATACTACTTTGAGAAAGTTTCGAATGCACATTATTTTTAAGGTATTGTTGAGGTATGTTGTTCAATATCTTATTTAAGGTGTTTGGTTGAACAAATATTTCTAAATCATAAGGTGGAGAAATAAGGTTTATGTATGTGCATTGTTGGAAATATTTGATCTAGAGTTTGAGAATAAGATGTGCTTCATTGTTGAATGATATTGGAAACACATGTACTAGGGTTTGTGAATAAATTATGTTGCATTGTTTGAATGAATTTGTGAATCATTTGGGCATTGGTTTGAGTGACATTGAATATGAATGAGCAAGTTTTCGAAATTGGTTTTGTAAAGCAAATTGTGCATTATTATGCTTGATCTTTAAGAGCAATTTGCAAGGAACAAAGGGCAGTTTTGTGAAGTAAATTTATGCACTATATTTAATTGATATTGAGATATTTTTTCGAAGGATATAGGGTATTTGTGTGAAGAAATTTGTGCATTGGGCTTGTATGATATTTCGAAAGAACATATTGCAAAATTGTATTGCATATCATTTTCTATGTGTTCTTGAACAAGAATTATAGGTAGAATATATCTGAAGTATATTTTTTTTGATAAATAAGGTACTTTATATTACTGATAGGGTTTTAAAGGATCCCTTAACCTATTTGAAAAAGCAGCCAAAATGGCATACTCATAGTAATATGAGCGCTTAAATATTGTACTTGAGTTATAGGTAATATATGTATGAAGTATTTTGATTAAAGCATGTGTTATTAGAAAAAATTGAGTATGTGTTAGAGAATCATTAAGCATGGATAAGAGAGTAGATCTAAGAAAGTATTCGAATAAGACATGAAACAAGTTTGAGGAAGATTTTAGCAATTCTTGGGAGAAGACTTGAAACAGGTTTAAGATAGATTTGAGCATGTCTTGGGAGAATCCTTGAAACATGTTTGAGGTAGATTTGAGTAAGTCTTGGGAGAATACTTGAAGCAAGTTTGAGGCAGATTAGAGCAATCCTTGTGAGTAGGCTTGATGTAAATTTGAGATAGATTTATGCATATAATGTGTGCATATTTGTGATAAAGTTGAGATAGATTTGTACATGTAATATATGCAAATTTAGGATATATTTGAGATAGAATTGTGCATGTAATGTGTGTAAATTTAGGATAGATTTGAGATAGATTTGTGCATGTAGTGTGTACAAATTTGGAGTAAATTTGAGAGTAAATTTGTGAGAATACCTGAGTAAGCCTTATGAGTAGGCTTCAAATAGAGTTAAACAGAGGTGTGTACCAACTTTGAAGTTGACTATAGTAGAGAGGAAAAGTTTCTCCTATGGATAGAGTTCCATGAACCAAAGTTGAGGGGATAGAGTTCTCCTATGGATAGAGTTCCATGAACTAGAGCAGAGAGGAGAGGTGTCTCCTATGGATAGAGTTCCATGAACCAAAGCAAAGGAGAGGTGTCTCCTATGGATAGATTTCCATGAACCAAACCAGTAAGGGGATAGAGTTCTCCTATGGATATAGTTCCACAAATCAGAGTTAAGGGGATAGAGTTCTCCAGTGGATAGATTTCCACACACTTGAGCATAGGGGATTGATATATCATTTGGATAAAGGTCCATAAATAAAGAACACAAGATTATATTGAGAGGGGGGTGAACAGTATAAAACCACTTTTTAATTTTCTATCCCAAATAATATTATTCAATATAATAAATGGTAATATCAATAGAAATAACCAAAGCAATGCACAAATCATCACACACAATAGAGACACCAATTTAATGTGGTTCACCAAATGTGGGTTACATCCATAGATAAAATATTTCACTAAATTTTCACAATCAATCTCTTGGGAATCCTTTCCCTATTACAATATTTTTGGACATCTATCCAAAGGAGATGATCCCCTAAATCTGGTTTGTGGATCTCTATCCACAGGTTAAACCCTTCTCCTCTACTATGGCTGGTTATCCTCTAGAAGACTATTACCTCCACTATATTGGCTTGTGGATATCTCTCCACTAAAGAATCTTTTCCCCACTCAGAAGACCTGTCATCACTGCCCTGGCTGATGGATCTCTATCCACTAGAGACCACTATCCTATCTGCTCTATCAAATCCAAATATCTATTTCAATTCTATACTAAACATAGTCCAATCCATCTAGAACAGATCTGCTCAATCTCTTACACTAAACATAGTCTAGTCGGTCTAGCACAAGTCTGCTCAATAATATCACTCAAATATACACTAAACATAGTCCATTCGATCTAGTACAAATATCCTCAACTCTTGCACTAAATACAGTCTAGTTTGTCTAGCACAAGTCCACTCAAATATCACTAAACACAGTCCAATCGATCTAGTACAAATATGCTCAACTATTCCACTAAACATAGTCTAGTCAGTATAGCACAATTCCACTCAAATATACACTAAACACAATCCAGCCAATCTAGCACAAATTTGCTCAATAGGTCCACATAGAACTTTCATAACTCTACTCATTAGGTCCACTCATAACCTACTCAAATTTACTCAATAAGTCCACTCATAACCTATCTAAATCTTCTCAAAAATCTCACATAGAACTTGTCCAAATCTACTCAAAAATCTCACATAGAACTTGTCCAAATCTACTCAACAAGCTCACACAAAACTTGTCCAAATATTGTTCAATAAGTCCTCTCTAGGACTTGCTCAAATATGTATTGTAAGGTTCCACAAAATCTCACACAAAATCATTCAACAATTCTTCTCAAAGACATACCTCAAATCTACTTAACAAGTCCACAGAGAACTTGTTCACTCCCATAGAAACATAAAGAGAATTGTTAGAGACTCAATATGTTCTGTACTCAATGCTCAATCACTTTCTCAACTCAAATTAATATCATAGAAGCATAAAGAGAACTGTTAGAGACTCAATATGTTCTATACTCAAAACTCAATCACTTTCTCAACTCATTCTCATAGAAGCATAAAGAGAATGATTAAAGACTCAATATGTTCTATTCACATAAATAAATCTCTTTCACAACTCAAATCATAATATAGAATAGTTTGTTTTATGGAACTTGAAAAATCACTTCGTACATCCACTTGACTAGGCTCAATCAACTCTACTCAACCAATCACTTCAAAAAACAACTCTTGCTCACAAACCCTAGTCCAAGCATGTATCATCCAACTCAAAATATTTCCAACAATGCTTAACAACAAATCTCACATAACAATTATACTCATGATATTTTCAAACCCTATTTCAAGTTCTTTGCATAACAACTCACTTCAACAACCATGCTTATCAAACAAGGTTTTAAACACAACTCTCAATTTTAGAAAACCTTGAAGCATTAACTCAAACACTTAACTCAACCAATGATCTCAACAACAATTCTTAGAAAACAAGGTTTTAATCATAGCTCTCAATTTTATAAAACCTTGAAGCATCAACTGAAACACTTTTGAAAAGGAAACCCTAATCAAATCATTTTCACTCCAAACTTAATTTTCAAGTAAGCCAAACAACCAACTCAACAAAAGAAGTATTTACCCATACCTTTTTGCTTGACAAGGAGTTGATCTCACAAATCTGCCACACTCACAAATTTCTCTTTTCCAATCTCAATAAGGGTTAGAAGACTTCAATAAAATCACAATACAAAATAATGACCCAAAATACACCTTATTACTCCAACTCAAAAATAACATTCACCATAGTCTTCTTTAAATAGAAAAACCCTTATACAAAAATAATGCTCAAAAGTCTTGATAAGAAATTAATTAAGACTTTACTAAAACTCCTTATTAATCCTAAAATAATAAATCTCAAATATCAATACCTCCAAAATAATCCTCAACAAACATTCACCATAAACTTAAAATATCAAACCTTCCACAATAATCCTCAATAAACATTCACCATAAACTTCAAATATCAAACCTTCCACAATAATCCTCAAAAAATATTCACCATAAACTTCATGCCTTAATTTATAAAAATAATAATCACTTATGCACCCTTTTTCCTCCAACATTAGGCAAATAAAAAAATTTAAATCAAAATTAAATACCTTGCCTTCATAGGGAATCGAACCCTCAACCTCGTCTCACCACAAGCACCTCAACCACAACCAAACTCGTCGCACGAGCCAAGCACTCATTCAATATTAAAGAAGCACCACATGCTTCTTAATCTTGTATCACATTCCAACAAGGGAAAAATTTTGTGCATCTTGGGTGCCTCAATCAACTCACCAAACAATTACACACGGGGATTCGAAACGTCAACCACCTTGCTGCTAGCGCCTTTGTGCTTTTCCAACTACCACTAGGCCACGCTTGCCCAATGAAACTTGAGGATGAAAACTTCCTCCTTTATTCCCTTCGCTACCACATTTTTGTAAATGCTCAAGCTCTCTTTTCACATGCCATCGATTATTAATTCGATCAAGGGTAAATAAAACTTAGGTTTATTAGGTATATTTATATGTTTCTTCATTGAATTAATGACGTTGGTTCTCACGTGCTTCCTTCCATGACATAGGCGGTAAATATTTTTCCCTCAAAATCCCAACCTTAGGGTTTTATAAAAAATAATTAATTGTCCTTTGTAAACCAAATAATATTATAATTAAAATCATAATAATTTATTTGGGTTTTTGACCACCTTGGAAAAATATTATAATAAATATTATAATATTATATCCTTCCATTGCTTTGGATATATTTTCTTTCAATGGAGAACTGAAACCATTTTCTTACCCATTATTTTAGGTGTAAAATAAAAATATTTTAATCCATTATAAACCTTCCATTAATCTTTGCACTCGAACTTAAGAAGAACTATCACTGGCATCTTGACATCAATGACAAATTTGGCTTAAGGACTCAAAATGTCCAACAATAAACATTGTAATAGGGAACTGCTTCCCAAGAGATTTGTTGAGAAAATTTAGAAGAAATATTTTCTCTGTGGAAGTAGCCCACATTGGGTGAACCACGTTAAATATGTGTCTCTTATGTGTGTGACGATTTGTGCATTATTTACTTCCTTGATTTTATTATTATTATCATTTGGATTGAAAAGTGAAAAGTTTTATCTTATACTATTCACCCCCCTCTCAGTATAAATTTATGTTCTTCATAATACAATCTTCGTACAAGAAAATGGAATGCATGATGAGCTTGGAAAAGGGAAAAATCAACCAGAAGGAAGAAATGATCATGGAATACAATTCAATCATCTAACTAGAATTGAAGCCAAAAGCATGATGAATATCCATTCCCTTATGTAGACTCATTAAAGAGGTAGACTCGTAATAGTCTTGATCAAGGTGTAGGATCCTTATGACTTTCTAAAGGAGGTAAGTGTTGAATGATAAGGAATGACATACATACTTTCCATATATAAAATTTATATTTTATTACACGTAGTTTCTATTTTGTTTTGGATAAGATTTTGACAACTGCATCCTTATCCAATTTGTAATCGCCAACTACATTCTTATCTAAGATGTAATCTGAAAGCACGAGATTTCGGGCGAAGGAAACACTAATTGCGATGCATTCAAAATCAAATACGCTTAAGTCCTAGAAATGTAGAATGCATGAAATGAAAGAGACGCATTGAAATGAGATACAAGCAAATGGAGAAAACACAGCCCTTTCATTAAACTCTCTTGATCTCTATTACAAATACGCCTCCTCCCTTTTCAGGGGCTAGGAGCGTTAAAAGAATTTGATTACAATCGAGACTTAAGGTTCCTCTTTCCGCGTGCCCACACTTGAAATGGGCGGGCCAAGATGATGCCGCCGCTGATGTTGATGAGTCCTTGACCTCTCTCGCTCCTCCTGCGAACAAAGAAACAACAAAGATGTCGGTAGCACTCGTTGCAAATAATAAGTGTTTGTTCTCTGAAATCACCAAAAGATGCATGTAAACATTTATCTAAAACAGTGAATAAAGTGACTCCAAATGACCTGAAAACCTGACAGAGGACAGAAGACATCACCAAAGGGCCATTGCCATCGAGACAGTCGGCCAATCTGCCTTCAACTGGAATTCGTCCCTGGGCAGGACGAATTCTGACTGCTATTCGTCCCTGGGTGGGACGAATTCTACTGTGTTGGAAAAGCCGAAGTGATGCTGCTCCAATGTCGAATCCCGAGACCTCCAAAACACCTGCAAACAGAGGGGTTATGTAATTGGGGCCATTTTGGGACGACCCAGATGGTCGGATTCTCCCAATTTGGCCTCTATCCTCGGGAATTCGATATCGCCACCTGCAAGTTAGTAGGACAACAAAGCGACAAAAGGCATGATAAAATCTGATCAAAATGTTATGAAATTGAAGCTATGAGTTAACCAAACAGAATAACATGAGATGCAACGTGAAACAATAATCTAGAATGCTTTTAGAATAAAACTTAGAAAGTGCGGGGGTGCCCAAGTGGGCCTCCCACCGTTGGCACTTGATTTCGGCGCCAATCCACTAGGGATGGGCCCAAAACCTCTTAGGATTGGGATGTCTGCAAATTGGTGGTGTAAGGTGGTCAAATGTTGGATTTGGGTTGGATCCACGCTTCCAAAAGCCACCCAATAACCTCCCTTGCAAAAGAGATTAGTGGATGTGAGAAGGTGAATCAAAAGGATGCAAGTGGGTATTCAATCGGACAGCACTTCGTTGCTTGAAATCGCCTCCAATCTCTCCCTTTGGGTGAGAAAAGTCCCACCTTTTATAGACCCATGGGGTCTCTTTTGAGAGGGAAGCATAAGCGCCATGTGTTGGTCATAGGTGCCATGTGGCAGTCATGTCTTCCCATGAGGGAGGGGAGTCCTCCATGACTTGGGCTTTCATAACTGCCCTTGTGACAGTCCTCTAACGGCCTATCTGTCCACCCACACACGCGTGCGAGGCAGGAGTCATCAACTGACTGTCCTGGGCTGCCACTTGGCACCATTCTTCTTTTTGCCCGTTAAACTTAGAATTCGTCCCTACCCAGGGATGAATTCAGAATTCGTCCCTTGGTGAGACGGATTCCAATTTGAATTCGTCCCTGGGTGAGACGAATTTGGAGTAAATTGTCTGAAGGTACCAAATTGCCTTCTGACCTTCCAAAATTGCTATGAAAGTGGTTAGGACCATTGTTTGACCTCTGAGGGCTGCCCTGGGGGCTATGTGTGTCAAAGCGATCAGTGTTTGTAGTCACATAATCGGATTGGTGCTGTTTTGGTGTCTACAGATGCCCCTTTTTGGGATGCGCTGTGCATGGCGCAGCGTCGAGCAAAAATAGATAACCAAAGCACTAATGATTAGGGTTTCTTGGTAACCTAACCAACTTTTGATGCCCCAAGCATGGAAAGGGCATGCATTCTTGAATCCTTGCTTCTGACGAGCTAAGGAGTTTGATTTCAAGTATTAACCTATTTTGGTGAGGTGTGACTTGAGCTTGGACATTGATCAATCATGATTAGGCAAAGGGCGCAACCTTTTATCCATGGGGGAACCTTGTGTTCATGATTCACGAAATGCCAAGTGTTTGATTGATTTGATTGTTGCTTGTTTACTGCCCCAAGCAGGAGCGTAATTGTCTTTGTCAATGATTCTTTGAATGCATGTCATTTTCCTTAATTGGGTGTGTGATTGTTGATTGGTGACTAAGTGTGACTACCCCCTCAAGCGACGAATCGATGAGGGAATGACCTTCATGAGAAAAGCGACGAGTCGCTTGACCCAAGATGACTTGTGCAAGGGTGCCTTTAGATGGTTTATCGTTAAGCATGTGCAATTTTTCCAACATTTGGACCTATTTTTGGTGGGTGTTAACCCTTTTTGTGATGCCATAATGGGGTGAAAGTGTCAAAAATCCATCTTCCCATGGAGCGGTCCGGCTAAGGTAGCCTTCTTGGGGAAGTAGGAGAGTGACAATTTGAGCCCCGACATCGATTTTCTATGCCAAGAGGTTAAGTGCAAGAGCACTTGTGTCCGACAATGCTTATTGTTGTTTGTTTTTGTGTTGCATTTTTTGTTGTTTTGATTTTTTTTGTGACACCATTTGGGGATTAAATTGTCGAAAATTCGTCCTCCCATGGAGCGGTCCGGCTATGGTAGCCTTCTTAGGGAGTAGGATAGTGACAATGTAAACCCCGACATCAATTTTGCTATGCCAAGAGGTTAAGTGCAAGAGCACTTGTGTCTGGCAATGTTTATTGTTGTTTGTTGTGTTGATTTTCTTGTGATGTCATTTGGGGATGAAATTGTAAAAATCCGTCTTCCCGTGGAAGCGGTCCGGCTATGGTAGCCTTCTTAGGAGAGTAGGATAGTGACAATGTAACCCGACATCAATTTTCTATGCCAAGAGGTTAAGTGCAAGAGCACTTGTGTCTGGCAATGTTTATTGTTGTTTTGTTGTTTTGATTTTGTTGTTGTTTTTTAGTGGGCTTTGACCCATTTGTGATGCCATTTGGGGGTGAAATTGTCGACAATCCGTCTTCCCGTGGAGCGGTCCGGCTATGGTAGCCTTCTTAGAGAGTAGGATAGTGACAATGTAAACCCCAACATCAATTTTTCTATGCCAAGAGGTTAAGTGCAAGAGCACTTGTGTCTAGCAATGTTTATTGCTTTTTGTTTGTGTTGCATTTTTTTGTTGTTTTTGTTGTTTTGATTTTCTTTGATCTTATGCATGATGGTTGATGAATATGGATGTATGCATGTTGATTTATTTTGATGGATGCATATGCTATGATGAATACAAATGTTTTTGATTTATATGTGATATGCAGAGATGAAATGGATGAATGAGATTTGTGATGTTTGGCTATGGCACCATAGACTGTTTAGAACTCTGTTATTTTGTTTTTAGGCGATTGCTGTGATGCATGACTTTGTATGTATACATGTGGTTTTTCTTTTTTTGTATTTTTTGATGGTATTGTAAGGATGAAAAGTAGCGCAGTTGGTTTAGAAATGTAGCTAAGGTTTTCTGAGACTCAGACGGTTTTTAACTCACTAGCCACGACTGTACTTTATCTTACAAGACTTTTGAACAAGGTATGAATCGGACTTGTTTTTGACCAAGCTATTTCACATCCCTGTGTGTGCAATTGAGTTCATTTATGTGGTATTTGTCAAGATACCGCCAGTGCCAGATGGGCTTTCAACCGAACTTGTACTGAGGATCACCTAATTAGCTCCACTAACTCCTTTGTTGTATTTAGTTAGATTAATCTGCGGTGTTATCCAGGATGCCATAAGCTAGCTCATCCACATGCAAACATTGATCTGTACGCAAGTTAATGTGATAGATATATCGTCATGCGAGAAGTTTACCGCCAGTTACCGATAGGCTATCAACCAAACCGATACTGAGGCTTGCCTCATGACCTTTTAGAATGCTGAGAGTTCCAGGGATTCAAGTTCAACTCCCTTCTTTTCTTCAATTGTATTGGGATACTTGCTCGTTTGTAGTGATAAGATCACTGTTTATTTTGATTTGTTTTTCTTTTGAGCAAGGGATTGGGGATATGGAGTGATGAAAATCACTATCGTTTGTGCCGTTTGATGTGTGCACTGTATGATGTCAAATATTTGAGTTTTGACATTTTGCAAATTTTTGATGTTTTGCAACTATTGAGAACTAGGGATTCTTAGGGAATTGGGTAGGGAGGATGCTTGTCCTTTTGCCAACTCTCAGCATTCTTGGGGTCATTCGCACAGGGGGATGAGCAAGATAACCGTTTCGCTTTTGGTGACTTGGATTACTGTGCAGGTTTCATCTTTCGTTCACACAACTTAGGAATTGTTTTATGTGTTTTAATTTGTGTTGGGATGTTACGTAACAAGGTGTATTTCAAGTGTAACTCTACCTTCGTAAAATCTGTCTGACTTGATACATTACATGGCTAAAGAGCAAAATGATGACTGAATCATGAAAAACTCTTGATACATTAAAAGACCACTGACTCTAGTGTGGTAAAAGGCAATGTTTTTTTGTTGTTTTTGTAAAATGGAACAGTGTGGAACAAGATGGACTAGCAGAGCAATTATAGCCTATGGTGCCTTTGACCTATATGACCACAAATATGCAATGTATGGATGCAATGCTTGATGCAGCTACATATTTTTGTATTTTTGATGGATTGATTTTTGTGAATATGAAGATGAAGTGCGAGAAGAGCTCTCTATTGATGAATTTGAGTATGCCTAGAAATGAGATGCAAATTTTTGTTGTTTTTGATTTTTTTTTTGTTTTTTTGAGCTTTTGGTGACCAAGTGATTGTGATAATCCTTGGAGCTTTTGGGTGACCAAGTGATTGCGATAATCCTTGGAGCTTTTTGGGGTGACCAAGTGATTGCGATAATCCTTGGAGCTTTTTGGGGTGACCAAGTGATTGCGATAATCCTTGGAGCTTTTGGGGTGACCAAGTGATTGCGATAATCCTTGGAGCTTTTTGGGTGACCAAGTGATTGCGATAATCCTTGGAGCTTTTTGGGGTGACCAAGTGATTGCGATAATCCTTGGAGCTTTTTGGGGTTTGACCAAGTGATTGCGATAATCCTTGGAGCTTTTTGGGTGACCAAGTGATTGCGATAATCCTTGGAGCTTTTGGGGTTTTGACCAAGTGATTGCGATAATCCTTGGAGCTTTTTGGGTTTGACCAAGTGATTGCGATAATCCTTGGAGCTTTTTGGGGTGACCAAGTGATTGCGATAATCCTTGGAGCTTTTTGGGTTGACCAAGTGATTGCGATAATCCTTGGAGCTTTTGGGGTGACCAAGTGATTGCGATAATCCTTGGAGCTTTTGGGGTGACCAAGTGATTGCGATAATCCTTGGAGCTTTTTGGGGTGACCAAGTGATTGCGATAATCCTTGGAGCTTTTGGGGTGACCAAGTGATTGCGATAATCCTTGGAGCTTTTGGGGTGACCAAGTGATTGCGATAATCCTTGGAGCTTTTTTGGGAGTGACCAAGTGATTGCGATAATCCTTGGAGCTTTTGGGGTGACCAAGTGATTGCGATAATCCTTGGAGCTTTTTGGGGTGACCAAGAGATTGCGATAATCCTTGGAGCTTTTTGGGGTGACCAAGTGATTGCGATAATCCTTGGAGCTTTTGGGGTGACCAAGTGATTGCGATAATCCTTGGAGCTTTTGGGGTGACCAAGTGATTGCGATAATCCTTGGAGCTTTTTGGGTGACCAAGTGATTGCGATAATCCTTGGAGCTTTTGGGTGACCAAGTGATTGCGATAATCCTTGGAGCTTTTTGGGGTGACCAAGTGATTGCGATAATCCTTGGAGCATTTTTGGGTTTGGATTATGGCTCTTCAAGGGATAGAGGTACCCCCAGCTTGATGGTCTTTGCGCTCTGGATCTGGCTCTGTAGGGATGGGCATGAACGGATCGGCCCTATGTGTTGATAGGAAGACGGGGTCTTCCCTTGGTACTGATGTCATGATGGGATCTCGGGGTGGACGGTGCTCATCGTGGATTTGGAGCCATGGATCCAATACTTGGTCCCACCTCTTGGGTCTACCCACCATTCATGCCCTAGTAGTATGCCCATCTGTCCCATTAGATCTTCATGAGTTAAAGGGCGGTGATGCCGTCGCGCATGTCCGAGATAGTCCATCTCAGCCTCATCTTCTCGAATCACTTTCGGAGACCCAAAAATGTTCATTCTCTTCAGCAACTGCTGCTTGCGACGTTGAGGGCTCTCCTTGTTCCAAGCAAGTTAATCCGGTCCCATTGTGGTTGTTCCACTCTTGGTGGAGGGACCTGATTCTCTTGACACTGTGTTGGTTCAACTGGAACCTCTAAGGGGAATAGCTTCAAAAAGATGTCTGGAAGCCGTTGATGTTCTCTTTGAGGATTAATCTCCGAACTCTCACCTCTCTCTAGCAAAGGAGAGGGATTACTACTGTTGCCAAGGGTGTTTGTTGACCATGGGAGGTAATATCCTAATGTATATTTTGTATTCGGGTTGGCATAAAGATCTGGTGCCAATCCCCCTTGTTGCCTATTTCTAGGCCTTGCATATTTTTGACCAAGATGTCTAAGGGTAGGGGGTGGTTTAACCCTACTCCCGACTTATCATATGGCATCCGATATCTTGGTTGGCAAAGGACCCGCATCCCTTGCTCATATCTCGCCTAGCTCGTATCCATGCCAATTGCATTGGCCGAGATATTTTAGGGCAAAGTCCGGGTTTGACGAGATAGTTGATGTTTTCAACAAAAGGCTCTTCGTCTCGCTTCCTTTTGTTTGCATGGTTCAAGACCATGATCAAGGCCCCCATACACAAAATTTGTCTCGGTTTGGTGGGTAGCCTAGAGGAACAACTCGTCCCTATGGGAAGGCGAGGTCTCCCCATGTCTTGTACTGACTCCAATGCGGGGGTTGCCACAACATTTTGCACTAAATACTCCCCCAGGCCCGTACTGGCCATTTCAAAAGTGATTGTTGATGATTGGGTGGGAGGAAACGGGAGTCCTTCCTGAGTCCATTCCATGTTCGGTATTTTAGGAGTCTCCGCTTCTGTTGTGTGAGGTGTTTCTTCTGTTGATACCATTGAAATTATGGGCAACCCCTCTTCTAGGGGCTGAGCCTCTTCCATGATCTGTTTTCCCTTGTCCTTCTATTTGGCCATGGCAAGTGGCATTGATAATGAAGGAGCAGATGATGAAGACTCACCTGGCTGGGATTTTGTTGATTTGGTCACCAGTGGTGCCTGCGGTATTGGACCCTGTTTAGATGGATTTAACTAGAAATCCAAATGCGTTGAAGGGAGGGTCGATTGAGGCATGAATTGTACCGCATTGCAATACTTGAAGGGCTCTAAGTCCATTGGGACTACATGTATTTCTCCTTCAAAAGCATACTTTAAGCACTGGTGAGCGATCGAAGGGACACACTTCATGTCCCTCGATCCAAGGCCGCCCTAGCAAGATATTATAAGCCATCTCGCCTTCCAACACATGGCACAATGTAGGTATTGTCTTTTGTCCTACCTGGACAGGCAGAACAATCGTGCCGATCGTCGAGCATATTGCATCGTTGAAAGCTCGCAGTGTGTACGTGGAGGCTGTGATGTGAGAGGCTGGCAGCTTCAAATGTTTTAAGGCTGTAGTGGTAATGATGTTATTGGACGAGCCAGTATCTACCAACACTCTCTTGTACGGGATCCCGTTGACCCGCGCGATAACGTGCGGGGTGGATCTGCCATGTCATTCGATATTGTTTTGACTTCATCTTCTCCGAAGGTGATGACCGGCTCCGTACATCGTTTCACATGTCCCACGAAGTTGTTGAAAGAATTTGCTTCGTGAGGCTGTAATTCGATGGCTTTTAAAATGTCCATAAGAGCTTCCCTATGGGGTGCTGACTGTTGAATAAGCTCGTAAATGGACAGCCTAGCCGATGTGGTCCGCAAACTCTGCGTGAGTTTGGTCCGTATCGTGACCTCGGGTCTAGGCGAGAGGCAACTGCGTTGGGCGTTGTTGAGGCTGCGATGTTGTCGGAACTTCCCTCGTAGCTACCTCGGGGGCAACTGCTGGGTACTTTTTGTTCCTTGTCACTATACTAATCATTCCCACAAATCCTTGCATGGGAAGATTCTGTCGCACCTCGTTAATCTGGAGAGGTTTTGCCTGTGCTTCGTGGGTAGGCAAAGGGTCCTTGAATACCCCCATTTGTTGATTATTTGGCGCTATGGGGTTGTCCACGGCCAATGTTCTATTGTCGATCAAATCTTGGATTAATTCTTTGAATTTCAAGCATCCATTCAAGTCGTGTCCTCTGCGCCTATGGAATCTACAATACAATTCCTCTCTGTATCCCCTAGGCTTAGGAGCGTTAGGGTCTATAGTTTGGATTTCTGGCAGAGTGACTAAATTTGCCGCTGACAAGCGGTCAAATAGGGAGTCCCTGGACTCCGTGTAAGGGGTGAATTGTCGCCTAGGGTGACGCTGCTGATTCTGCTCCTGCCTTCTATTATCTCTTTCATAACCAGGAGGCACTGCCTGGTAATTAGCCTTTTGGGGCTGCATTTCTTGCACAGGCACGGGAACATTTATCGCAACTTGGTTAACCGCAGCGTGTTGTGATTGCGTTGTCCCGGTCTTAGTGGTTTTATTCCACTCTTTCTTTTTAGGCTTGGCGATTGCGCCTTCACCTATTTTGATCTCTTCTATAACTCTGGCTTGCGCCAAAGCTTCTTCTAAGTTGGCGTATTGCTGCAATTGCAATAGCCTGTAGATCGATTTCAAGCAACTTTTTGCGAACATCTCGTGTGAGATCGGACATAGGGGGACGGTAGGGTAACTTAGAAAGCAAAGCTCTCCATCGATTCCCGTATGCTGCCATTGTTTCTTCCTCAAATTGCTTGAGGCTAGCCAGATCACTCAGTGATGCCTTCTTCCTTGTGTTGAAGGCAAAGCGTTCAAGAAACGCATCTACTAATTGATCTAGGTTGCTTATGTTGTGTTTTGGTAATTGTGTGAACCAATCCGAGGCAGGGCCTACGAATGTGGTTATGAATGTCCTAAGCAACAATGCATCATTATCTTGGATGCCGAAGCATTGACTTAGGAATCTTGTGACATGTTCTTGTGCGTCCTCTTCACCTTTAAAGATTGCCAATTGAGGCAACTTGAAGTGTTCGGGGTAAAGAGGTGTTGGCACTGAGGGATGCACTGGATGACTACGGAGTTGACGTAATGTGGGCTTTTGATGCCCAGAAGTTTTTGTCTCCACAGACTCCAAACGCTCTAATAGCGCTTTGTATGCATCTGAAGATTTTATCTCTTCCTCTTTTGTTTGCTCCCGTTGTGCGTTATGGAAGACTGGGAGGCCTATGGAGGGGTGGTCGATTGGCAGCCCTCCCGCCTTGATGGGGTGTTTCAGCCCATTCTATTTCTCGGTTCATACTCCTCATAAAATTCTTGAGGAGTCTCTGGGCGAGACCTATGACCCTGATTGAATCCCTGCTGAAGGTACCCATCATTGTTTCGGGGAGTGGCCTCCCTCTCGGGTCTATAAGGTCTCGGAGGCAAAGCTTGACGAGGTCGTGGAGACCTGTCCTGCACCAACGGATTATGCCTCTCATATTGTTTGGCTCTTTGGGTGCGAGGGGTTGGCCCCCTCTCAGGTAGTTCATAGCGTAACTCATCCGATTCGCGTTGCATGCGCTCTCTATCCAAGCGGTGTCGATACTCTATCTCCTGATGACTTTGTTTAAGCCGCATGATTTGGGCTTGACGGGTGGCATGTCTGGCGACTATCGGGTCAATTTGGTCTACCCTATTTTTCTCAGGAGGTTCGAATGTTTCTCCTATGTGTTTGCCTCGATCTTGATGATCTAAAATTTCAATGGGTCGCTTCCCTCTGTCGAGGTAGGCGACATTTACTCGAGGCTCTGGCCTCGATGTATGATCATGATATCCAGCTGGTGCAGAAGCGCAAGGTTCCCACGCTGTATGTTGTCTCCGAGGAATGCGATGATCTTCCTCGTACTCCCTTTCATGGGTGTGAAAGGGGCGGGCGGAGTTAGCTCGCCCTGTGTAAGGAGCCCTGCGCTCTGGATTTTGTCTTTCTGTCCTGATGGGAGGTAAAGAAGGGACGCCATATCCACGTTGTCCCTCCAAATGGACAGTGTGCCTCTCTATCGCTTCATCGCGTGGTGACCGCTCATAGCGAACATCTAAGGGAGCTCTCCTATGAATGTACTCCTCATGGAAGGGTGTGTGCTGCGTGCTATGCTGAACATAAGTGCTCTTAGAAGGGGTGCCCCTATAGTCCCTATCCGTTAAGGTGTGGAGGGGTCTGCCTTGTGTGTTAGGTCACCAAGGTGGTATGACCAAATCCTTGGGATTGTAACGGAGACGACTCGTGCCTCCTTGGACATTCCCCACAGCCTCCGCCCGTGATTGGGCTTGGCTGCGGGTGAGCACCATGACGATGTCTCTAGAAAACCCTAAAAATTAAAATGAGTCAGATGGGGCCCAAAATTGGCATGTGCATCCCTCTTATGGTATATAAGACAAAAATGAAGTTTCAAGTCCTAGCTCTAAATACATTAGGAGATATTGACATCCGAATAGCTCAAAAAGTGTAAAAAATTGGGCACGCAATTTTAGAACCTAATTTCGGGGCACTAGATGATGGAATTTGGCCTCAAAAACTAACTTTTTTGGGCAAATAGGATTCTAGGGAATCATATTTGTTTAAAATTATCCCAACTAACTCCTTGTAAAATTTCAAGTCAATCGGAGCTACGGTTGAGAAGTTATGGCCCCGACAAGATGCACTAAAATTTAGGAAAAAAAAGTAAAATTTCCTAAATTTTGTTGGATGCTCCCGCATCACTTATGGGCACATTTGGGGTGATTTTGGGTTGACCAAAGGGTTCATGGACACCTTTGGGGCATTTTGGAGTGACCAAGCGATTACGGGAATCCTTGGAGCTTTTGGAGAAAATGACAAAATGCGTAGATTTTTATCTTTTGTTTATGATGATTTTTCTTTTTGTTACACTAAGCAGAAATGAACACACACATACACAAACAGTGATTATCTCTTTTAAGGATTTAATGGTGTGTCCTAAACTGGTTTAGTGCATTTTGATGTTTTGTTTTGTTTTTGAATGTTTTTGAAGAACGTTTAAATGCATAATGAAGGCTCATATAACTCCCAAAATGGTCGCCCCTTCAATATACCAACCAGGCCGATATACCAACCTCTCTATATACCCGCCCTTACGAGAGGGAGACTATAGGTACGTGAGAGCAGAAGGTACATGGTACGTAGGCGGTACGAAAGGGGGATTGTCCTGTTAATGACACCTACCATAGAAGACTTATCCTCGCGCGCATGGGAATCACCCCGACGACACTCGGTCAGCTTTCGTCAGGATTTACGCCTAACAACAGTGACAATCGGGGAAATGGATGCAAAGCTAAGCCAAGGTGGTGATGAACCCACCGTTGGTCTTGCTCAAGGGCTGGGGTCTTACGACCAGCTCCTTGGTTTAAAGTTATTGCGTGAAGTGTGTGGGATTCATTTTATTTAATGAAAATGAAACAAGCATAAATGACTTTCCCTAAGCAATGCAGGATAAAATGAAAACAATCAAAGAAACAGAAACAAAAATAGAAAATTTAACAGAGATTATAAAAATCCCTACCTCTTCTCTGCCTGGACCGGTTGCTTCTAAATTTTTGCTCTGAAAATCTACAGGCAGGAATTCGTCCCTCTGTGAGACGAATTTCAGAATAGAATTCGTCCCTCGCAGAGATGAATTTGAATTCGTCTCGTGGTCGACGAATTATGATAAAGAATTCATCATGATCGTAGACGAATAACAGTCTACAACAAAAAAATGTACCTGTCAAGCACAAAACACAAAAATTTAATCGGTTTCTATGATCTTAAAAACTAGGGAATAGGTCCCACCGTGATCGCCATTGAAAGCACGAGATTTCGGGTGAAGGAAACACTAATTGCGATGCATTCAAAATCAAATACGCTTAAGTCCTAGAAATGTAGAATGCATGAAATGAAAGAGACGCATTGAAATGAGATATAAGCAAATGGAGAAAACATAACCCTTTCATTAAATTCTCTTGATCTCTGTTACAAATATGCCTCCTCCCTTTTCAGGGGCTAGGAGCGTTAAAAGAATTTGATTACAATCGAGACTTAAGGTTCCTCTTTCCGCGTGCCCACACTTGAAATGGGCGGGCCAAGATGATGTCGTCGCTGATGTTGATGAGTCCTTAACCTCTGCTGCTCCTCCTACGAACAAAGAAACAACAAAGATGTCAGTAGCACCTGCTGCAAATAAGAAGTGTTTGTTCTCTAAAATCGCCAAAAGATGCATGTAAATATTTGTCTAAATGATAGTGAGTAAAGTGACTCCAAATGACCTAAAAACCTGACGAGAAGACAGAAAGACATCACCAGAAGGGCCACTGCCATTGAGACAGTCGGCCAATCTGCCTTCAACCTCGGAATTCGTCCCCGGGCAGGACGACTCTGACTGCAATTCGTCCCTGGGTGGGACGAATTCTACTGTGTTGGAAAAGCCGAAGTGATGCTGCTCCAATGTCGAATCTCGAGACCTCCAAAACACCTGCAAACAGAGGGGTTATGTAATTGGGGCCATTTTGGGACGACCCAGATGGTCGGATTCTCCCAATTTGGCCTCTATCCTCGAGAATTCGATATCGCCACCTGCAAGTTAGTAGGACAACAAAGCGACAAAAGGCATGATAAAATCTGATCAAAATGTTATGAAATTGAAGCTATGAGTTAACCAAATAGAATAACATGAGATGCAACCTGAAACAATAATCTAGAATGCTTTTAGAATAAAACTTAGAAAGTGCGGGGGTGCCCAAGTGGGCCTCCCACCGTTGGCACTTGATTTCGGCGCCAATCCACTAGGGATGGGCCCAAAACCTCTTAGGATTGGGATGTCTACAAATTGGTGGTGTAAGGTGGTCAAATGTTGGATTTGGGTTGGATCCACGCTTCCAAAAGCCACCCAATAACCTCCCTTGCAAAAGAGATTAGTGGATGTGAGAAGGTGAATCAAAAGGATGCAAGTGGGTATTCAATCGGACAACACTTCGTTGCTTGAAATCGCCTCCAATCTCTCCCTTTGGGTGAGAAAAGTCCCACCTTTTATAGACCCATGGGGTCTCTTTTGAGAGGGAAGCATAAGCGCCATGTGTTGGTCATAGGTGCCATGTGGCGGTCATGTCTTCCCATGAGGGAGGGGAGTCCTCCATGACTTGGGCTTTCATAATCGCCCTTGTGACAGTCCTCTAACGGCCTATCTGTCCACCCACACACGCGTGCGAGGCAGGAGTCATCAATTGACTGTCCTGGGCTGCCACTTGGCGCCATTCTTCTTTTTGCCCGTTAAACCTAGAATTCGTCCTACCCAAGGACGAATTCAGAATTCGTCCCTTGGTGAGACGGATTCCAATTTGAATTCGTCCCAGGGTGGGACGAATTTGGAGCAGAGTGTCTGAAGGTGCCAAATTGCCTTCTGACCTTCCAAAATTGCTGTAAAAGTGGTTAGGACCATTGTTTGACCTCTGAGGGCTGCCCTGGGGGCTATGTGTGTCAAAGCGATCAGTGTTTGCAGTCACATAATCGGATTGGTGCTGTTTTGGTGTCTACATAATCACCTATTTATAGGCCCATTATGTAGAATAAACGACAGTGCTTGGAGTATAGATTTTTAGTTCTTTTCAAGTGTCTCTTCTTTGTGTTTTTAGGTGTGAGATTTCCTATGGAATTTTCCTCATCAGTTGGTTTTAAAGCAAAAAAAATTTAGGGTGAGATTGTGTTCCATTTGCTTTTGGAGAAGTACTCTCTCTACCATGGCCTTTCTCCCCTCTTCGATACTTTGTGCCTATCTCACACACTGAATCACCTTGATAGTTGTGTTCCTACATACCCTCCAATATACCCTATTTTCGCTCAGTAACCATAAACATCAGCTAACGCCTAGGTGGTGGAATGACACACATGATTTCCATATATAAAATTTATATTTTATTATACGCAGTTTTTATTTTGTTTTGGATAATATTTTAACAACTGCATCCTTATCCAATATGTAATCATCAAGTACATTCTTATCTAAGATGTAATTGCCTATTTATAGGCCTATTACACATAATAAATGATAGTGCTTGGAGTACAAATTTTTAGTTCTTTTCGAGTGTCTATTCTCTATGTTTTTAGGTGTGAGATTTCCTATGGAATGTTCCTCATCACTGAGGAACTAAGGGAAGTTAGCTACTCAAAAATGAGATAAAAAATAATGCACTCATAATAAGGTAACCCTTGGAAATGACCAATATTTTATGGGTATGATGAGTGTCGTTGAGTCTCATCATTTAATCTCAATGATTTATCAATCTGAAGTGGTGTCCAAGGCTGTCTACGATAGAAAACATACACACAAATGATGTACACAAACATAATAGAAAACATAAATCACATAATACAAAATAAAAACAAGAAAATGAAATCTAGCAAGCAATCTATTAATTCTAATGCAGCAAAATTATAGATTAAAACTTGCCATAAAATCCCTCCTTCTAGATCTAAAAGTGGGCCCATACTTCCTTATCTAGAAGGATGTGAAAAGAACTCCTTAACTAATTAACATTAAGAATAGAAAATGATAAAATAGCTACACTTTTATTGATGACAAAACATGCTAAAAACTATTACAAAAAAATACTGTACAGTCCTAATTACTATAATTGAAAACTCTCCTCTATCCTAATTCCTAACTGGCTCAACCAAGGAGGGAGCTGTGTTATTTATATAAATATTTACAATATATCCCATGCTCAAATCAGCCTATGTGCTATTTTACAGTCATTTGCCAATAATTCTAGATCTGAAATAAATGCAAATCTGGACAGTTTGTGTTGCAGTAGTAGTCATTGGCCCTTAGAAAGCATCTTCAGTGGTGGGAGTCCATGGGAGGAGTTTAGAAATATCTTACACATATTTCTCCACTTCATAATATTCGATTTCTATCTTGCAAACAACTTCCTATTATGTTGTAGTTATTTCTGTGTTAATCCTAGAAGAAGATCAAAGTTGATATTTTACATAAATGGTGGCTTTGGATGACAAGGATGGCAAAATCATATGGGAGATATTTTCCCTTACCTTTTCCAACCTTTATTTCTCTTTTTACAGCTTCAAAAATCGATCAATAATTCAAAAAGCACATTCTGTTTTCATTTCGAACATAAGTGGCTTCATTCCGAAGACAATGCAATTCTCATTCCGAAGATCACTCATTCCGAAGATACTGCAATTCTTATTCCTAAGATACTACAATTCTAATTTTGAAGATACTATAATTCTCATTCTGAAGATCCACTTATTCCGATGATAATGCATTCCTCATTCTGAAGATCCGCTCATTCCAAAGATACTATGTTTTCTCATTCCGAAGATATCTGTTCATTTTGAAGATACTTCGAAATAAAAAAATGTGTGCTTTTCAAGTGATTTCTTCTGCATCTCTCATGTGGGTTATCTCCTAGGATCAGATTCCAATGGTCTTCATATCTTTCCATATGTGAATTCCATGCCTTGTTGTTTATTTGTAGCTTGCTGAAATTTACATGGTAAATTACTATATTTTCCAGTTTTGCTACACAGTTGTAAAATATTGGCATTTCTTACAAATTCAAATTAATTAGAACATGGAAAAATTATTCAAGTATCAACATGAAGGAGCAGTAAGGAGTCAATTTTTTGTTTCCTTAAGTACAGGATCTAGATGTTAGAGGAGCAGTAAGGAGTCAATACTCATCAACGCAAGTGACAATGACGTTTTGGTCTGCCCATCTTACATGTGGGCATGCAGAAGAAAGAATGGCATCCATGGATGCAATAAGGAAACAAATTTAATGCTCCTCACCCCTAAAAGGGGAGGAGGCAAATTGTAACCAAATTTCGAAACATATCAATAAAAGAAAGGGCTATTTTCTGCATTGGTTTTTCATTTGCATTTCAATTCGTTCATGCTTTCCCAATTTCATGCATTTTCAATTCGTAGGATTTAGCATTAAGTTTAGTTTCGCTTTTGCATCGTGCTTGGAGATCTTTAAATTTTTGTTTTCGTATCCTTGTGCTTTCAGTGGCGATCACGGTGCCTCCTAGAAACTATGATAAATAAAATTAGAGGCATGAACAAAGTCAGTAGCATCACCCTAGGCGATAATACACACCCTACACAGAGTCCAGGGACTCCCTGTTTGACCGCTTGTTAGCATTAAATCTGATCAATCTACTAGAGATTCAAACCATAGACCCCAAGGCTCCCAAGCCTAAGGGGTACAGGGAGGACTTGTATTGTAGGTTCCATAGGTGGCAAGGACATTACCTAAATGCCTGCTAGAAGTTTAAGATGTTGGTGCAAGACCTAATTGATAACAAGACACTAGCAGTGGATAATCTCGTGGTACCAAGCAACCAAAAAATAGAGGTCTTTAAAGACCCCTTGCCTATCAAGTTGCTACTAAATTTATACACTTCATTCACCAAGTAACCATGTTGAAATAATGCAACAGTGCTGCACAATTGTCCCTGCTCTGTTATACCCTATTGTTGTCTATTTAGATCATGTGGGAATGCTTCTAAATAGTTTAGATGTATTTCGTAGTCCTTCTGAACTCATTCCATCCATATCCTCATGTTTTGCTTGACAACTTCAAGGAGTTCCTATAAAGTGACAGCTTGCTAATTTTTATATGGCTCTTTTTCTTAGATTTTTATATTTATGACAGTCCTAAAATTTTGGCTTAAATGTGGATTTGAAACAAGTTGAAGGGCAGGAAAACATTCAAAAACCATTGAGAAGTTAATGGATATCAGCATACCACATTTGGTTAATTGAAATGCATGTTCTTACTTGCTACTTAATCACGCAAAATCAGTCATAAAATGCTAAAAATAGTCAAAAACAAATATATAGTATTCGTAACATAAAATCATGTAAACACTTAACAAACAGTATATTCTAGTCAACTATTTGGCAATTAACTTATCATATGGTAGTCAAACATTGTGCAATAATGAGGCATTCTTGGGCCTCATCATCCCCACCAACTTGAACTTATGCATGCCCTCATGCATCTTACTAGGCCATAGTAATATGCAGGTTTTATTCTTGTGAACAACATCCTTTGCTACCTGCTAACTGAGAAATTCCTCCTTGTTGCACTATATCAAGTATTTTGCAATTAAGCACATGTATGACTCTTTTTCTATTTTTCTACAAGTTTTAGTGTTGCAAGGTACATCTTAAAGGATTGATAACATATGATTCATCTTGCAATAGTCTTATTGTGGAACCATATTTGGCAGATGCACTACTACTAATGGAATTTTATGTTCTTAACAACATTTCAGCCTGAATGCTTATTTTTTTTGTTTGCACCTTTTGAACAAAATTGAATTTTTTTTATTATTATTTGAAATGCTTGAGGGATGTACTTACTTGTGTTAGAGCCTTATAAACCTCAATATTTGATTTACCCTACTCTTTTTGCTATTCTGTAGCATTTTCAGCAATTCTAGTACAGTTTCTACTCATTTCGAAGATATCCTGCTCATTCCGAAGATACTACATTTCTTATTCCGAAGATCTTCAAAAAATGCAAAAATAACCTCCTATGCAAAAGTTAGCTACAGATTCTATTGTGGGTCCATAGCTAGAGTGTATAAGCCTTCCATAACATCAAAAATCCCTTCTTCATCCTTTTGTTTAGATGCTATTCTTTGTTTTGTATGTTGCTATTTTATTCCAGTAGTACTAAAATACAACCTTCAGGTGCATTTTTTTTATTATCCTCCTTCAATTTATCAAAAAATTGTGAGATATAAACTTGCAGTTCTCCTTCTAAAATTTGCCCTACAAATTGAAATTGAATTGTTGCCATGTCTGTCCCAAAATCAGGTTTTTACACAGTTTTGGAATTTCTATGCAATTAATGGCATAAGGGGGTGTTTCTTGACATTTTGAACATGTTCCTTTTTCAACTTGTCACTATTGTATGAATAGTTTATGCCAAATACCGACTATCATACACTAAATGTTAAATGTTTACTATGAATTATATACAAGAAACACATACCTTACTATCCTGAAAATTGGTCATGCACCTTACAAGCCACTTTTGATGATTGTTAGCAGATTATATGAAAACATAAACAAACATAACACATGTGCAGTGTGAGATTTGTACAATGGTGGAACAATGATGGGTAGATCAACAAGGCAATGCATGTCGAAAAATCGGTTTTCATGCAAGCCAACTCAGTAGCGCCTCCAAGAAGGTTTTCACTACTGAATTATTCATTTATATATATATATATATATATATATATATATATATATATATATATATTTTTTTTTTTTTTTTTTTTTTTCATCATTTTTTTCAATTTTTTTTCTTTCTTTTTTTCATTTTTTTTTCATCTCTTTTTTTCTTTTCTTTTTTTTCATCAAAAGAGGCTGCCATTTCTGGTTTTCAACCAACTTTTGTCCTCTTTTTTTTTTTTCAAGTGCTTCAATCAGAGAGAACATCTCTCACTCTTATTTGGATAAGACTAATCCTTATTCTGCAAAAACATGTCAATTGTTGTATGAAAACACCATCTCTTTCTATTGAAACCTGCAACATTGATGCAACCTTCCTTACTAGATGAGAAGTAAGAATCTTCTTACATCATCATTGCCTCCTTATTGCTGGAAATGAAGTATTGGCTCCATTGTTCCTCTTTCTTGCTGAAATTGATGCTTGTCCTTATGTATCCCCATTTTGTGGGACATGCCTTTGCTGCAATTTTTTTTCTTTTTTCTCTTTTTTTTTCTTTTTTTCTTCAATTTTTCTTGTCTTGCTTGTACCCAAGAAGGAAGTTCACAAACAAGACTATTCTTTTTTTTTTTTTCTTTTCTTGTATATATTTTTTTCTCTTTTTGTCAGACTTTTTATCATCACTCTAAATCTGATATTGAAGAGAAATTATCTTCCATCATGTGTACATCCAATGGAATCTCATTCAAGAACTCCTCCTTAGTTAATGGTGCATGGTATACCCGAAGGCAATGTCCATTCACCACTAACATCCTCCATGAATTACCAATGGGAGAAAGAAGCATTGCTCCATATCTGAAAAATTCTTCAATCAAGTGTTGTCCATGCCTCCTAGTCTACAAAATCTTGTCAATCTATTCTTGAAACAATTAAATACCAATTCCCAAAAGACATTAAGTGCTTACATCAAGATAAAATCTTGATATACCCTGTAATTCTATGTAAAGGGATTGAAATATTGTTTCAAAATAGCAACAATTTTGCTTTTTGTTTATAAGTCAGCCAACTTAATAATGTTCAAGAATTTTCTTGGCTGCACTTCAATTTGTTTCATTCCTAGGAGGACATAATTTACCACTTTGTAAAATGGAGGTAAATTTTCTATGTGTAGTTTTTCTAGTTTTTCTCCTTTATCCAAGGCTAATTTCTGTGTGTTTGGACTAAAGATTTTATGTATATCTCCATTGATTTTTATTTCTTCAAGCTCAGGTAAGTTCTTGTTTGAGCACAGTTGGATGTTGCTACAATCAATAACATTTCCTGAAGGTTTTTTTTTTATACTAGATTCAGCTACATAGACAAGGGTTGCCTATCCTGTATTATTCAAACTGATCATAGGTTGGGCTTAAAAAAATATTTTTGGTTTGCACAATAAGACAAGAAGTGTATAACTTTAGCAAATCAACTACTTGTCAGGTAGGATCACCTCTAATGAGATCAACTATTGTTTGTGTAGGCTAAGAATTGCTAGATTGCAGTTTAGCACGGTAAAATCCTAACAATCTTTAAGTAATAATGGAAAACTCTAGGATCATCATTAAGTTGTAAACTCCTATTTTTATTGTGCAAAATTTTTTGTGATTTTTTTTTAATAGATTCATCTTACATAGACAGGGGTTTCCTGTCCAGGTTAGGCTGAAGGTGGTGGTTGCTTGTTTTCTAAATGGACTGAAATGCAGCTATCAATAATTATTATTTATACTAGCTATTACATTCAAATTTAATGTTGAACTTCATAATTTAGCACAATAATAATTATTTGACTGCTTTTACCCTCTAAAAACACCATGTTTCCCAAAAACGGTGCCAAAATGATGAGTGACGTTGAGTCTCATAATTTAATCTCAATGATTTATCAATTCGGGGTGGTGTCCAAGGTTGTATACAATAGAAGGCTAGGGAAGAGTACAATTTAGGCATTCAAATTTCAGGCATTTATTGGTGAAGCAGATTTTGGTTTAGCCTTTTGGTGTCACACTAAACCTAGTCTGAAGAATGGAAACTGAAATAAATTACAAGAATTGAAAAATAATTCTAAGTTGCAAGAATTGAAATCTAACTACAATTGCATGAATTGAAATTGCTAAATTGAAATCTAATCTACTTTTGTAGAATTGAAATTGCTGAAATGAAATCCTAAGTTACTTTTGCAGAATTGAAATTGCTGAAATGAAATCCTAAGTTACATTTGTAGAATTGAAATCTAGTTACTTTTGCATAATTGAAATGATGCTTGTAAATGAAACTTATTCTAAAAACACCTATCAATGCCCTGCTACAAAAGGTCATCAAGCTTCACAGCATAGAATTGACAAAAAATGAAATATGCTGAAAATGGAAAGTTGCTAAAGCAGGGAAAACATGGAAAGCAAAGTAAAAATGCTTAATATAATTTTTCAGCTGACATACACACAAATGTTGTACACAAACATAATAGAAAACATAAATCACATAATACAAAATAAAAACAAGAAAATGAAATCTGGCAAGCAATCTATTAATTTTGCTACAGCAAAATTATAGATTAAAACCTTCCATAAAATCCCTTCTTCTAGATCTGAAAGTGGGCCCATACTTCCTGATCTAGAAGGAGGTGAAAATAACTCCTTAACTAATTAACACTAAAAATAGAAAATGATAAAATAGTTGCACTTTTATTGATGACAAAACATGCTAAAAACTATTACAAAAAATTACTATACAGTCCTAATTGCTGCAATTGAAAACTCTCCTCTATCCTAATTCCTAACTGGCTCAACCAAAGAGGGGGATGTGTTATTTATATAAATATTTACAATATATCCCATGCTCAAATTAGCCTATGTGCTTTTTTATAGTCATTTGCCAATAATTCTGGATCTAAAATAAATGTAAATCTGGACAGTTTGTGTTGCAACAGTAGTCATTAGCCCTTAGAAAGCATCTTTAGTGGTGGGAGTATGTGGGAGGAGTCTAAAAATATTTGACACATATTTCTCTACTTCATAATATTCCATTTCTATCTTGCAAACAACTTCCTATTATGCTGTAGTTATTTCTGTGTTAATCCTAGAAGAGGATCAAAGTTGATATTTTCCATAAATGGTGGCTTTGGACGACAAGGACGGCAAAATCATATGGGAGATATTTTCCCTTACCTTTTCCAACCTTTATTTCCATTTTTTTAGCTTCAAAAATCGGTCAATAAGTCAAAAGGCACATTGTGTTTTCATTCCGAAGATAAGTGGCTTCATTCTAAAGACAATGCAATTCTCATTCCGAAGATCGCTCATTCCAAAGATACTGGAATTCTCATTCTGAAGATACTGCAATTCTAATTTTGAAGATACTGCAATTCTCATTCCAAAGATTCACTCATTCCAAAGATAATGCATTCCTCATTCTGAAGATTCACTCATTCCGAAGACACTATGTTTTCTCATTTCGAAGATATTTGTTCATTCCAAAGATACTTCGAAATGAACAAATGTGTACTTTTCAAGTGATTTCTTCTACATATCTCAGGTGGGTTATCTCCTAGGATTATATTCCAATGGTCTTCATCTCTTTCCATATGTGAATTCCATGCCTTGCTATTTATTTGTAGCTTGCTAGAATTTACATGGTAAATTACTGCATTTTCCAGTTCTACTACACAGTTGTAAAATATTGGCATTTCTTGCAAATTCAAAAAAATTAAAACATGGAAAAATTATTCAAGTATCGACATGAAGGAGTACATCAAGTTGTTACTGAATTTATACACTTCATTCACGAAGTAACCATGTTGAAATAGTGCAACAATGCTGCACAATTGTCCCTACTCTGTTATACCTTGTTGCTGCCTATTTAGATCATGTGGGAATGCTTATAAATAGTTCAGATGTCTTCTATAGTCCTTCTGAAATCATTCCATCCATATCCTCATGCTTTTCTTGGCAACTTCAAGGTGTTCCTATAAAGTAACAGCTTGTTGATTTTTATATGGCTCTTTTTCTTAGATTTTCATATTTATGACAGTCCTAAACTTTTGGCTTAAATGTGGATTTGAAACAAGTTGAAGGGCAGGAAAACATTCAAAAACCATTGAGAAGTTAATGGATATCAGCATACCACATTTGGTTAATTGAAATGCATGTTCTTACTTGCTACTTAATCACGCAAAATCAGTCATAAAATGCTAAAAATAGTAAAAAACAAAGATATAGTATTTGTAACATAAAATCATGCAAACACTTAACAAATAGTATATTCTAGACAACTATTTGGCAATTAACTTATCATATGGTAGTCAAACATTGTGCAATAATGAGTCAAAAATTGTGCAATAATGAGGCATTCTTGGTCCTCATTAGGGTACGTCCCCTTCGAGCGAATAGTGGGCAACGGAGGGCTAGCAGGCTATGGATTACAAATGTCTATAGAGGGGATTGGTAGAAGTGAATGAGGAGGAAATAGGTAAAGGAAAAAAATAGAGAGAGGGAGGAGCAGTGAATATGGATAAGCAGACAGGGGTGGCAAGAGAGAGAACTATGAGCTTCAAAGCGATCAAAATAGTAAGAATGTCCATACCCCTTGTTTGTTGCTTTGGATTTACCTTTGGATGAGGTTTATTTTTTAAAGAGTGATGTATATTTTTTTGCGATTGACATCTTCTCTTTAAGTTCCCATATTTTAGTTTTTAGCAACCATAAGTGTGGTCTATCATAAATATTTGTTTATTTTTGGGTACCGAATATGGTGTATCTTTAGTGTCTTGTTCTTCAAATTAGTAAGAGATGGTATGACAGTTGGAAAAGGGTATACCAATTCAATATGGCACTTCCACTAGAGTTGACGAGGTGAAGGTGTCATCATATTTGCCTTCGATATACCTATTACTATCGTTTAATAACTCGATGAAGAGCCCGAGCTTGTCATATTTTAGATAGTCTGGTTCAGGACAAGTGACACCTTATGACTAACATTGTTTAGGTGAGTAAGAATCGATTTTATTTCCTTATTTGATGGCTCGGTATTTTTATAATATTGCACCATGTTTATTTAAAATTCATTCTGTTAAAGGTGTCTTGAAATACATATATATGTATCCCTATAGGACTAGCACCAATGTTTGTTTTCGTTTATGTGTTTTAACTTTGGGAACAATAACAAGTGTGGGCCAGGTATTGGTACCCTATCAAAAAAAATAAGGGGGACTAGATTTAAATATTTTATTTAGGCCAACAAGACCCTTTAGTGTGTCACTTATAATACTTTAATATCACGAATAAAATCTGGGTGAATTCCTAACATTTTAAAAAAATTATGGTGTAATCTTGGTAATAACATCCTCATGCTACCTGGTAGTGCATGATAAAACCTTATCTCGATGGAAATTTGTGTTAACCGACTACTAATTTTTATATGGATTAAGGTGGGGGATGAAGCCCCTGACTATAGATCCTATAAGTATAGTTGATTGAAATATATCTAGGTATAACATGAATCTATCATGATGTATAAGGTAAGTAGTGATTGGCATGCTAAAATAATATTGTGACTATTTCATGGACCAGATATTGAAATAATGCTTTCAAGTAATGCTTAGATAGGTGCATGGATAATGTCTTATTAATGCCTTGGATAGAAATATATATATATATATATATATATATATATATATATATATATATATATATATATAATATATAGATGTTGATTAAGCTTGAAAGACATAGGGATAATGTTATTATTATTGCTCTGGCTAGGTATGGAAATAATAACTTTAAGTAATTACGTTGACAGATGTCAGTTAGAAATATGAGATACTTAGCTTGGGTTAGATGAGACCATTAGCAAAGAAATATTATTGTTGAAATTATACTAATAGCTTTGGTTGGCTCACCATTGAATATGATACTGACAACTAAGCTATCTCATTGAGGAGTTAAGACAAATAACTTAGGTTAGCTCATCATAAATATGATACAGATAACTAAGCTAGCACATACATGTAGTGAGATATAAAGATTGACTAGCTATCCCTAAAAAAGAGATAGATAACTAAGTAGTTCACTACCCCTATGATATCAATGACTTAGGCTAGCTCATTAGAGATATGTGACAGATAAGAAATCCAATCTCATGGAATTGATGAGATAGATAGTTCACTAGCCCAATGGTGAGGTGGGACTGATAGTGAAGCTAAATTGTCACATAGGATCTAGAATAAATGAAATCATTAATTAGGTTTTGGGTGTAGTGGTTCAAGATATGTACACCCCAAAAAGGTAACCCTAAATTACCACAAGGAATGTGTATGTTCACATTTTAGAAAGAAATATAATTCTCACTGATGAAGGGAAATTGGGTTGTGATAATAACTCACCTCGAGTCTCTTTTTCCCCAATCCATATTCCTAACCATTACTTTCCATAATTTTCTCAAGAGCTGGCCCACTCTCACATATCACATATCTCATCCATTCCTATTCCACCTATTGTAACTCAAGATATGGGTATTTTGGCTATCATCCTTATTACCTATAATCCCACTAGTCCCTCTTCTTCCAATATTGCTTCTTCATCACAAAAAGCTACCTCTAGAAAACCATATTCATTTGTTTTATTTGATTCTAATTCATTTATTAATCCATGCATGAATGTTACTTTACATATTACTTCTTCTATTCCTAAAATAGCCTTCCATATTCCCACTCCACATTAAGAGTCCACACCCACCAAACCAAATCCTTCTTTTACAAAATTTTCTACACTCAACAATCTAACTTTCACTGACACGTATGTTGTTTCTTCTTCTATTCATAAAACTTACTTCCTTCTTGTTTATACTTATTTATTTCAACATTCTTATCATTATTATTCTCCCCATATTCATGTTGTTTATACTCTTTAACCATCTTATGCTTACCCTTCTTTGTATATTTTCCAAGCCAAAACTTCTCAATGAACTTATCATCTTAATTTCTACATTTCTTCTAGCCCAATATATCAACCACCCCTAACTATTCTGTCTCTTCCTCCTTCCCCTTTTAATAAACCTTAATTAAATCAATATCCTTTGTGGACTCCTACTAATCCATATCTTTAGCAACTGTAGACACAAAAATAGCATCAATCTGATTACGTGACTACAAACACTGATTGCATTGATGCACACAGCCCCCAGGGCAACCCCTAGAGGTTAAAAAGTGGTCCTAACCACTCCTAAAAGCATTTTGGAAGGTTGGAGGTCAATTTGACACATTTTTGGCACTTTTATCTCTACTCGTCCCACCCTAGGATGAATACAAACTGGTGTTTGTTCCACCCAGGGACGAAATGCAGGTTTGACTAGCAAAAAGTCAAATCTTGACAAATGGCAACTCAAATCCACCACTTAACCCTTCCTTCATCGCATGGGAGTGTGGGTGAGCATTTTCAAGCGTTAGAGGTAGTTACAAGGGCAGTCATGAAGTCCCTAATCAGGGAGGAATCTCCCTCCCCCTGGGAAGGCATGATTGCCAAGTGGCGCCTCTGCATGCCCAATTCAAAAGACCTCCAGGTCTATAAATTGGTGAGTCTTCTCACCCCAAAAGAGATAGAGAAGGAGCATTTTGAGCAATGAAGTGCTACCATTTTACTTCCCCATACACCCCTAGTTGATTTGTGCCTTTCACATCCGTGATCTCTTTTAGAGAAGAGGTCATTGGGTGACCATTGGAAGGTCAAATCTTGAGCCCAAAAACTTGACATTTTGCCATAGAATACCACCCAATTTTTTGACAACACTTTACAAGAGATTTTGGACCCATCCCAAGTGGATTGGTGCTGAAATCAGGCCCCAAACGATGGGCGGCCTTCCCGGGCGCCCCCGCACTACTGCAGGTCTAATCGTCCCTTTTGGGAATGATTAGGAATCTATGGCAGATTTTTCTTTCTATCATTTTCATTTTGCATTTCATCTTATGCTGCTTAGATAGTTTGCAATTTTGATTTCATAACATTTTGAGCAAATCTTATCATGTTTTATCATTTTCTCGTCTTTACTAACTTGCAGAGGGCATCATCAAAATCCGGGTGTTAGAGGCCAAATCGGGGAAATTTGACCATCTGGGTCGTCCCAAAATACCCCCAATTAGCTAACCCCCACTTTTTCAGGAGATTTGGAGCTATCCAGATGCGACATTTTGAGCGGTGCTATCTGGCATTTTGTTGTAGGTAAATTCGTCCCGCCCTAGAGTGAATTCAAATCGATGAGGAATTTCCCAACTGTTCCTTTTGTAGTGCCTTCTTTGTGATGTCTTCATGCCCTTGTCAAATTTTTAGATTATTTGGATATATGTTAGTTATTTTTTTATCTATTTCTTGCATGCACTAATCATAGGCTTGGGGATTGCATGTCTCATCTCATCCACAGGTGCTACTGACTGTTTCTTGTTTCTTTGAGCATAGGATCTAGATGTTAGAGGAGCAACAAGGAGTCAACATTCATCAACGCAAGCGGCGGTGACGTTTTGGTCCGCCCACCTTACATGTGGGCATGCGGAAGAAGGAATGGCATCCATGGATGTAACAAAGAAACAAATTTAACGCTCCTCGCCCCTAAAAGGGGAGGAGGAAAATTGTAACCAAATTCCAAAACATATCAATAAAAGAAAGGGCTATTTTTTGCATTGGCTTTTCATTTGGGTTTCAATTCGTTTATGCTTTTCCTATTTCATGCATTTTCAATTCGTAGGATTTAGCATTAAGTTTGGTTTCGCTTTTGCATCGTACTTGGAGCTCTGTTTTCTTTTTGTTTCCGTATCCTCGTGCTTTCAGTGGCGATCACGGTGCCTCCTAGAAACTATGATAGAGAAAATTAGAGGCAAGAATAGAGTCAGCAGCATCACCCTAGGCGATAATACACACCCTACACAGAGTCCAGGGACTCCTTGTTTGACCACTTGTTAGCGACAAATCTGATCAATCTACCAGAGATTCAAACCATAGACCCCAACGCTCCCAAGCCTAAGGGGTATAGGGAGGACTTGTACTGTAGGTTCCACAGGTGGCAGGGACATGACCTAAATGCCTGCTAGAAGTTTAAGGGCTTGGTGCAAGACCTAATTGATAACAAGACACTAGCGGTGGATAATCCCGTGGCACCAAGCAACCAACAAATGGAGGTCTTTAAAGACCCCTTGCCTGCTCATGCTCCACAGGAAAAGACCCTACAAGTTAATGAGGTCACACAGAACTTCCCCATGCAGGGGTATGTAGGGATGATCAGTATAGTGACTCGAAATAGGAGGTACCCAAGTACAAATGCTCCTACGACAGCTGTAGGAGAGGTGCCAACAACGTCGCAACCACAACAACACCTTGCACAACCTCCTCCACCTAAGCCAGTGGCCACACTTCGGACCAAGCTCACTCAGATTTTGAGGACCACCTCGGCTAGGCTCTCCATATACGAGCTCATACAACAATCAACGCCCCATCGGGAGGCTCTAATGGAGATATTGAAAGCCATCGAGTTGCAGCCCCATGAAACAAATTCTTTCAACAACTTCGTGGGACACGTCAAATGATGCACTGAGCCAGTCATCACATTTTGAGAAGATGAAGTGAAATCAATGGCTGATGACATGGCGGATCCACCCCTGCATGTTATCGCGTGGGTCAACGGGATCCCGTATAAGAGGGTGTTGATAGACACTGGCTCATCCAATAATATCATCACAACAGTGGCCCTAAAACATCTAAAGTTGCCCACATCTCACATCACAGCTTCCACCTACACCCTGCGAGCATTCAATGATGCAATATGCTCGATAGTTGGCACAATTGTCCTACCCATCCAGGTGGGGCAAAAGACTATACCTACATTGTGCCATATTTTGGAAGGTGAGATGGCCTACAACATCTTGCTGGGGTGGCCATGGATCAGGGACATGAAGTGTGTCCCTTCGATAGCTCACCAGTGCTTAAAGTATACATTTGAAGGGGAAGTGCATGTAGTCCCGATGGACTTAGAACCCTTCAAGTATTGTAATGCGGTGCAACTGATGCCACAATCGACCCTTCCATCAACGCATTTGGATTTCCAATTGAATCCATCTAAGCAGGGTCCGATTCTGTAGGCATCCCCATTAGCAAGTTCTTCAAAACCCCAGTCGGGTCCATCTTCATCGTCTGGTCCTCCACCAATGATGCCACCTATGGGGGCCAAACAGAAGGACAAAGGGAAGAAACCCCTGGAAGAGGCACAACCTTTGGAAGAGACACTGCCATCAATATCAACTATCTCTACTGAGGAGATGCCTAGCCGGATGGAAGTCGAGGCTCCTAGTTCACCCGACATGGAGTGGACTCAGGGAGAACTTCCATTCCCTCCCCCTCAACCACCAACGATCATCGTTGAAATGGCCAATACGGGCCTGGGGGAGTATCTGGTGTAGAATATTGTAGCAACACCCACACTGGAGTCCATGCAGGACATGGGGAGACCTCGCCTCCCCATCGGCACTATTGTTCCCCTAGGCTACCCGCCGAACCAGACAAACTTTGTGTATGGGGGCCTTGATCATGGTACTGAACCATACATGCAAGAGGACGAAGATGAAGAGCCTTTTGCTGAAAATGTCAACTATTTGTCTAACCCAAACTTTGCTCTGAGATACCTTGGCCAATGCAATTGGCATGGATATGGGTTAGGCAGATATGAGCAAGGGATACGTGTTCTTTGCCAACCAAGATACCAAATGCCATATGACAAGTCAGGAGTAGGGTTCAACTACCCCCTACCCTTGGACATCTTGGTGGAGAACATGCAAGGCCTAGGGATAGGCAACAAGGGGGGTTTGGCATCAGATCCATATGCCAACCCTAACACAACATATACATTGAGGGATTATCTCCCATTGATGGCAATCAACCTTGTTGACCCCCGCAATCCCTTCCCTTTGCTCGAGAGAGGAGAAAGCTCGAGGGCTCATTTTCAAGGAGGGTCCAGACAATGTCAAGAAGGGTCCTCAGAGGACGAGTCAGAGTATGACCCCTTCGAATCAAATAGCGATCACTCACAGGTGATCCCCATGGATGATTATCAAGAAAACCTCTTGACAATGTTCCCTTTAGATGCTCCAATCGAGCAAGCACCACCGCAAGACAATCAGGCCCCACCGTAGAGAGCGGAACAACCCCAATGGGGCCAGATCAATTTGCTCGAGCAAGATGAGCCCCTAATGTCACAAGCAGTTGTCGGAGCCAACGAAGGCCTTTGGATCTCCGATAGTGATTATGAAGATGAAACCGAGATGGCCTATCTCAATCATATGCGACAGTGACCATACCCCTTGGAGATTAATGACATATTCGCACAATTAAACATAGTGCCAGGGCATGAATGGTACGTAGACCCAACGCGGTGGGACCAAGTGTTGGATCCACCACTTTGGGCATACGAAGAATACCTTCCACCCAGAGACCCTATAACGACATCAGTGTCGAGGGTAGACCCTGTCTTCCTATCCACACATAGGGCCGATCCATTCGTGCCAGTACCTCTAGAGCCAGATCCGAAGCACAGAGAACATCCAAAATGTTTGAGTCATCACACCCATGGTAATGGAGACCAAAATCATTTCATCAACATGATCTCCATTGACTTAACCGCCCCCATCCACAACTCGATAGATCCAGCATAGTCATTGTATCTAGACATAGATGCCATCGACTGGGATCGCGTCAATTCACCTCCATCCCCATCAGAGTACTGGCCTTTCGGTGAGATGCTTCATCTCACCCCAGGGCCAACTCAGGATATCTTCCATGCTGAAGAGGAACCCGAGGTTCCCAACGCAGATTTAAACTCAGCAAATGATATCCATTTGATCCCAACTCCACACCAGTTGGAGGATGGATCCCACATGTCGATCGAGGAGACGACTGACGTAGACATCGGCTCTGATCCAATGAATCCACAGATTATCAAGCTAGGGGTAAGCTTATCCCCCGAAGAGCAAGCCGACTACATTGCCCTTCTCAAAGAGAAGAAGGAGGTTTTTGCATGGTCATACAAAGACATGTCGGGGCTAGATCCATAGCTAGTCATGCATAATCTAACGCTTGATCCGACAGTCAAGCCAGTTAAGCAAAAACTACGTAAGATGCACCCAATAGTGGCCTTAATGGTCAAATATGAACTACAAAAGCTGTTGGATGCACAGTTTGTCATCTACGTGGATTATCCACCATGGCTGTCCAACATGGTGCCCGTCAAGAAGCCCGACGGGAGGATTCGCATATGCACTAATTTTTGAGATCTAAACAAAGCGAGTCCTAAGGATGATTTTCCCTTGCCGAGTATCGATGCATTGGTAGATGCTACAATGGGCCACGAAATGCTTTCCCTCATGGATGGTTTCTCGGGATACAATCAGATTCGTATCAATCCCGAGGACCAACTAAAAATGGCGTTCACAATGCCTTGGGGAACATTTTGTTATAAGGTCATGCCTTTTGGCCTTAAAAATGCTGGTGCCACCTACCAACGTGCCATGACGTACATCTTCCATGATTACATGCATAAAACTTTGGAAGATTACATGGATGATTTGTTGGCCAAGTCTCTTTTGCGCCCAGATCATCTCGATGACTTAAGCAAGATCCTCGATCGCCTCATGGAACATAAAGTCAGACTGAATCCCAAGAAGTGCGTATTTGGCATCACATCTGGAAAACTCTTGGGTTTCATAGTCTCAAAGTGAGGCATCGAGGTGGACCCAAACAAAGTCAAGGCAATCCTTGAAATGCTCCCCCCAACTACCATCAAGCAGCTCAAAAGCCTATAGGGAAAGGTCACGTCAATCAAGCGCTTCATAGCATAGCTATCTGACAAGTGCCGACCCATGAACAAATTATTGCACAAGGGGGTAGCATTTCACTGGGATGACGAGTGCCAATCAGCCTTCGACGACATTAAACAATACTTGGCTTCATCGCCAGTATTGGCACCACCTAGACCAGGAGTGTCATTCTACTTATACATCTCAGCTATCGAGGTGGCACTGGGCGCCATGCTAGCCCAAAAAAATGAACTTCACAAAGAACAGGCTACTTACTATCTTAGCCGCACCCTGGTCGGTTATGAACTTAACTATGCATACGTTGAGAAGCTCTGCTTGGCAGTGGTGTTTGCTACCAAAAAGTTACGCCATTACATGCTGAGCAACAAGACGTATGTTGTGTCTAAGGAGAATCCATTGCGGTACATGATGAGTCATACTTATCATAGTAGTCGCACGACGAAATGGATCATGTTGTTGATAGAATTTGACATAGAGTTTATTGGATAGAAATCCATAAAATGTCAGGTCATAGCCGATCAACTAGCAGAGGCTCCTCTCGAAGATGATCAGCCTCTAGTCATAGAACTACCCGATGATGGGGTCTTCCATGTCTCAGAATCGCCAGATTCTGATGAGCCTGAGTCACAGGCCGACATAACCCTATTTTTTGATGGTTCTAAATGTGAGCAAGGTGGTGGCACAGGAATAGTATTCTTCACACCACAGGGCGCTCCAATGCCTCTATCATTTAAATTAAATTTCCCATGCACCAACAACAATGTAGAGTATGAAGCCTTGCTCATAGGTCTTCAGACATCAATCACCATGAACATCAAATGATTGAACATCTTTGGTGATTCACTGTTAATTGTCAACCAAGTCAAAGGGGTATTCCAATGCAAATGCCCAGTTCTGTAGGCCTACAAAGCCCTTGTGGACAAATTCTTGGCAAAGCTTGAATGGTACGACATCGAGGCACTCCCTCGGTCATCGAATCATTTTGCGGACACTATGGCCTCCTTGGGGTCACTAATCCCATAAGACATTTCTGGTGATATGACAACCATTCAAGTCAAAACACTATCGCAATCCATGATGGAGCGTGCAAGCTCTGATTTGACGCTAGGAATCCACTTGATCCAGATTGAACCATCCTCGGATAAGTTCTCTCGAATCCATGATCGTCTGAATCATGCCAACTAGGGGTCCTTGTTCTCCCCTACTCCCCTTAATAGCAACACAATGCTATTCTTACAAGTTCTTTCCCGCTCAGCATTTGCTAGGGGTGAACTTCAAGAGGGATTGGTTGTTCATACCATCGAGGTTTCTGATCAGCAGGATTGGTATTCACCCATAAGGGACTACCTCAAGTTAGGTAATCTCCCACTTGGATTGACGCATGCCGCAAAATGAGCATTCAAGCAGAAAGTGGCTAAGTATGTCTTGTTAGGAGACATTTTGTACCATCATAGCTATGAAGGAATCCTCCTTCGTTGCTTGGACCAACAGGAGTCCACTTGGGCAATCGCCCAAGCGCACGATGGTACGTGCGGTGGCCACTTCAGTGGTATGGCCATCGCAAAGCGCATTCTCTGCATGGGCTATTATTGGCCATCTTTAGAGCGAGATTGTTGCGCATATGTGAGGAAGTGCATGAAATGTCAACACCATGCTAATTTGACACACGTACCTTCCCAGGCCTTGTAGCCGATCCAATCGACTTGGCCATTTTCGTAGTGGGGCTTAGATCTAATCGAAAAGATCTCCCCTGCATCGTCAGGTCATCACACGTTTATCATAACGGCCATAGAGTACTTCACCAAGTGGGTGGAAGCAATTCCGCTTACCTCTACGATTGGACCCCGCATTGTGGAGTTCATTTTACATAACATCATATGTCATTTTGGTATTCCATCCAAGATAATTTTGGATAATGGGACGTCATTCAAGAACAAAGACGTGCATGCTTTGACCACAAAGTACAAAATTCAGCATAGTTTTTTGACACCCTATTATCCGCAGGCAAATGGGCAAGCAGAGGCGTCAAACAAAATGCTAGTTGCCATCCTCAAAAAGATAGTCATAGATAGTCATAAGGATTGGCACATTCAAATCCCACTTGCCCTATGGGCTTATCGCACTAGCATTCGGACGCCCACTGGGGCAACTCCATTTTTGCTCGTGTATGGCTCCGAGGCAGTCATGCCTCTCGAGTTGGAAATTCCTTCCCTACGCATATCAATGCAAGAGTTCATCGATGATGACACTGCATGGTAGGCCCGGTTAGACCAGCTTACGTTGCTTGACGAACGATGCGTTAATGCTCTCGAGCATTTACGTATCTATCAAGAGCGACTTAAGAAAGCATACAACATGAAGGTTCACCTGAGAGATTTTTAGGTTGGTGACTTGGTCTTAAAAGAGAACCAACAGAACTCTAGTTTGTCATCCCATCTAAGGGACAAGTTCATGGAAAATTGGTTAGGTCCCTATGTAATTGATAGTAAAATAGGACCTGGAACATACCGGCTAGCCTCTCTTGATGGAATCAAGGAACTAGAACCCTTGAACATCAGTCATTTGCGGCCATTCCATATCTAAAAGAGCCATAGCCCAAACAAAATGCTCCAAGGATTCCCACAATCGCTTGGTCAACCCAAAATGCTCCAAGGATTCCCACAATCGCTTGGTCAATCCCAAAATGCCCCAAGGATTCTCATAGTCACTTGGTCATCCCCAAAATGCCCCAAAGGTACCCATTACCCCTTTGGTCAAACCAAAAAGCTCCAAGGATTCCCACAATCGCTTGGTCAAAAATAAGAAAATTCAAAAACAACAAAATCATCAAAAATAACCAAAATTCGCATCTCATTTCCATGCATGCTCAAAATCATCACAACAATAAAGAGCTCTTTTTGCATCTCATCTTCATATTCACAAAAATCAATCCCTCAAAAACACAAAAATCTATAGTTGCATTAAGCATCACATCCATACATTGCATATTTGTGGTCATACAGGTCAAAGGCACCATAGACTGTAATTACTCCGCCAATCCATCTTGTTCCACATTTCTCCATTCTATAAGCAGTCCATCAAAAATAAATGCCATTCACTTCCTTTTACCATACCAGAGTCAGTGGTCTTCTAATGTATCAAGAGTTTTCGTCCTTCAGTCATCATTTGCTTTCTAGCCACGTACTGTACCAAGTCAGACAGATTTTACAAAGGTAGAGTTCTACTTGGATCACACCTTGTTACGTAGCATCCCAACACAAATTAAAACACATAAAAATTCCCAAGTTGTGTGAATGAAAGATGAAACCTGCAAAGCAATCCAGGTCACCATAAGCGAAATGGTTATCTTGCTCATCCCCCTATGCGAATGACCCCAAGAATGCTGAGAGTTGGCAAAAGGACAAGCATCTTCCCTACCCAATTCCCCAAGAATCCCAAGTTCTCAAAAAGTTGCAAACATCATAAAATTTTGCAAAAGTCAAAACTCCAAAAATTTGACATCACCACCAAAGTGCATACATCAAAAGGCACATACAATAGTGATTCTCATCACTCAAAATTCAAATCCCTTGCTCAAAAAAATAATAATAATAAAATAAAAATAAACAGTGATTTTTATCACTACAAAAGAGCAAGTATCCCAATACAATTGAAGAAAAGAAGGGAGTCGAACTTGAATCCCTGGAACTCTCAGCATTCAGAAGGTCATGAGGCAAACCTCAGTATCGGTTTGGTGGATAGCCTATCGGTCATCGGTGGTAAACCTCCCGCATGATGATATATCTGTCACATTAACTCATGTACAGATCAATGTTTGCATGTGGATGAGCTAGCTTATGGTATCCTAGATAGCACCACAGATTAATCTGACTAAATACAACAAAGGAGTTAGTGGAGCTAATTAGGTGATCCTCAGTACAGGTTTGGTTGACAGCCTATCTGGCACTGGCGGTATCCTAACAAATACCATAGAAACGAACTCAATTGCACACACAGGGATGTGAAATAACTTGGTCAAAGACAAGTCCGATTCATACCTTGTTCAAAAGTCTTGTAAGATAAAGTACAGTCATGGCTAGTTAGTTAAAAACGTCCGAGTCTTAGAAAACCTTAACTACATTCTAAACCAACTGTGCTATCTTTCATCCTCGCATTACCATCAAAAAATACAAAAACAACATGTATACATGAAAAGTCATTTACCACAAGCAATCGCCTAGGACAAAAAGCCATAAAGTTCTAAACAGTCTATGGTGCCCTCGCCAAACAACACAAATTCAATTCATCCATTCCATTTTGCATATCACATATAAATAAAAAACATTTGCATTCATCATAACATATGCATCCATCAATATAAATTAACATGCATAAATCCATATTCATCAATCATCATGCATAACATCAAATCATCACACGCGCATAAATAAAATAAAGTCATCTGTATATATATCATCAAAAATGCCCATAGGCTACAATAAACCGGTCCTATGACCCCGCAACAAAATCCACAAACTCAAAAATCCCTAAAGCCTAAGGCATCGGCCACCATGATCATGCAGGATCGGTGCGACGGGAACTACCCCCCATGGTGTGGGTCCTATGGGACCCCTCAGGGTGGCTACTGCTAGCCCTCGCATCATGCCTACTACCCCCTCCCTCATCCAATCACCTACGATGAGATGATGTTGATTGCTCAGTATCACTCCCTCGTCAGGCGTGAAGAGCCACCTCCAGAGGGCTCAGGTACCCACCCTCGAGGTGGATGATCTCTCCCTCCAAATCCATCTAGTATGGCACCACTCCACCTCCCATCGATGGTACATCGCTACTACATCATCGCATTGTGCCAGCTACATCCATAGGAGGTCTCTCTCCCATGCAGCATCGGTATCCCCCTCCTATCGATGGTGCACAGCCCATGCATTCTCTTGCTCCACTAGCTAGGCCCACAAGAGATCCCTCTCTTGTAGAGCCTCCCCCAGCTCCTCATCTCGCCTCCATAGCAGCCCCTCCAATCATGCATTCTCAGTGCGCACCCCTACCTCTGCATCCTCTACCACTGCCTGGTGCATATGCGAATCTAGGACTATAGCCTGCTCTGGCTCCCACTGCTCCGGAGCATCCTGCATCTCCGGCTGATCTGAAGCACCATAATCCGCACCCACATCATCTACCTCCACCATGTCCGCATCCTCTAGCGGAGCTCCCCAATCATCTCCCGGTGCCTCGACACCCTCCTCCTCGCCTACTACCTCCGTGCCTCCCAATGGCCCCTCTCCCCGCCATCACCATAGTACCCACCACTGGTCATACTCTACGGTAGTCCCAACATCATCCATATTTGGGACGTCAATCACTATGTCTGAATCCTCACCAAGTGGCATGATGACTGGCCGGTCTAGAGTCCTCTCGTCCCCCAATGTCGATAGACCACGGGCTCACCAGGCAACCCCTGGTGCACCCCAAACTATCATGTCACCCGGCTGTAAGGGAAGAACTCCTGCTCGGTCCCATGCCGCCCAATCAGCCACCACTCCCTGCGTACCCATCGGAGCCACTCTCCAGCCTTCGACCAAGCTGGACAGTCCCGATAGGGGCACCAGAACACCTCCCCTAGAGCAAGCCAAGCGAAGGCATCGACATAGTGCCCTATGGCACCTGCCCACCATCGACTCTGTCCCTACTCCTCAGATCACCGCCATAGAGCCACATAACCTATATCCTTATCCACCATCTCCACCCGAGTCATCCATGGTAACCCCACTGGCCTCTCCATCGCTATGTGCTACCAAGCCCAGCTCTACAATAGATAGCTATAGCTGATCCCCTTCCGCCTCCGATAGTGGACCTCGTACAACTCACCATAGAGCTATGCCAGCAGCGTCTATCCCCACCTCATGATCAAAGGCTCATGCGTCGAACACTCCACCAATCGACAGACCACATCCAATAGGTTCCATGGGAACCTCATGCCTGACGAGTCAGGTAGCAGCATGTTGGACATGAGGCCCATGAGTACTGCATGCCTCACTCCCAACACACCCCTCTCAAACCACCATCGAACTAAGATCCCACCAATCTGACAGTCAACCTCTACCCTCTCCACCGGACCATCCACCCCCAACTCCTCCCCATGCCCGAAGCAGTGTGTCAGCACTGTTGTCCGCTGATCCCATGGCATCATCCTGATCGGCAGTCCGTCTATTGGAATCCAAAGAATCCGATAGACATCCTCCAAAGTAACTATCATCTCCCTTGTTGGGAGATGGAAAGTATTAGTCCGGGGATCCCACAAGTTGATCAGGGCCATCAGGTAGGCCCGATCCCCAATCACTGGCTCCAACCAAGTCACCTTCTTGAGCCCAAGGGCATCAAGCCACTCCCAGTCAGCCACAGCTAGCGCCTCCCATGCTTCAGCAAAAATAGTAGGCACACGATACCGGCTCTTCACAACCTGCAAAAGAAAACAAAATAAAACACATTAAAATCAAAAACAAAGTTTACAGCTACAAACAGTATAAACAAATTACAAAATTAATTTGTCAACCTAGGGTTTTACACTCTCAAATTGATAAATTAAAAAAAAAAAAATCATCAAAACCTACAAACTTAGTTTGTCAATCTAGGGTTTTAAAACAATAAGTTTTAAGCTAAATTTTACCCTAAGTTTTTAAACTCAGTTTTGATCTTTGTTTAACTAGGGTTAGCCTACGTTTTTAGCTAAGTTTCGATTTTTGTTAGCCCAGGGTTTCTGTTAGTTTACAAAAATGAACACAAACAAACATGGTTTCCCCTAGGATTTCAACCTACGTTTTAATGAAGCCATACCAAAACAAATAAACACATTCATTTCACTAAGGTTTTTTTATTTTTACATTTGAAAAACAAAATACAAAAAAAAAAGCAAAAAAAAAACTAATAAAGAGGAAGGCACTCACCGGTATCGCTTCGGCTCCGCCGCTCGATCCGGTGTGTGAACTCATGGTCGCAAGAAAAATTTGGCAGTGCTTCGCTTCGCAGAATTAACCTCCTCCTCCTCAGAGCTCCAAATCGCCAGGAAAAACAAGTGCAAATGAGCCCAAAACCTAGTTTTGGCCTTTAAATAGGCTTTTTGAGCCTGTAATCGTTCCTCCCTAGGATGAGCACTCTGGTTAGCGCTCGTCCCACCCTGGAATGAATGCTCAATAGGAATTCGTCCCACCCCAGGACGAATACAGAGCAAAAATTTCAAAAACAGCAAAAACTGCACAAAATGCACCAAAAACAAGCCCTAAAAGTGTCCGATAAGAGTGCTTTTGCACTTGACATTCCGGGCATGCAAAATAGATGTCGGGGTCACAAATCCTCACTATCCTACTCCCTAAGAAGGCTACCATAGCCGGACCGCTCCACGGGAAGACGGATCTTCGAGAATTTCCTCCCCAAACGGCGTCACCAAAAGGGTCGAAACCCAACCAAAAATAGCAATAGAGTTGCCAAACGAAGGCGCCTTTGCGCCTGACATTCTTGGCATCCAAAATAGACATTGGGGTTACAAATTGTCACCATCCTACTCCCTAAGAAGGCCACCATGGCCGGACCGCTCCACGGGAAGATGGATTTTTGCCAATTTCAGCCCCGACAAGCGTCACCAAAAGGGTTAACACCCACCAAAAATAGGTCTAAATGTCATACAACTGCACACCCATTCAACGATAAACATCTGAAGGCACCCTTACATAAGTCATCTTGGGTCAAGCGACTCGTCGCTTTTCTCATGCTGGTCATTCCCTCATCGATTCGTCGCTTGAGGGGGTAGTCACACTTAGTCACCAATCAACAAATACACACCCAATCATGGAAACGACATGCATTCAAAGGATCATTGACAAAGACAATTACGCTCCTGCTTGGGGCAGTAAACAAGCAATAATCACAAGCTGATCAATCACTTGGCATTCATGAATCATGAACTCAAGGTTCCCATAGACAAAAGGTTGCGCCCTTTGCCTATTCATGACTGATCAATGTCCAAGCTCAAGTAACACCTCACCGAAAAAGGTTAACACTTGAATTGAGTTCCTTCGCTCGTCAGAAGCAAGGATTCAAGAATGCATGCCCTTTCCATACTTGGGGCATCAAAATTTGGTTAGGTTACTGAGAAACCCTAATCATTAGTGCTTTGGTTATCTATTTTTGCTCGACGTTGTGCCTTGCACAACGCATCCCAAAAAGGGGCATCTGTAGACACCAAAACAACACCAATCCGATTATGTGACTGCAAACACTGATCGCATTGACACACACAGCCCCAAGGGCAGCCCCCGAGAGGTCAAACAGTGGTCCTAACCACTCCCACAAGCATTTTGGAAGGTCAAAAGTCAATTTGGCACCTTCAGGCACTTTGCTCAATATTCGTCCTACCCAGGGACGAATTCAAACTGGGGATTCGCCCCACCCAGGGACGAATATCAGGATTCATCCCAGGGTGGGGCGAATTGCAGGTTTGACTGGAAAAAGTCAAATCTTGACAAATGGCAGCTCAGATCCGCCACTTAATCCTTCCTTCATCGCATGGGAGCATGAGTGAGCATTTTCGAGCGTTAGAGGCAGTTACAAGGGCAGTCATGAAGCCCCTAATCAGGGAGGAATCTCCCTCCCCCTGGGAAGGCATGATTGCCAAGTGGCGCCTCTGCATGCTCATCCAAAGAGACCATCAGGTCTATAAAATGGTGAGTCTTCTCACCCCAAAAGAGACAGAGAAGGAGCATTTTGAGCAATGAAGTGTTGCCATTTTACTTCCCCATACGCCCCTAGTTGATTTGTGCCTTTCACATCCGTGATCTCTTTTAGAGAGGAGGTCATTGGGTGACCATTGGAAGGACGAATCTTGAGCCCAAAACCCGACATTTGACCACAATATACCACCCAATTTGCCGACAACACTTTACAAGAGATTTTGGACTCATCCCAAGTGGATTGGTGCCGAAATCAGGCCCCAAACGATGGGCGGCCTGCCGGGCGCCCCACACTACTGCAGGTCTAATCGTCCCTTTTAGGAACGATTAGGAATCTGTGGCCGATTTCTCTTTCTATCATTTTCATTTTTTTTGTATTTGATCTTTATGCTGCTTAGATAGTTTGCAATTTTGATTTCATATCGTTTTGATCAATTTTTGTCATGTTTTATCATTTCTCCGCCTTTACTAACTTGCAGAAGGCATCATCGAAATCTGGGTGTTAGAGGCCAAATTGGGGAAATCTGACCATCTGGGTCATCCCAAAATACCCCCAATTAGCTAACCCCCACTTTTGCAGGAGATTTGGAGCTGTCCAGATGTGACATTTTGAGCGGTGCTATCTAGCATTTTGTTGCAGGTCAATTCGTCCCACCCCGAAGCGAATTCAAATCGGTGAGGAATTTCTTGACTGTTCCATTTGCAGTGTCTTCTTTGTGATGTCTTAATGCCCCTATCAAGTTTTTAGATTATTTGGATACATGTTAGTCATCGTTTTATTTATATCTTGCATGCATTAACCGAAGGCTTGGGGATTGCATGTTTCATCTCATCCGCAGGTGCTACTGACCATTTCTTGTTTCCTTGAGCATAGGATCTGGACGTTAGAGGAGTAGCAAGGAGTCAAGACTCATCAACGCAAGCGGCGACGACATTTTGGTCCACCCATCTTACATGTGGGCACGCGGAAGAAGGAATGGCATCCATGGATGCAACAAGGAAACAAATTTAACGCTCCTCGCCCCTAAAAGGGGAGGAGGCGAATTGTAACCAAATTCCGAAACACATCAATAAAAGAAAGGGCTGTTTTCCGCATTGGATTTTCATTTGCGTTTCAATTCGTTCATGCTTTCCCCATTTCATGCATTTTCAATTCGTAGGATTTAGCGTTAAGTTTAGTTCCGCTTTTGCATCGTACTTGGAGCTCTTTCCCTTTTTGTTTTCGTATCCTCGTGCTTTCAACAACCTCCACCTACTTCTTATTAGTGGCCACCTTCATAGTTGCAAGTTCTAAACCAATCTCCTTCACTACAAAATTAGCCTCCACCTATTCAAACCAATTCAAAAAGTTTACCACAACCTTATCAATCTCATCCTTTTACTTATCATACCTAGTTCCTATATCCTTCACCTCATCAGTCATCCCATTATTTTTTCTACATGGCCCATGCAGCTTATGTTCCTTTGCAAGGATTTGAAAGACATCTTACACAATATAAATTTGCAAATGCATTATCCAAATGCCTTTGCTAGTTTTATGGGTAGTGTGAGGACCTACATGTCACATTCTATCATATTCTATGATCATGATATCAAGTCTCTTTATGAAGTAGGGCTTTATCCTCCTATGTATATAATGGCATGAGTTGATGATACAATGTAGAATCACATTATCATAGATACTGACTCTTCCATCAACATCATTTCCACAATATTCTTGAACTACCTTAAACTCCCTCCCAACCATATTGTAACCCATAGTATTAATTTGTGGGTCTTTAATAACATTATGTTCTCAATGCTTGGTACAATCATCATTTTTTCTATGGTAGGTGTGAAGACCATCTATAGTTTTCCTTGTCATTGAAGGTGAGATGCAATATAATTTACTCCTAGAGTGACCATGGATCAGGGAAATACATTGTGTTCCCTCTACCCGACATCATTGCTTGAAATATATTTGAGGGAAAAATGCATTACATTCCCACTAGTGAGGAACCTTTCAAGTAAATAAATCTGGTCACTCTTTTGTAAGGTCCCACTCTCCCATATATCTATATTTTTTCTACTAGTTTGTAACCTATTCCCTTTATCCAACCAACACCATATCTAGTCATGCTAGTGCCTATGGTGGCTAACCATTCTCCTCCTATCCATCTAGCTCATCCTCCATCATAGCCAAATAATTCCTAATTCTCCATATTATATACAAATATGCCTACCTATCCTTTTGATTTGTTAATATACCATTCACTCATCTATTTTATTCAAAATTCTATCCCAAATTCCACGTAGTTTTGTCCTTCACCCATGGTACATGTTCGTGCTTCTTCTATTGTTTCTCTCCTTCTTCCTAATCCTTTTCATGTCTCACCTTATCCACCTCCTATAACTCGAGTGTCTAATCCTAGTCCTCCCATTTCTTCTTAATTATATTTATCTCTTGCCATATCCTCATGTTCCATCCTTTCCATAACCAACTCCAAAAGAGTCTCAATCTTTGGAACAATGATCCACTCAACAACCATAAATATTAGCCAGTGCCTAGGTGGTGGAGTGACATGCATAATTTCCATATATAAAATTTCTATTTTATTTTGGATAATATTTTGACAACTGCATCCTTATCCAATTTGCAATCATCAACTACATTCTTATCTAATATGTAATCACCTATTTATAGGCCCATTATGCAGAATAAATGACATTGCTTGGAGTACAAATTTTCAATTTTTTATAGTGTCTCTTCTCTATTTTTTTAGGTATGAGCTTTCCTGTGGAATGTTCCTCATCACTGATGAACTCAAGGAAGATAGCTACTCAATAATGAGAAAAAAAATAGTGCACTCATAATAAGGGACCCCTTGGAAATGACCAATATTCGATGGTTACGTCCCCTTTGAACGAATAGTGGGAAACGGAGGGCTAGCAGGATATGGATGACATAAATATATGGAAGGGATATGCAGAAGGGACTAACGAGGAAATAGGTAAAGGAAAAAATAGATAGAGGGAGGAGGAGCGAAGATGGAGAAGCAGAATGGGGTGGCAAGAGAGAGATCTGTGAGCTTCAAAGCAATCGAAATAGTAAGAATGTCCACAACCCTTGTTTACTTTTTCAATTTACCTTTGGAGGAGGTTTAGTTTTGAAAGAGTGATATAGATTTCTTTGCAGTTGATATCTTCTCTTTATGTTCCCCTCTTTGAGTCTGTAGCAACCATAAGTGTGGTCTATCATAAATATTTATTTATTTTTTGGTACCAAACTTGGTGTATATTAAGTGTATTGTTCTTAGAATTAGTAAGAGATGGTAGGACGGTTGGGAAAGGGTATACCAAGTCAATATGGAACTTCCACTAGAGTTGAGGAGGTGAAGGTGTTATCACATTTGCCTTGGATATACCTGTTGCTATCATGGAATCGCTCAGTGAAGAGCCCAAGCTAGTCATATTTTGGATAGTCCGGTTCAGGACAAGGGACACCTTCTGATGGACATTGTTTAGGTAAGTAAGAATCGATTTTATGTACTTATTTTATGGCTCAGTATTTTTATAATAGATTGAACCATGTTTGTTTAAAATTCATTCTATTGAAGGTGTCTTGAAATACATATATGTACCCCTATAGGACTAGCACCAATGTTTATTTTTGTTTATGTGTTTTAACTTTAGGAATAATAACAATTGTGCGACAAGTAGTGGTACCCCATAAAAAAAAAGAAGGGGGACTAGATTTAAATATTTTATTTTGGCCAACAAGACCCTTTACTGTGTCACTTATAATCCTTTAATAGGATGAATGAAACCTCTGGGTGAATTCCTATCCTTTTAAAAAAATGACAGTGTAATCATGGTAATAACATCCTCATGCTACCTGGTAGTGTGTGATAAAACCTTATCTTGATGAAAATTTGTGTTAACCCAATACTAATTTTTATATGGATTAATGTGGGGGATGAAGCCCCTGACTATAGATCCTATAAGTATGTCTGATTGAATGCTAGCCAGGTGTAATGTGAATCTATCATGAAGCATAAAGTAAGCTGTGATTGGGATGCTAAAATAATATTGTAACTATTACCTGGACTAGATATTGAAATAACGATTTCAAGTAATGCTTATACAGGTGCATGGATAATGTCCTATTAATGCCTTGGATATAAATATATATAAAATATATATTTTGGTTAATATTTAAATACATAGGTATAATGTTATTATTATTGATATGGTTAGGTATGGAAATAATAACTTTAAGTAATTACATTGACAAATGTCATTTTATGAATGTTAATGTTTCTTGGGATAGAATTAGAAACAATGTTTAAAATAGCACTTTTATGGATGCAAAAAGATGATATTAATATTGTTTTATTTATGTTATTGTGAAATGTGGAAATGATATCTTTAAACAACCTCATGGTTGTTGCCTGAATAATATTCCTACAATGCTAATGTGGATTGTGGAGACAATATATTGAAAATAACATTATGGTTGATATCGTAATAATGCTTAAATAGTGCTGATTTCAAATGTGTGAATGATGTTATTAATAATGCATTGATGAACACACATATAATTTTATTGGTAATACCTATGTTAGGAAATGGAATGAAGTTCTAATTACAAGGTAGATCTAATGTTCAGATGTTGTTTGTTGTAATTATTAATGTTAGACGTCCGATTGGTGCTACTAAAATATTATGAGCTTAATGTGGACTGAAGATCTAAATATTGTTTTGGTTTAACACTGAATTAATGGGTAAATTAATGATTGATTGGTTAAGTTTGTATTATTATTTTGATAATAAAGGGAATGACGATCTTTGAGTGGCAGATGTTTTAAATTTCTAGTAGTGCTATGAGAATCTCATTAAAGCTTAGAGGTAATTGTTTCTTTAAATGAGAAATTGTAAGATTATTAAACATTTATATTTGCATGGACTACCTTTGAATATATAGGTATTAACGATGTTCCTTGAAAACTGCTACCATGGTCTACATGGGTTTATCATATGTAAAAGGGAATTGAACAATCATTAATATTAAGTTACATTGCATAATTATTGTGTAAGCACTTAGTGCTCCTTTAGTATAGTGAAAGGGACAATAGACTAGTTTATTATATACAATAGAGTTACTTGCACCCAATGCTATCTTTAGGGGGTTGACCCTTTAATATTTTGAGGGTATATGGGTTATGGGATTCCTATTTGTTCTCCAAGGATAGCATTGGAGAATGAAATGGAGAGAGAGGACTATGATAAGTCCATAAAATTGCTTGTATTACATGTAATTGAATGAATAAAATAAAAATGGTTTGGAGGTTGGGTTTATTCCTAGTGAGGGTTCCTAGGGTAAATTCTTTATCTTGTGGTTATGTGCGTTGTGTACTTTGTCTCTATCATATATTTACACTCATTTTTGTAATGGCTAATGCTTGGCACATTGTTCCTTTGGGCATGATTAATTTGTTGCACCTTCTTGATGGATGCTAAAGAGTCTAATGAATAGTAGATAGAGTGAATGTGTCCTACTTCTATTTTATAAATTATGTAGTTAAACCATTCTAGAGACATGTAAGAATTAAACTAAGTAATATAAGAGGTGCATGATAATAAAATTGAAATTCATTATGATAAAGACTACACTTAATTTTCAAGAATTACTTAGAGACACATTGGGTGAGACTGACTAGCTCTTCCTAAAAAAAAGATATATAGCTAAGTAGTTCACTACCCTGATGAGATCAATGAATTAGGCTAGCTCATTGGAGAGATGTGATAGATAGGAAATCCAATCTCATGGACTTGATGAGATAGATAGTTCACTAGCCCAATGGTGAGGTGGGACTGATAGTGAAACTAACTTATCACATAGGATCCAGAATAAATGAAATCATTAATTGGATTTTAGGTGTATTGGATAAATCTATGTACAACCCCAAAAGGGAACCCTAAATTACCACAAGGAATGCGTATGTTCACATTTTATAAAGAAAGAAAATTCTCACTAATAAAGGTAAATTGGGTTTTGATAATAACGCACCTCGAGTCTCTTTGTCCCCACTCCATATTCCTCACCATTACTTTCGCTACTTTTCACAAGAGCTGGCCCACTCTCATATATCACAAATCTCATCCATTCCTATTCCCCCTATATTAACTCAAGCTATGGGTATTTTTGCTATCATCCTTATTACCTATAATTCCACTAGTCCATCTTCTTCCAATATTGCTTCTTCATCACAGAAGCTACCTCTAGACAACCATCGTAATTTGTTTTATTTGATTCTAATTTATTTCTTAATCCATGCATTAATGTTACTTTGCATATTACTTCTTTTATTCCTCCAATAACCTTCCATCTTCCCACTCCACCTTAAAAGTCCACACCCTCCAATCTAACTCCTTTTACAAAATTTCCTACACTCAACAATCCAACTTTCATTGACACGTATGTTGTTTCTTCTTCTATTCATCAACCTTATTATCATTATTATTCTCCCCATATTCATCCTCCTTCTCCTCTTAAAACTTCTTATGCTTACCCTTCTTTGTAGATTTTCCAAGCCAACACTTCTCAAAAATATTATCATCTTAATTTCTACATTTCTTCTAGCCCACTATCTCAACCATCCCTAACTATTTCATCTCTTCCTCCTACCCCTTTTAATCCACCTTACTTCAAGAAATATCCTTTATGGACTCCTACTCCACCTGCTACTCCATATATTTAGCAACATCCACCTACTTCTTATTAGTGGTTACCTTCATAGTTGCAAGTTCTAAACCAATCTCCTCCACTACAAAATTAGCCTCCAACTATTCAAACCAATTCAAAAAATTTAACACAACATTATAAAAATTATTTTACTTATCATACCTAGTTCCTATATCCTTCAACTCCTTAGTCATCCCCTTATTCATTCCACATAGCCCATGTAGCTTATGTTCCTTTGCAAGAATTTGAATGACATATTACAATTTATAAATTTTGAAATGCATGATCCAAATTTCTTTTTCTAGATTTAAGGGTAGTGTTAAGATGTACATGTCACATTCTATCATATTCTATTATCATGATATCAAGTCTCTTGAGGAAGTAGAGCTTGATCCTCCTATGTATATAATGGCATGAGTCAATGATACAATGTACAATCACATTATCATAGATACTGACTCTTCCATCAACATCATCTCCACAATCTTCTTGAACTACCTTAAACTCCCTCCTAACCATATTACCACACATATTATTAATTTGTGGGTTTTTAATAACACTATGTGCTCAACGTTTGGTACAATCATCATTTTTTCTCTAATAGGTGTGAAGACCATCTATAATTTTCCATCTCATTGAAGGTGAGATGCAATATAATTTTCTCCTAGAGTGACCATGGATCAGGGAAATGCATTATGTTCCATCTACCCTACATCATTGCTTGAAATATATTTATGAGGGATAAATTCATTACATTCCCACTAGTGAGGAACCTTTCAAGTACATTAATATGGTCACTCTTTTGTAAGGTCCCACTCTCCCATATATCCATAAATTTTCTACTAGTTTTTAACCTATTCACCTTATCCAACCAACACCCCCATATCTAGTCTTGCTAGTCCCTATGGTGGCTAACCATTCTCCTTCTATCCATCTAGCTCATCCTCCATCATAGCCAACTAATTATTCATACTCCATATTCTATCAAAATTTGCCTACCTATCTTCTTACTTTTTTAACATACCCTTCACTCATCTATTTTATTCAACCTTCTATCCCAAATTCCACCTAGTTTTGTCCTTCACCCATGGTACATGTATGTGCTTCTTCTATTTTATCTCTCCTTATTCCTAATCCTTTTCATGTTTCACCTTATACACCTCCTATACCTCGAGTGTCTAATCCTAGTCCTCCCATTCCTTCTTAATTATCAGTCACTCTTGCCATATCCTCATGTTCAATAATTTCCATAACCTACTCTACAAGAGTGTCACTCTTCAGGAAAATGATCCACTCAGTTGGATTCCCAACTTGTGCATCCATACTCATCCATTTTCTCCTCTACTAGTGGATAGATGATTAAATTTCGCTCACCACCACCTACCTCTTCCTCTTCCATGTCATCTTCTCAATCCACTCATCCATATTCTTTTCTAATCCATTTTTCCTTCCAAATCCAACCAGTTTGAGGTCTCCCATTCGATAAGTAAGTCAGTTATCACCCCTTTTATCTATACATTTGTCTTGTCCTAGTTTGGGTGAGTATGTTGTATATAATGTAACTTTATTACCTACTAATATAGAATCCATTAAGGGTTTTAATTATACTTGGGATGCACACTGATCAGGGTTATGCATAATGGCTATTTATCACCAAATTGGCTAAAATAAGGATTTTTAAAATTTAGAATTAGCTAATATTTTGGACCCTTGACAAGGGCCCATTAGCCAAAAAAAATTGGGTGCAAAATTTTTTTGGGTCTATTCACCTAAATTTTAGAATAATTTGACTATTTTAAGTTTAAATTTCAAACATTACCCCTAATAATACTAAAACTTCCTTCTACATGCATTTGGATACTATTCACTTAAATTTCAAAGCTGATTTGCCAATTTTTTATAAATACATTTTAGGATCAACCCCTTATTCATAACCCTACCATTAACTACTGGGCTACTATTCCCATGGGTTCCTCATCCAACCATACCAATTTTGTGTATGGGGGAGTTGATACCTCTTTTGACCTGCATAAAACTACTAAGCCTAAAGTGTCATTTTGTAGGAATATTATTTACCCGTATAACCTTTCCTTCACCATTAAATTTTTTCAATAGCAAGGATTTAGCCCCAAGCACTATGAGAAAGGTCTATGTGAAAGCACGAGATTCCGGGAAAAGGAAACACTAATTGCAATATAACCAAAACCAAATGCGCTTAAGTCCTAGAAATGTAAAGTGCATGAAATGGAAAAGAAACGCATTGGAAGAGACACAAGCAAATGGAGAAAACACAGCCCTTTCATTAATATCCCTTGATCTCTGTTACAATGACGTCTCCTCCATTTTCGGGGCTAGGAGCGTTAAAAGAATTCGATTACAATCACTCAATGTTCCTCTTTCCGCGTGCCCATGATTGCAATGGGCGGGCCAAGATGATGTTGCCGCTGATGTCGATGAGTTCTTCACCTCCGTTGCTTCTCCTGTGAACAAAGAAACAACCAAGATGTCAGTAGCACCTGCTGCAAGTGAAAAGTGTTTGTTCTTCTAAAATCATCAAAAGATGCATGCAAACATTTATCTAAAAGAGTAAACAAAATGATTCTAAACAGCCTGAAAACTTTATAGAAGACAGAAAATGTTACCGGAAGGCCATTGCCACTAAGACAGCTGGCCAATCTGCCTTCAAGCGGAATTCGTCCCTGGGTGGGATGATTTCTGACTGCAATTCGTCCCTGGGTGGGACGAATTCTTCTGTGTTGAAGAATCCGACCTGTTTCTGCTCCAATGTCGATTCCCAAGACCTGCAAAACACCTGCAAACAAGGGGGTTATGTAATTGGGGCCATTTTGGGACGACCCAGATGGTCGGATTCTCCCAATTTGGCCTCTACCCTTAGGAATTTGATCTCGCCACTTGCAAGTTAGTGAAACAACAAAGCGACACAAAACATACTAGAATCTGATCAAAAGTTATGAACTTGCAGCTATGAGTTAACCAAACATGATAACACAAAATGCAACCTAAAAAAGTAATCTAGAATGCTCTAAAACTTAGAAAGTGTGGGGGTGCCCAAGTGGGCCTCCCATCGTTGGCACTTGATTTCAGCGCCAATCCACTAGGGATGGGCCCAAAACCTCTTAGGATTGGGGGGTCGGCGAATTGGTTGGTTTAGGTGTCCATGTGTTGGATTTAGGTCCGATTAAAGCTTCCAAAAGCCACCCAACAACCTCCCTTGCAAAAGATATTGGTGGATGTGAGAAGGTGGATCAAAAGGGACGCAAGTGGGTGTTCAACTCGGCAGCACTTCGTTGCTTGAAATCTCCTTCAACCTGTATATTTTGGGTGAGAAAAGTCCCACCTTTTATAGACCCATGGGGTCTCTTTTGGGAGGGAAGCACAAATTCCATGTGTTGGTCATAGGCGCCATGTGGCAGTCTTGTCTTCCCATGAGGGAGGGGAGTCCTCCGTTGACTTGGGCTTTGATAAATGCCTTTTGTGACAGTCTTCTAATGGCCCCTCTGTCCACCTACACACGCGTGCAAGGCAAGATTCATCAACTGACTCTTCTGGGCTGCCACTTGGTGCCATTTGTCTTTTTGCCCGTTAAGCTTAGAATTCGTCCCACCCAGGGACGGATTCAGAATTCCTCCTGGGGTGGGATGGATTCTATTTTGAATTCGTCCCTGGGTGAGACGAATACTGGGCAAAGTGTCCAAGTGTGCCAAATTGCTTCTTGACCTTACAAAATTGCTATGAAAGTGGTTAAGACCACTGTTTAACCTCTAACGGCTGCCCTGGGGGCTGTGTTTGTCAAAGAGATCAGTGTTTGCAGTCACATAATCAGATTGGTGTTGTTTTGGTGTCTACAGATGCCCCTTTTTGGGAAGTGCTACGGGTGATGCAGTGCTAAGCAAAAATAGATAACCAAAGCACTAATGATTAGGGTTTCTTGGTAACCTAACCAACTTTTGATGCCCCAAGTATGGAAAGGGCATGCATTCTTGAATCCTTGCTTCTGACGAGCTAAGGAATTTGATTTCAAGTATTAACCTATTTTTTTGAGGTGTGACTTGAACTTAGACATTGATCGATCATGAACAGGCAAAGGGCGTTTTTATCCTCAGGGGGAACCTTGTGTTCATGATTCATGAAATTCCAAGTGTTTGATTGATTTGATTGTTGCTTGTTTACTGCCCCAAGCAGGAGCGTGATTGTATTTGTCAATGATTCTTTGAATACATGTCATTTTCCTTAATTGGGTGTGTGATTGTTGGTTGGTGACTAAGTGTGACTACCCACTCAAGCGACGAATCGATGAGGGAATGATATTCATGAGAGAAGCGACGAGTCGCTTGACCCAAGATGACTTGTGCAAGGGTGCCTTTAAAGGGTTTACTGTTAAGCGTGTGCAATTTTTCCAACATTTGGACCTATTTTTGGTGGGTGTTAACCCTTTTGGTGATGTCGTAATGAGGTGAAATCATCGAAAACCTAACTTCCCGTGGAGCGGTCCGGCTATGTTAGCCTTCTTGGGGAAGTAGGAGAGAGATAATTTGAACCTCGCCATCGATTTTCTTTGCCCAGAGGTTAAGTGCAAGAGCACTTATGTCCGGCAATGTTTTTTTGTTGTTTGTTTTTGTTGAATTTTGTACTATTTTTGAGTGGGCTTTGACCCTTTTGTGATGTCGTTTGGGGATGAAATTGTCTAAAATCCATCTTCCCGTGGAGCGGTCCAGCTATGGTAGCCTTCTTAGGGAGTATGATAGTGACAATTTGTGACTCCATTTTTGATTTTGTATGCCCTTGTTGTCAGGTGCAGTAGCAATCCTGTCGGGCAATTTTATTGTCTGTTTTTAGTGCATTTTTAGTCATTTTTTGATTTTTTTTTTTTTTTAAGTGTTGGCCTGAATTCGTCCCTGGGTGGGACGAATTCCAACTGGAGAATTCGTCCCTGGGTGGGACGAGTGCTAATCAGAGTGCTCGTCCCAGTCAAGGATGAATTCCAGTGCAAAAGGCCTATTTAATGGCCAAAACTTGATTTTGGGCTCATTTGTGTCATTTTTTTCTTGCGATTTTGGAGCTGCGGGAGGAGGAGGTAATTCGCAAAGCGAAGCGCTAATGGAATTCTCTCTTGCTATCATGAGTGCACACACTTGGTTCGAGCGGCGGAGCCAAAGCGAAACCTGTAAGTGTTCCTAGAGTTTATTTTGCTTTTATTTAATGCATTGTTTTTGTGTTGACGCTTTTCAAAACTTTAAGATTTTTTGTGATGTTTTTGTTTAACGGTTAAGGTTAGAAACCCTAGAACTGAAAATTTGATCTATTATTTTTTTTTTTTTTTTTTGTTTGTGTTGTTTTTTTTTGCTTTGCAGGTTGTTAGGAGCCGGTACCGTGTACCCGCTGCATTTACTGAGGTGTAGTTGGCATTGACCGATGATGACTGGGAATGGCTTGATGCCCTTGGGCTCAAGCAGGTGGCTCGGCCGGAGCCTGTGGTTTCGGATCAGGCCTATCTGACAGCCCTGATCAAGCTTTGGGATCCGTGGACCAATACTTTCCATCTCCCGATAAGGGAGATGACTGTGACTCTTGAGGACGTCTATCGTTTGCTTTGGATTTCGATAGATGGTCTGCCTATTAGGACATCGTCGTTTGATCAGCGGACTGCTATACTTACGAGATGTTTTGGGCATTGGGGGCAGCTGGGTGTAGCAAATCCAGTGGAGACAGCCGAGGTGGATTGCCAGTGGCGGGATTTTGGTTAGTTGGTGGACGAGGAGAGGGGGGTGTTAGGAGTGAGGCACGCATTCTTGATGGGCCTCATTTCTAACATTCTTCTCCCTGATTCGTTAGGTGCGAGGTTCCCGTGGAACCTGCTGGATTTGGTGTGGCAGTTGGCAGAGTGCCCGATAGAGGCACCGTTGATTCTGAGATGGGGACAGACTTTGTTGGTACAGCTCTATGGGGAGCTGTACGAGGTCCGCTGTCAATAGCGGAAGGGTGTCAGTTGCAGTTTTTTGTTGCAGTGCTGGGGTTGGCATCACATAGCTATTGAGAGGCCTACCGGGTTACCGTGGACGACTCGGGTGACAATGGAGGATGAGGATATTGGTTATGCAGTTTTGTGGCAGCTGTCTATGGAGCAGGGGCAGAGTCGGCGATGGGCAGGTGTCGTTGACCACTACACTGATGCATTTTCTCGGCTCACTCTAGGGGAGGTGTTTTGGCGTCCCTATCGGGACTATCCAGCCTGGCCTGAGTTTGGAGAGTGGCTCTGACGAGTACACAGGGAGCGGTGGTTGACTGGGCGGCACAGGACGGAGCATTAGTTCTTTCCGTACTGCCATGTTACATGACAGTTTGGGGTGCACCAGGGGTTGCCTGGTGAGCCTGTGGTCTATCGGCGGCCGGGAGATGAGAGAGGATTAGAGCCACCGGTCATTTATCCATTGGACGAGGAGTCCGACGCAGTGATTGATGTCCCGGATGTGGATGACATCGGGACTACCACTGAGTATGACTCGTGGTGGGTACTGCGGCACTGGAGAGGAGAGGGGCCACTGGGAGGTGCGAAGGCGGTAGTGGAGGATGCTGAGGTAGCAGGGGGTGATTGGGGGGTATGGATGATGCGAACATGGTGGATGTGGGAGATGAGGATGTGGGATTGGGTGTTTCAGAGCAGTCAGACATGCAAGATGTGGAGGAGCAGTGGAAGCCTGAGCAGGCTACTGTCCCAACGAGTCCTATGCGTCCGACAGATACGAGAGGTGGTGGGGTCAAATGTAGGCATTGAGATTGCTCGACAGACAGAGCTACTACGGATGCGAGATCTAGAGTTGGGGGATGCGAGGTGGGAGCTGGGGGATGCATGGTAGGAGAGGGATATTTTGCGGGCTTAGTTGGCAGAGTGGGATAGATTTTTGGCGCAGCGCGATGATGCATTGTCTATCTATCATCGGTGAGAGGCAGAGTGGTGTCTGTACCGGATAGACTTGGAGAGGGAGGTCATCCGCCTTGGTGGGCGGCTACCTGAGCCTTCGGTCGATGGATATTCACGGTGGACAAGGTATAGTCTGACTGAGAAGTTAGCATCATCTCGTTGCAGGCGGTTAGATGAGGGGGGGGTAGCAAGCATGATGCGGGGGCTAGTAGTAGCCTCCCTGCAAGGTCCCGTAGGACCCACACCACGGGGGGTAGTTCCCGTCGCACCGATCCTGCGTGATCATGGTGGTCGACGCCTTAGGTTGGGTTTTTGGATATGATTACGGGGTCTGAGGACCGGTTTTGTAGCCTGCGGGCATCTTTTTGACGATATATATATATATATATATATATACCGGTTTTATTTTTGGTTTTGTACATGTGATGATGTGATTTTTGTTATGCATGTTTATTTATTTTGATGAATGCAGATGTTATGATGAATGTAAATGTTTTTTTATGTCTATGTGATATGTGATGTGAAATGGATGAATGACATTTGTGATGATTGCACTATAGGCTGTTTAAGAAACTCTTTATTTACATGGTTTTTCTTTTTTTTGTATTTTCTGATGGTATCATAAGGATGATAAGTAGTGCAGATGGTTTTGGAATGAATGTAAGGTTTTCTGAGATTCAGTCAATTTTAACTCACCATCCATGACTGTACTTTATCTTACAAGACTTTTTGACTAAGGTATGAATCAGACTTGTTTTTGACCCGAGTTATTTCATATCCCCTGTGTGTGCAATTGAGTTCATTTAGTGGTATTTGTTAGGATACCGCCGAGTGCAGATGGGCTTTCAACCGAACCTGTACTGAGGATCACCTAATTAGCTCCACGAATTCCTTTTTTTTATGTACTAAGATTAATCTGCGATGTAATCCAGGATGCCATAAGCTAGCTCATCCACATGCAAATATTGATCTGTACGCAAGTTAATGTGACAGATATATCGTCATGTGGGAGGTTTACTTCTGTTACCCATTGGCTATCAACCAAATTGGTATTGAAGCTTGCCTTATGACCTATAGAATGCTGAGAGTTCCAGGGATTCAAGGTCAACTCCCTTCTTTTCTTCAATTGTATTGGGATACTTGCTCATTGTAGTGATGAGATAACTGTGCATTTTGATTTGTTTTTCTTTCGAGCAAGGGATTGGGGTTATGGAGTGACCAAAATCACTGTTGTTTGTGCCTTTTGATGTGTGCACTGTAGTTTGTCAAATTTTGGAGTTTTGACATTTTGCAAATTTTTTGTGTTTTGCAACTGTTGAGAACTTTAGGGATTCTTAGGGAATTGGGTAGGGAGGATGCTTGTCCTTTTGCCAACTCTCAGCATTTTAGGGGTCATTCGCACAGGGGGATGAGCAAGATAACCGTTTCACTTTTGGTGACCTAGATTATTTTGCAGGTTTCGTCTTTCGTTCACACAATTTGGGAATTTTAGTGTTTTGATTTGTGTTGGGATGTTACATAACAAGGTGTATTTCAAGTATGACTCTACCTTCGTAAAATCTGTTTGACTTGATACACTACATGGCTAAAGAGGAAAATGATGACTGAATTACTAAAACTCTTGGTACATTCCCAGACCACTGACTGTAGTGTGGTAAAATTTATGCTTGGTGTTTTTGTTGTTTTTGTAACATGAGACAATGCGGAACAAGATGGACTATCAGAGCTATTGCAGCTTATGGTGCCTTTGACCTGTATGACTACAAATATGCAATGTATGGATGCAATGCTTAATGCAGCTATGTATTTTTGTAATTTTGATGGATTGTTTTTGGTGAAGGTGAAGATGAGGTGTGAGAATATGAATTTTTTGATGAATTTGAGTATGCCTAGAATTGAGATGCAAATATTTGTTGTTTTTGATGATTTTTGTTGTTTTGTTTTTTTTTTATTTCTTGATTTTTTTTTGACCAAGTGATTGCGATAATCGTTGGAGCTTTTTGGGTTTGACCAAGTGATTGCGATAATCCTTGGAGCTTTTGGGGTGACCAAGAGATTGCTATAATCCTTGGAGCTTTTTGGATTGACCAAGAGATTGCGATAATCCTTGGAGTTTTTTTGGTGACCAAGAGATTGCGATAATCCTTGGAGCTTTTTGGGTGACCAAGAGATTGCGATAATCCTTGGAGCTTTTTGAGTTGACCAAGAGATTGCGATAATCCTTGGAGCTTTTTGTATTGACCAAGAGATTGTGATAATCCTTGGAGCTTTTTGGGTGACCAAGATATTGCGATCATCCTTGGAGCTTTTTGGGTGACCAAGAGATTGCGATAATCCTTGGAGCTTTTTGGGTGACCAAGAGATTGCGATAATCCTTGGAGCTTTTTGGGTGACCAAGAGATTTCGATAATCCTTGGAGATTTTTGGGTTGACCAAGAGATTGCGATTATCCTTGGAGCTTTTTGGATTGACCAAGAGATTGCGATAATCCTTGGAGCTTTTTGGGTGACCAAGAGATTGCGATAATCCTTGGAGATTTTTGGGTGACCAAGAGATTGCGATAATCCTTGGAGCTTTTTGGGTGACCAAGAGATTGTGATAATCCTTGGAGCTTTTTGGGTTGACCAAGAAATTGCGATAATCCTTGGAGTTTTTTTTTTTTTTTTTTTGGGATATGGCTTTCTTAGATATGAAATGGTCGCAAATGAATGATATTCAAGGGTTCTGTTTCCTTGATACCATCAAGAGAAGCTAGCCGGTACGTCCCGGGTCCTATTTTACTATCAATGACATAAGGACCTAACCAATTTGCCACAAATTTGTCCCTCATATGGGACGGAAAATTAGAGTTTTGTTGGTTTTCCTTCAGAACCAAATCACCAACCCGAAAGTCTCTTAGGTGAACTTTCATGTTGTAAGCTTTCTTAAGCCGCTCTTGATAGATACGTAAGTGCTCGAGAGCATTAACGCATCATTCGTCAAGCAACGTAAGTTGGTCTAATCGAGCTTGCCGCGCAGTGTTATCATCGATGAACTCCTGCATTGATATGCGTAGGGAAGGAATTTCCAACTCGAGAGGCATTACTGCCTCTGAGCCATACACCAGTGAAAATGGAGTTGCCCTAGTGGGCGTTCGAATGCTAGTGCGATAAGCCCAAAGGGCAAGTGGGATTTGTATGTGCCAATCCTTATGACTGTCTACGATGGTCTTTTTAAGGATGGTGACTAGCGTTTTGTTTGACGCCTCTGCTTGCCCATTTGCTTATGGATAATAGGGTGTTGAAAAGCTATGCTGAATTTTGTACTTTATGGTTAAAGCACGCACGTCTTTGTTCTTGAATGATGGCCCATTATCCGAGATTATTTTGGATGGAATACCAAAATGACATATGATGTAATGCAAAATGAACTCCGCAATGCGGGGTCTTGTCGTAGAGGTTAATGGAATTGCTTCCACCCATTTGGTAAAATATTCTGTGGCCATTATGATAAACATGTGACGGCTCGACGATGCAGGGGAGATCTTTCCAATTAGATCGAGGCCCCACTGCAAAAATGGCCAAGCGCATCGGACTGTCTGTAGGGCCTGGGAAGGTGCATGCATTAAATTGGCATGATGTTGACATTTCACGCACCTCTTGACATACGCGCAGCAATCTCGCTCTAAATATGGCCAATAATAGCCCATGCGAATAATGTGCTTTGCAATGGCCATACCACTGAAGTGGCCGCCACATGTACCATCGTGCTCTTGGGCGATTGCCCAAGTAGATTCTTGCTGGTCCAGACAGTGAAGAAGAATTATGTCATAGCTTCAACGATACAAAATGTCTCCTATCAAGACATATTTTGCCACTTTCTGTTTGAATGTTCGTTTTGCGGTGTGCGTCAATCCAAAGGGGAGATTACCTAATTTGAGGTAGTCTTTTATGGGTAAATACCGATCCTGTTTATCGGAAACCTCGACGGTATGAACAGCCAATCCCTTTTGAAGTTCTTCCCTAACAAATGCTGATTGGGATAGAACTTGTAAGAATAGCGTTGTGTTGCTATTAATGGGAGTGGGGGAAAACAAAGACCCCAGCTTGGCACGTTTCAAACGAGTCTCGGATTCGAAAGAACTTATTCGAAGATGGTTCGATCTGGATCATGTGGACTCTCGGCGTCAAGTCTGAGCTTGCACGCTCCATCGTGGGTTGCAATAAGGTTTTGACCTGAATGGTTGTTATATCACCGAAAATGTCTTGCGGGATTAGTGACCCCAAGGAGGCCATTGTGTCCGCAAAATGATTCGATGATCGAGGGAGTGCCTCACTGTCATACCACTCAAGTTTTGCTAGGAATTTGTCCATGAGGGATTTATAGGCCTTTAGAACTGGGCATTTGCATTGATATACCCCTTTGACTTGATTGACGATTAACAGCGAATCGCCAAAGATGTTCAATATTTTGATGTTCATGGTGATTGTTGTCTAAAGACCTAGGAGCAAGGCTTCATATTCTGCATTGTTGTTGGTGCACTAGAAGTTTAATTTAAATGACAGGGGCATTGGAGTGCCCTACGGTGTGAAGAATACAATTCCTGTGCCACCCCCTTGCTCGCATTTAGAACCATCAAAAAATAAGGTTATGTCGGCCTGAGACTCAGGCTCATCAGAATCTGGCGATTCTGAGACATGGAAGACCCCATCATCGGGTAGTTCTATGACCAGAGGCTGATCGTCTTCAAGAGGAGCCTCTGCTAGTTGATCGGCTATGAATTGTCCTTTTATATATTTTTGCCCAATAAACCCAATGTCAAATTTCGTCAACAACATGATCCATTTTGCCGTGCAACTACTATGATAAGTACGACTCATCATGTATCACAATGGATTCTCCTTAGACACAACATACGTCATGTTGCTTAGCATGTAATGGCGTAGCTTTTTGGTAGCAAACACCACTGCCAAGCAGAGTTCTCAACGTATGCATAGTTAAGTTCGTAATTGACCAGGGTGCGGCTAAGATAGTACGTAGCCTGTTCTTTGTGAAGTTCATTCTTCTAGGCTAGCATTGCACCCAGTGCCACCTCAATAGCTGAGATGTATAAGTAGAACGACACACCTGGTATAGGTGGTGCCAATACTGGCGACGAAGCCAAGTACTATTTGATTTCGTCAAAGGTTGACTGGCACTCGTCATCCCAATGAAATGTGACCCCCTTGTGCAATAATTTGTTCATGGGTCGGCATTTGTCAGATAATTGTGCTATGAAGCGTTTAATCGACGTGACCTTTCCTTGCAGACTTCTGAGCTGCTTGATAGTGGTTGGGGGAGCCATTTCAAGGATTGCCTTGAATTTGTTTGGGTCCACTTCGATGCCTCTCTTTGAGACTATAAAACCCAAGAGTTTTCTAGATGTGACGCCGAACACGCACTTCTTGGGATTCAGTCTGACCTTATGCTCTATGAGGTGATCGAGAATCTTGCTTAAGTCACCGAGATGATCTGAGTGCAAGAGAGACTTGGCTAACAAATCATCCATGTAATCTTCCAAAGTTTTGTGCATGTAATCATGGAAGATATACGTCATAGCACGTTGGTATGTAGCGCCAACGTTTTTAAGGCCAAAAGGCATGACCTTATAGCAAAATGTCCCCCAAGGCGTTGTGAATGCCATTTTGAGTTGGTCTTCAAGATTGATACGAATTTGATTGTATCTTGAGAAACCGTCCATTAGGGAGAGCATTTCGTGACCTGCTGTAGCGTCTACCAATGCGTCGATGCTTGGCAAGGGGAAATCATCCTTAGGACTCGCTTTGTTTAGGTCTCGAAAGTCGATGCATATGCAAATCCTCCCGTCGGGCTTCTTGATGGGAACCATGTTGGACAACCATGGCGGATAATCCATGCAGATGACAAATTGTGCATCCAACAACTTTTGCAATTCGTATTTGACCATCAAGGCCACTGTTGGGTGCATATTTCTTAGTTTTTGCTTTACAGGCTTGATTTTCAGATCAAGCGTTAAATTATGCATGACTAGCTGCGGGTCTAGCCCTGGCATATCTTTGTACGACCATACAAAAACTTCCTTCTTCTCTTTGAGAAGGGAAATATATTCGGCTTGCTCTTCGGGGGAAAGAATTACCCCCAACCTGATAATCTATGGATTCTTTGAATCTGTGCTGATGTCTATGTCAGTCGTCTCCTCGACTGACATGTGAGATCCGTCCTCCAACTGATGTGGAGTTGGGATTAAATGGATATCATCAGCTGAGTTAAGATCTACGTTTGGAACCTCGGGTTCCTCTTCAGCTTGAAAAATATCCTGAGTTGTCCTTGGGGTAAAATGAAGCATTTCATCGAAAGGCCAGTACTCTGATGGTGACAATGGTGAATTGACGCGATCCTAGTCGATGGCATCAATGTATAGATGCAATGATCGTGATGGATCGGTTGGATTGCGGATGGGTGCGGTCAAATCAATGGAGATCATGTGGATGAAATGAATTTGGTCTCCAGAACTCACGGGTGTGATGACTTGATTCTTTTAGATGTTCCCTATACTCTGGATTTGGCTCTACGGGAACGGGCATGAATGGATCCTCTCTAGGTGTAAATTCATCTCTATGTGTGAAAAGGAAGGCGAGGTCTTCCCTCGGCACTACTGTCATGATGGGATCTCGAGGTGGACGATGCTCATCTTGAATTTGGAGCCATAGGTCTAACACTTGGTCCCACCTCGCTGGGTCTACGTGCCATTCATGTCCTAAAAGTATACCCATCTGTCCCATTAGATCTTCATGAGTTAGAGCGTGGTGATTTTGTCGCACATGTCTGAGATAGATCATCTCAGTCTCATCTTCTGAATCACTTTCATAGATCCAAAATTGTTCATTCTATTCAGCATCTGTTGCTTATGACATTGAGGACTCTTCCTATTCTAGTGAATTAATCTGGTCCCATTGCGGTTGTTCCACTCTTAGTGGAGGGACCTGATTCTCTTGAGACTGTGTTATTTCGTCTGGAACCTCTAAGGGGAACAATTTTAGAAAGATGTCTGGCAGCCGTTGATGTTCTCTTTGAGGATTAATCTCTGAACTTTCGCCTCTCTCTAGCAAAGAAGAGGGATTACTGTTGCTGCCCGGGGGTGTTTGTTGACCATGGGAGGTAGTCTCCCAATGTGTATTCTGTATTCGGATTGGCATAAGGACCCAATGCCAATCCCCCCTTGTTGCCTATTTCTAGGCCTTGCATATTTTCAACCAAGATGTCTAATGGCAGGGGATGGTTGAACCCTACCCCTGACTTGTCATATGGCATCTGATATCTTGGTTTGCAAAGGATCCGCATCCCTTGCTCATATCTTCCGAGCCCGTATCCATGCCAATTGCATTGGCCGAGATATTTTAGGGCAAATTCTGGGTTTGAAAGATAATTGATGTTTTCAACAAAAGGCTCTTCGTCTGTTTCCTTTTGTTGGCATGGTTCAAGACCATGATCAAAGCCCCCATACACAAAATTTTTTTGGTTCGGTGGGTAGCCTAGAGGAACGATTGTTCCAATGGGAAGGCGAGGTCTTCCCATGTCTTGTACTGACTCCAGTGTGGGGGTTGCCACAACATTTTGCACTAAGTATTCCCCTAGGCCTGTACTGGCCATTTCAACAGTGATTATTGATGATTGGGTGGGAGGAAACGGTAGTCCTTCCTGAGTCCATTCCATGTTTGGTGGTTCAGGAATCTTGGTTTCTGTTGCATTGGGCGCTTCCTCTGTTGTTATTGTTGAAATTGTGGGCAACCTTTCTTCTAAGGGCTTAACCTCTTCCATGATTTGTTTTCCCTTGTCCTTCTGTTGGGCCATGATAGGTGGCGTTGATGATGAAGGAGCCGATGATGAAGTCTCACCTGGCTAGGATTTTGCCTTGTTGGCCACCAGTGGTGCCTGTGGTATTGGACCTTGTTTAGATGGATTTAATTGGAAATCCAAATGCGTTGAAGGGAGGGTCGATTGAGGTATGAATTGTACTGCATTGCAATACTTGAAGGGCTCTAAGTCCATTGGGACTACATGTATTTCTCCTTCATAAGCATACTTCAAGCACTGGTGGGCGATTGAAGGGACACATTTCATATCTCTGATCCAAGGCCGCCCTAGCAGTATATTATAAGCCATTTCACCTTCCAGCACATGGCACAGTGTAGGTATTGACTTTCATCCTACCCGGATCGGCGAACGATCGTGCCGATCTGTCGAGCATATTGCATCATTGAAAGCTCGGAGTGTGTACGTGGAGGCTGTGATGTGAGAGGCTGACAGCTTCAAATGCTTCAAGGCTGTAGTGGTTATGATGTTACTGTACGAGCCAGTATCTATCAACACTCTCTTGTACGAAATCCCATTGACCCGCGCGATAATGTGTAGGGGTGGATCTGCCATGTCATTTGATATTGTTTTGACCTCATCTTCTCTGAATGTGATGATCGGCTCCGTACATTGTTTCACATGTCCCACGAAGGTGTTGAAAGAATTTGCCTCGTGGGGTTGTAATTCAATGGCTTTTAAAATGTCCATAAGAGCTTCTCTATGGGGAGCTGATTATTGAATAAGCTCGTAGATGGACAGCCTAGCCGACGTGGTCCGCAAACTCTACGTGAGTTTGGTTCGTATCGTGACCTCAGGTCTAGGCGGAGGTAACTACGTTGGGCGTTGTTGAGGATGCGATGTTGCCGAAACTTCCTTCGTAGCTACCTCAGGGGCAACTGTCAGGTACCTTCTGTTCCTTGTTACTATGCTAATCATTCCCACAAATCCTTGTCTATGGAGCAGGGGCAGAGTCGGTGATGGGCAGGTGTCGTTGACCACTACACTGATGCCTTTTCTCGGCTCACTCTAGGGGAGGTGTTTTGGCGTCCCTATCGGGACTGTCCAGCCTGGCCTGAGGCTGGAGAGTGGCTTCGATGAGTACACAGGGAGCGGTGGTTGACTGGGCGGCACGGGACAGAGCATGAGTTCTTTCCGTACCGCCGGGTTACATGACAGTTTAGGGTGCACCAGGGGTTTCCTGGTGAGCCCGTGGTCTATCGGTGGCCGGGAGATGAGAGAGGATTAGAGCCACCGGTCATTGCTCCATTGGGCGAGGAGTCCGACGCAGTGATTGATGTCCCGGATGTGGATGACATCGGGACTACCACTGAGTATGACTCGTGGTGGGTACTGCGGCACTGGAGAGGAGAGGGGCCACTGGGAGGTGCGGAGGCGGTAGTGGAGGATGCTGAGGTAGCAGGGGGTGATTGGGGGGGTATGGATGATGCGAACATGGTGGATGTGGGAGATGAGGATGTGGGATTGGGTGTTTCAGAGTAGTCGGACATGCAAGATGTGGAGGAGCAGTGGGAGCCTGAGTAGGCTACTGTCCCAACGAGTCCTATGCGTTCGACAGATACAGAGGTGGTGGGGTCAGATGTAGGCATTGAGATTGCTCGACTGACAGAGCTACTACGGATGCGAGATCTAGAGTTGGGGGATGCGAGGTGGGAGCTGGGGGATGCACGATAGGAGAGGGATATTTTGCGGGCTTAGTTGGCAGAGCGGGATAGATTTTTGGCGTAGCGCGATGATGCATTGTCTATCTATCATCGGCGAGAGGCAGAGTGGTGTCTGTACCGGATAGACTTGGAGAGGGAGGTCATCCGCCTTGGTGGGCAGCTACCTGAGCCTTCGGTCGATGGATATTCACGGTGGACAAGGTATAGTCTGACTGAGAAGTTAGCATCATCTCGTTGCAGGCGGTTAGATGAGGGGGGTAGCAAGCATGATGCGGGGGCTAGTAGTAGCCTCCCTGCAGGGTCCCGTAGGACCCACACCACGGGGGGTAGTTCCCGTCGCACCGATCCTGCGTGATCATGGTGGTCGACACCTTAGGTTGGGTTTTTGGATATGATTACGGGGTCTAAGGACCGGTTTTGTAGCCTGCGGGTATCTTTTTGACGATATATATATATATATATATACCGGTTTTATTTTTGGTTTTGTACATGTGATGATGTGATTTTTGTTATGCATGTTTATTTATTTTGATGAATGCAGATGTTATGATGAATGTAAATGTTTTTTATGTCTATGTGATATGTGATGTGAAATGGATGAATGACATTTGTGATGATTGCACTATAGGCTGTTTAAGAAACTCTTTATTTACATGGTTTTTCTTTTTTTTTTGTATTTTCTGATGGTATCATAAGGATGATAAGTAGTGCAGATGGTTTTGGAATGAATGTAAGGTTTTCTGAGATTCAGTCAATTTTAACTCACCATCCATGACTGTACTTTATCTTACAAGACTTTTTGACTAAGGTATGAATCAGACTTGTTTTTGACCCAGTTATTTCATATCCCTGTGTGTGCAATTGAGTTCATTTAGTGGTATTTGTTAGGATACCTCCAGTGCCAGATGGGCTTTCAACCGAACCTGTCTCGAGGATCACCTAATTAGCTCCACGAATTCCTTTTTTTATCTACTAAGATTAATCGCGATGTAATCCAGGATGCCATAAGCTAGCTCATCCACATGCAAATATTGATCCGTACGCAAGTTAATGTGACGGATATATCGTCATGTGGGAGGTTTACTCGTTACCCATTGGCTATCAACCAAATTGGTATTGAAGCTTGCCTTATGACCTATAGAATGCTGAGAGTTCCAGGGATTCAAGGTCAACTCCCTTCTTTTCTTCAATTGTATTGGGATACTTGCTCATTGTAGTGATGAGATCACTGTTCATTTTGATTTGTTTTTCTTTCGAGCAAGGGATTGGGGTTATGGAGTGACCAAAATCACTGTTGTTTGTGCCTTTTGATGTGTGCACTGTAGTTTGTCAAATTTTGGAGTTTTGACATTTTGCAAATTTTTTGTGTTTTGCAACTGTTGAGAACTTTAGGGATTCTTAGGGAATTGGGTAGGGAGGATGCTTGTCCTTTTGCCAACTCTCGGCATTTTAGGTGTCATTCGCACGGGGGATGAGCAAGATAACCGTTTCACTTTTGGTGACCTAGATTATTTTGCAGGTTTCGTCTTTCGTTCACACAATTTGGGAATTTTAGTGTTTTGATTTGTGTTGGGATGTTACATAACAAGGTGTATTTCAAGTATGACTCTACCTTCGTAAAATATGTTTGACTTGATACACTACATGGCTAAAGAGGAAAATGATGACTGAATTACTAAAACTCTTGGTACATTCCCAGACCACTTGATCGTAGTGTGGTAAAATTTATGCTTGGTGTTTTTGTTGTTTTTGTAACATGAGACAATGCGGAACAAGATGGACTATCAGAGCTATTGCAGCTTATGGTGCCTTTGACCTGTATGACTACAAATATGCAATGTATGGATGCAATGCTTAATGCAGCTATGTATTTTTGTAATTTTGATGGATTGTTTTTGGTGAAGGTGAAGATGAGGTGTGAGAATATGAATTTTTTGATGAATTTGAGTATGCCTAGAATTGAGATGCAAATATTTGTTGTTTTTGATGATTTTTGTTGTTTTGTTTTTTTTTAATTTCTTGATTTTTTTTTGACCAAGTGATTGCGATAATCGTTGGAGCTTTTTGGGTTTGACCAAGTGATTGCGATAATCCTTGGAGCTTTTGGGGTGACCAAGAGATTGCTATAATCCTTGGAGCTTTTTGGATTGACCAAGAGATTGCGATAATCCTTGGAGCTTTTTGGTGACCAAGAGATTGCGATAATCCTTGGAGCTTTTTGGGTGACCAAGAGATTGCGATAATCCTTGGAGCTTTTTGAGTTGACCAAGAGATTGCGATAATCCTTGGAGCTTTTTGTATTGACCAAGAGATTGTGATAATCCTTGGAGCTTTTTGGGTGACCAAGAGATTGCGATCATCCTTGGAGCTTTTTGGGTGACCAAGAGATTGCGATAATCCTTGGAGCTTTTTGGGTGACCAAGAGATTGCGATAATCCTTGGAGCTTTTTGGGTGACCAAGAGATTTCAATAATCCTTGGAGATTTTTGGGTTGACCAAGAGATTGCGACTATCCTTGGAGCTTTTTGGATTGACCAAGAGATTGCAATAATCCTTGGAGCTTTTTGGGTGACCAAGAGATTACGATAATCCTTGGAGCTTTTTGGGTGACCAAGAGATTGCGATAATCCTTGGAGCTTTTTGGGTGACCAAGAGATTGCGATAATCCTTGGAGCTTTTTGGGTTGACCAAGAAATTGCGATAATCCTTGGAGTTTTTTTTTTTTTTTTTTTTGGGATATGGCTTTCTTAGATATGAAATGGTCGCAAATGACTGATATTCAAGGGTTCTGTTTCCTTGATACCATCAAGAGAAGCTAGCCGGTACGTCCCGGGTCCTATTTTACTATCAATGACATAAGGACCTAACCAATTTGCCACAAATTTGTCCCTCATATGGGACGGAAAATTAGAGTTTTGTTGGTTTTCCTTCAGAACCAAATCACCAACCCGAAAGTCTCTTAGGTGAACTTTCATGTTGTAAGCTTTCTTAAGCCGCTCTTGATAGATACGTAAGTGCTCGAGAGCATTAACGCATCATTCGTCAAGCAACGTAAGTTGGTCTAATCAAGCTTGCTGCGCAGTGTTATCATCGATGAACTCCTGCATTGATATGCGTAGGGAGGGAATTTCCAACTCGAGAGGCATTATTGCCTCTGAGCCATACACCAGTGAAAATGGAGTTGCCCTAGTGGGCGTTCGAATGCTAGTGCGATAAGCCCAAAGGGCAAGTGGGGTTTGTATGTGCCAATCCTTATGACTGTCTACGATGGTCTTTTTAAGGATGGTGACTAGCGTTTTGTTTGACGCCTCGCTTGCCCATTTGCTTATGGATAATAGGGTGTTGAAAAGCTATGCTGAATTTTGTACTTTATGGCTAAAGCACGCATGTCTTTGTTCTTGAATGATGGCCCATTATCCGAGATTATTTTGGATGGAATACCAAAATGACATATGATGTAATGCAAAATGAACTCCGCAATGCGGGGTCTTGTCGTAGAGGTTAATGGAATTGCTTCCACCCATTTGGTAAAATATTCTGTGGCCATTATGATAAACATGTGACGGCCTGACGATGCAGGGGAGATCTTTCCAATTAGATCGAGGCCCCACTGCAAAAATGGCCAAGCAGACTGGACTGTCTGTAGGGCCTGGGAAGGTGCGTGCATTAAATTGGCATGATGTTGACATTTCACGCACCTCTTGACATACGCGCAGCAATCTCGCTCTAAAGATGGCCAATAATAGCCCATGCGAATAATGTGCTTTGCAATGGCCATACCACTGAAGTGGCCGCCACATGTACCATCGTGCTCTTGGGCGATTGCCCAAGTAGATTCTTGCTGGTCCAGACAGTGAAGAAGAATTATGTCATAGCTTCAATGATACAAAATGTCTCCTATCAAGACATATTTTGCCACTTTCTGTTTGAATGTTCGTTTTGCGGTGTGCGTCAATCCAAAGGGGAGATTACCTAATTTGAGGTAGTCTTTTATGGGTAAATACCAGTCCTGTTTATCGGAAACCTCGACAGTATGAACAGCCAATCCCTTTTGAAGTTCTTCCCTAACAAATGCTGATTGGGATAGAACTTGTAAGAATAGCGTTGTGTTGCTATTAATGGGAGTGGGGGAAAACAAAGACCCCCAGTTGGCACGTTTCAAAAAGTCTCGGATTCGAAAGAACTTATTCGAAGATGGTTCGATCTGGATCATGTGGACTCCTGGCGTCAAGTCTGAGCTTGCACGCTCCATCGTGGGTTGCAATAAGGTTTTGACCTGAATGGTTGTTATATCACCGAAAAGGTCTTGCGGGATTAGTGACCCCAAGGAGGCCATTGTGTCCGCAAAATGATTCGATGATCGAGGGAGTGCCTCGATGTCATACCACTCAAGTTTTGCTAAGAATTTGTCCATGAGGGCTTTATAGGCCTTTAGAACTAGGCATTTGCATTGATATACCCCTTTGAATTGATTGACGATTAACAGCGAATCACCAAAGATGTTCAATATTTTGATGTTCATGGTGATTGCTGTCTGAAGACCTAGGAGCAAGGCTTCATATTCTGCATTGTTGTTGGTGCACTAGAAGTTTAATTTAAATGACAGGGGCATTGGAGTGCCCTGCGGTGTGAAGAATACAATTCCTGTGCCACCCCCTCGCTCGCATTTAGAACCATCAAAAAATAAGGTTATGTTGGCCTGAGACTCAGGCTCATCAGAATCTAGCGATTCTGAGACATGGAAGACCCCATCATCGGGTAGTTCTATGACCAGAGGCTGATCATCTTCAAGAGGAGCCTCTGCTAGTTGATCGGCTATGACTTGTCCTTTTATATATTTTTGCCCAATAAACCCAATGTCAAATTTCGTCAACAACATGATCCATTTCACCGTGCAACTACTATGATAAGTACGACTCATCATGTATCACAATGGATTCTCCTTAGACACAACATACGTCATGTTGCTCAGCATGTAATGGCGTAGCTTTTTGGTAGCAAACACCACTGCCAAGCAGAGTTCTCAACGTATGCATAGTTAAGTTCGTAATTGACCAGGGTGCGGCTAGGATAGTACGTAGCCTGTTCTTTGTGAATTTCATTCTTCTAGGCTAGCATTGCACCCAGTGCCACCTCAATAGCTGAGATGTATAAGTAGAACGACACACCTGGTCTAGGTGGTGCCAATACTGGCGACGAAGCCAAGTACTATTTGATTTCGTCAAAGGCTGACTGGCACTCGTCATCCCAATGAAATGTGACCCCCTTATGCAATAATTTGTTCATGGGTCGGCATTTGTCAGATAATTGTGCTATGAAGCGTTTAATCGACGTGACCTTTCCTTGCAGACTTCTGAGCTGCTTGATAGTGGTTGGGGGAGCCATTTCAAGGATTGCCTTGAATTTGTTTGGGTCCACTTTGATGCCTCTCTTTGAGACTATAAAACCCAAGAGTTTTCCAGATGTGACACCGAACACGCACTTCTTGGGATTCGATCTGACCTTATGCTCTATGAGGTGATCGAGAATCTTGCTTAAGTCACCGAGATGATCTGAGTGCAAGAGAGACTTGGCTAACAAATCATCCATGTAATCTTCCAAAGTTTTGTGCATGTAATCATGGAAGATATACGTCATAGCACGTTGGTATGTAGCGCCAACGTTTTTTAAGGCCAAAAGGCATGACCTTATAGCAAAATGTCCCCCAAGGCGTTGTGAATGCCATTTTGAGTTGGTCTTCAAGATTGATACGAATTTGATTGTATCCTGAGAAACCGTCCATTAGGGAGAGCATTTCGTGACCTGCTGTAGCGTCTACCAATGCGTCGATGCTTGGCAAGGGGAAATCATCCTTAGGACTCACTTTGTTTAGGTCTCGAAAGTCGATGCATATGCAAATCCTCCCGTCGGGCTTCTTGATGGGAACCATGTTGGACAACCATGGCGGATAATCCATGCAGATGACAAATTGTGCATCCAACAGCTTTTGCAATTCGTATTTGACCATCAAGGCCACTGTTGGGTGCATATTTCTTAGTTTTTACTTTACAGGCTTGATTTTCGGATCAAGCGTTAAATTGTGCATGACTAGCTGTGGGTCTAGCCCTGGCATATCTTTGTACGACCATACAAAAACTTCCTTCTTCTCTTTGAGAAGGGCAATATATTCGGCTTGCTCTTCGGGGGAAAGAATTACCCCCAACCTGATAATCTATGGATTCTTTGAATCTGTGTCGATGTCTATGTCAGTCGTCTCCTCGACTGACATGTGAGATCCGTCCTCCAACTGATGTGGAGTTGGGATTAAATGGATATCATCAGCTGAGTTAAGATCTACGTTTGGAACCTCGGGTTCCTCTTCAGCTTGAAAAATATCCTGAGTTGTCCTTGGGGTAAAATGAAGCATTTCATCGAAAGGCCAGTACTCTGATGGTGACAATGGTGAATTGACGCGATCCTAGTCGATGGCATCAATGTATAGATGCAATGACCGTGATGGATCGGTTGGATTGCGGATGGGTGCGGTCAAATCAATGGAGATCATGTGGATGAAATGAATTTGGTCTCCAGAACTGCGGGTGTGATGACTTGATTCTTTTAGATGTTCCCTATACTCTGGATTTGGCTCTACGAGAACGGGCATGAATGGATCCTCTCTAGGTGCAAATTCATCTCTATGTGTGAAAAGGAAGGCGAGGTCTTCCCTCAGCACTACTTGTCATGATGGGATCTCGAGGTGGACGATGCTCATCTTGAATTTGGAGCCATAGGTCTAACACTTGGTCCCACCTCGCTGGGTCTACGTGCCATTCATGTCCTAAAAGTATACCCATCTGTCCCATTAGATCTTCATGAGTTAGAGCGTGGTGATTTTGTCGCACATGTCTGAGATAGATCATCTCAGTCTCATCTTCTGAATCACTTTCATAGATCCAAAATTGTTCATTCTCTTCAGCATCTGTTGCTTATGACATTGAGGACTCTTCCTGTTCTAGTGAATTAATCTGGTCCCATTGCGGTTGTTCCACTCTTAGTGGAGGGACCTGATTCTCTTGAGACTGTGTTATTTCGTCTGGAACCTCTAAGGGGAACAATTTTAGAAAGATGTCTGGCAGCCGTTGATGTTCTCTTTGAGGATTAATCTCTGAACTTTTGCCTCTCTCTAGCAAAGAAGAGGGATTACTGTTGCTGCCAGGGGTGTTTGTTGACCATGGGAGGTAGTCTCCCAATGTGTATTCTGTATTCGGATTGGCATAAGGACCCAATGCCAATCCCCCCTTGTTGCCTATTTCTAGGCCTTGCATATTTTCAACCAAGATGTCTAATGGCAGGGGATGGTTGAACCCTACCCCTGACTTGTCATATGGCATATGATATCTTGGTTTGCAAAGGATCCGCATCCCTTGCTCATATCTGCCGAGCCCGTATCCATGCCAATTGCATTGGCTGAGATATTTTAGGGCAAATTATGGGTTTGACACATAATTGATGTTTTCAACAAAAGGCTCTTCGTTTGTTTCCTTTTGTTGGCATGGTTCAAGACCATGATCAAAGCCCTCATACACAAATTTTTTTTGGTTCAGTGGGTAGCCTAGAGGAACGATTGTTCCAATGGGAAGGCGAGGTCTTCCCATGTCTTGTACTGACTCCAGTGTGGGGGTTGCCACAACATTTTGCACTAAGTATTCCCCTAGGCCTATACTGGCCATTTCAACAGTGATTATTGATGATTGGGTGGGAGGAAACGGTAGTCCTTCCTGAGTCCATTCCATGTTTGGTGGTTTAGGAATCTTGGTTTCTGTTGCGTTGGGCGCTTCCTCTGTTGTTATTGTTGAAATTGTGGGCAACCTTTCTTCTAAGGGCTTAACCTCTTCCATGATTTGTTTTCCCTTGTCCTTCTTTTGGGCCATGATAGGTGGCGTTGATGATGAAGGAGCCGATGATGAAGTCTCACCTGGCTAGGATTTTGCCTCGTTGGCCACCAGTGGTGCCTGTGGTATTGGACCTTGTTTAGATGGATTTAATTGGAAATCCAAATGCGTTGAAGGGAGGGTCGATTAAGGTATGAATTGTACTGCATTGCAATACTTGAAGGGCTCTAAGTCCATTGGGACTACATGTATTTCTCCTTCATAAGCATACTTCAAGCACTGGTGGGCGATTGAAGGGACACATTTCATATCTTTGATCCAAGGCCGCCCTAGCAGTATATTATAAGCCATTTCACCTTCCAAGCACATGGCACGAGTGTAGGTATTGACTTTCATCCTACCTCGGATCGGCGAACGACTGTGCCGACTGTCGAGCATATTGCATCATTGAAAGCTCAGAGTGTGTACGTGGAGGCTGTGATGTGAGAGGTTGGCAGCTTCAAATGCTTCAAGGCTGTAGTGGTTATGATGTTACTGTACGAGCCAGTATCTATCAGCACTCTCTTGTATGAAATCCCATTGACCCGCGCGATAACGTGTAGGGGTGGATCTGCCATGTCATTTGATATTGTTTTGACCTCATCTTCTCTGAATGTGATGATCGGCTCCGTACATTGTTTCACATGTCCCACGAAGGTGTTGAAAGAATTTGCCTCGTGGGGTTGTAATTCAATGGCTTTTAAAATGTCCATAAGAGCTTCTCTATGGGGAGCTGATTATTGAATAAGCTCGTAGATGGACAGCCTAGCCGACGTGGTCCGCAAACTCTACGTGAGTTTGGTTCGTATCGTGATCTCAGGTCTAGGCGGAGGTAACTGCGTTGGGCGTTGTTGAGGATGCGATGTTGCCGAAACTTCCTTCGTAGCTACCTCAGGGGCAACTGTCAGGTACCTTCTGTTCCTTGTTACTATGCTAATCATTCCCACAAATCCCTGTGTGGGAAGATCTTGTCGCACCTCGTTAATTTGGAGTGGTTTTGTTTGTGCCTCATGGGTTGGCAAGGGGTCCTTGAATATCCCCATTTGTTGGTTTTTTGGTGCGATGGGGTTGTCCACAACCAATGTTCTATTGTCGATCAAATCTTGGACTAGGTATTTGAATTTCCAGCACCCATTCAAGTCATGTCCTCTGCACCTATGGAATCTACAATACAATTCCTCTCTGTACCCCCTAGGCTTGGGAATGTTAGGGTCTATAATTTGGATTTTCGACAGAGTGACTAAATTGGCCGCTGACAAGCGGTCAAATAAGGAGTCCCTAGAATCTGCATATGGGGTGAAATTTTGCCTAGGGCGACGCAGGTAATTTTGCTCCTGTCTTGTATTATATCTTTCATAAGCAGGAGGCACTGCCTGGTAGTTAGCATTTTGAGGCTACGTTTCTTGCACAGGCGTGGGAACATTTATCGCAACTTGGTTGACTGCAGCGTGTTGTGGTTGCGTTGTCCCAGTTTTAGTGGTTTTATTCCACTCTTTCTTCTTAGGCTTGGCAATTGCGCCTTCCCCTATCTTAATCTCTTCTATGACTCTGGCTTGCACCAAAGCTTCTTCTAAGTTGTCGTATTGTCGCAGTAACAATAGACCAGAGATTGATTTTAAGCAACTTTTTGTGAACATCTGCGTGAGATCAGACATAGGAGGACGATAGGGTAACCTAGAAAGCAAAGCTCTCCATCGATTCTCGTATGTTGCCATTGTTTCCTCTTCAAATTGCTTGAGGCTCGCTAAATCACTTAGTGATGCCTTCTTCCTTGTGTTGAAGGCAAAGCATTCAAGAAACGCGTCTACTAATTGATCTAAATTGCTTATGCTGTGTTTGGGAATTTGTGTGAACCAATCCGAGGCAGGGCCTACGAATGTGGTTATGAATGTTCTAAGCAACAATGTGTCATTATCTTGGATGCCGAAGCATTGGCTTAGAAATCGTGTAACATGTTCTTGTGCATCCTCTTCACCTTTAAAAACTGCCAATTGAGGCAACTTGAAGTGTTCGGGGTAAAGAGGTGTAGGCACTGAGGGATGCACCGGATTACTGTGGAGTAGACGTAATGTGGGTTTTTGATGCCCAATAGATTTTGTCTCCATAGAATCCAAATGCTCCAATAGCGCTTGGTATGCATCGGAAGATTTTATTTCTTCCTCTCTTGTTTGCTCTTGTTGCAAGTTACGATAAACTGGAGGCCTATGGAGGGGTGGCTGAATGGCATCCTTCTTGCCTTGATGGGGAGTTTCAACATATTCCTCTTCTGGTTCATACTCCTCGTAAAATTCTTGAGGAGTCTCTGGGTGAAACCTATGACCCTGATCAAGCTCTTCGTTGAAGGTACCCATCATTGTTTCGGGAGTTGCCTCCCTCTCGAATCTATGAGGTCTTGGAGGCGAGAGCTTGACGAGGTCGTGGAGACCTGTCCCTGCACCAACGGATTACGCCTCTCATACTGTTCAGCTCTTTGGATGCGAGGGGTTGGCCCCATCTCAGGTATTTCATAGCGTAACTCATCCACTTCACGTTGCATGCGTTCTCTATCCAAGCGATGTCGGTACTCTATTTCCTGATAACTTGGTTTAAGCCGCATGGTTTGGGCTTGATGGGTGGTATATCTGGTGACAACTGGGTCAATTTGGTCTACCCTATTTTGCTCAGGAGGTTCGAATGTTTCTCCTATGTGTTTACCTCGAGTTTGCTGGTCTAAGTTTTCAATGGTTCGCTTCCCTCTATCGAGGTAAGTGGTATGTGCTCGAGGTTCTGGCCTTAAGGGGTGATCATGATATCTTGTTGGTGCGGAAATGCAAGGTTCCTGTGTTGTTTTTTGCCCTCGAGGAATGCGATGGATTTACTCGTACTCCCTTTCACGGGTTTAAAGGGGGTGGGCGGAGTTAGGTCACCCTATGTAAGGAGCCCCGTGCTCCGGATTTGGTCTCTCTGTTCTGATGATAGGTAAAGAAGGGACGCCATATCCACATTGCCCCTCCAAATGGACGGTGTGCCTGTCTAGCGCTTTATCGCGTGATGTCCACTCATGCCTAACTTCAAGAGGTGATTCTCTATTTATGTCAAGGTCTACATGTAAGGCATCTTCCCAAAAGGGGCTTCTTTGAATAGGCATACCCCACCGAGGATTCTAAATTGGATTCTTTTGTAGGTTAGACCTATAAGGCGGTATGACCAAATCCTCAGGACTGAAGTGAAGGCGACTTGTGCCTGCTTTTTGTGTACCTTCCGGAGCTTCTGCCCTTGATTGGGCTTGACTGCGGGTGTACACCATTGCGGTGCTTCTATGCTATCTAAATAAGTTTTTATCTCGTTTATGACTTTGTTTGTCTACACTAAGCAGAATTAAGCACACACATTCACAAAATCGTGATTATCTCTTTTAAGGATTAAATGGTGTGTCCTAAACTGGTTTAGTGCATTTTGATGTTTTGTTTTGTTTTTGTAGGTTTTGAATATCGTTTAAATGCATTATGACGGCTCATATAACTCCCAAAACGGTCGCCCCTTCAATATACCAACCAGGCCGATATACCAACCTCTCTATATACCCACCCTTACGAGAGGGAGACTATAGGTACGTGAGAGCAGAAGGTACATGGTACGTAGGCAGTACAAAAGGAGGATTGTCCTTTTAATGGCACCTACCATAGAAAACTTATCCTCGTGTGCATGGGAATCACCCCAGCGACACTTGGTCTACTTTCGTCAGGATTTAAGCGTAACAACAGTTGGCAATCGAGAAATGGATGCAAATCAAGCCAAGGTGGTGTTGAAATCCACCAATGGTCTTGATCAAGGGCTGGGGTCTTACGACCAGCTCCTTGGTTTAAAATTGTTACGTGGAGTGTGTGAGGTTCATTTTATTTAACGAAAATGAAACAAGCATGAATGATTTTCCCTAAGTATGTAGGATAAAATGAAAATAGTCAAAGAAACAGAAAACAAAAATAGAAAATTTAACAGAGATGATAAAATCCCTACCTCTTCTCTGCCTGCTCCGATTGCTTCTGAATTTCTGCTCTAAAAATTTGCAGGCAGGAATTCGTCCCTCTGGGAGACGAATTGCAGAACAGAATTCGTCCCTCCCAGAGACGAATTGGAATTCGTCTCAAGGTCAGACGAATTACAGTTAAGAATTCATAACAGTCAGAGACGAATAACAGTTTGCAACAAAAAAAAATGTACCTGTCAAGCACAAACACAAAACTTTGATCAGTTTTCTATGATTTTAAAACTAGGCAATAGTGTCCCACCGTGATCGCCACTGAAAGCATGAGATTCCGGGCAAATGAAACACTAATTGCAATATAACCAAAACCAAATGCGCTTAAGTCCTAGAAACGTAAAGTGCATGAAATGGAAAAGAAACGCATTGGAAGAGACACAAGCAAATGGAGAAAACACATCCCTTTCATTAATATCCCTTGATCTCTGTTACAATGACGTCTCCTCCCTTTTCGGGGGCTAGAAGCGTTAAAAGAATTCGATTACAATCACTCAATGTTCCTCTTTCCACGTGCCCACGATTGCAATGGGAGGGCCAAGATGATGCCGCCACTGATGTCGATGAGTTCTTCACCTCCGCTGCTTCTCCTGTGAACAAAGAAACAACCAAGATGTCAGTAGCACCTACTGCAAGTGAAAAGTGTTCGTTCTTCTAAAATCATCAAAAGATGCATGCAAACATTTATCTAAAATAGTAAACAAAATGATTCTAAACAGCCTGAAAACTTTACAGAAGACAGAAAATGTTACCAGAAGGCCATTGCCACTGAGACAGCTGGCCAATCTGCCTTCAACTAGAATTCGTCCCTGGGTGGGACGATTTTTGACTACAATTCGTCCTTGGGTGGGACGAATTCTTCTGTGTTGAAGAAGCCGACCTGCTGCTGCTCTAATGTCGATTCCTGAGACCTGTAAAATGCCTGCAAACAAGGGGGTTATGTAATTGGGGCCATTTTGGGACGACACAGATGGTCGGATTCTCCCAATTTGGCCTCTACCCTCGGGAATTTTATCTCGCCACTTGCAAGTTAGTGAAACAACAAAGCGACACAAAACGTACTTGAATCTGATCAAAAGTTATGAACTTGCAGCTATGAGTTAACCAAACATGATAACACAAAATGCAACCTAAAAAAGTAATCTAGAATGCTCTAAAACTTAGAAAGTGCGGGGGTGCCCAAGTGGGCCTCCCATCGTTGGCACTTGATTTCGGTGCCAATCCACTAGGGATGGGCCCAAAACCTCTTAGGATTTTGGGGGTCGGTGAATTGGTTGGTTTAGGTGTCCATGTGTTGGATTTAGGTCCGATTCAAGCTTCCAAAATCCACCCAACAACCTCCCTTGCAAAAGAGATTTGTGGATGTGAGAAGGTGGATCAAAAGGGACGCAAGTGGGTGTTCAACTCGGTAGCACTTCGTTGCTTGAAATCTCCTTCAACCTGTATATTTTGGGTGAGAAAATTCCCACCTTTTATAGACCCATGGGGTCTCTTTTGGGAGGGAAGCACAAATGCCATGTGTTGGTCATAGGTGCCATGTGGCAGTCTTGTCTTACCATGAGGGAGGGGAGTCCTTCATTGACTTGGGCTTTGATAAATGCCTTTTGTGACAGTCTTCTAATGGCCTCTCTGTCCACCTACACACACGTGCAAGGCAGGAGTCATCAACTGACTGTTTTGGGCTGCCACTTGGTGCCATTTGTCTTTTTTCCCGTTAAGCTTAGAATTCGTCCCACCCAGGGACGGATTCAGAATTCGATCCTGGGGTAGGACGGATTCTATTTTGAATTCATCCCTGGGTGAGACGAATATCGGGCAAAGTGTCCAAGTGTACCAAATTGCTTCTTGACCTTACAAAATTGCTATGAAAGTGGTTAAGACCACTGTTTAACCTCTGAGGGCTGCCCTGGGGGCTGTGTTTGTCAAAGCGATCAGTTTTTGCAGTCACATAATCGGATTGGTGCTGTTTTGGTGTCTACACTATGATATATAATTAATCCACCCTATCAGTTACCCATAGATAAATTTTGACTAGGCTATCACAAGGATTGTATCGTTGTCCTCATTAAGGATGATTCCAACTATCTCAACCTTACTCTCATGGAGGATAATTTTTATGAGTATATTTTACCTTAGTATACCTCCCTAATCAAGCATCTCTCCCCACTATTTTTGGTGGATATTCCCCATGAATTATTCCAAGTTTCAATGATCCATGTCATTCCATTTGATATGCTTAAACATGAGTTCGAGGAGCCATTTGACACCCTATCAATTTATTTTTATTACCCTAAATATGTGTCAATCCACATCATGGTCATCATCGAGCATCCTGACAATGATTTTGATTAACTTTATTTATTTCCAATTCCACTCCCTATCCTTCTAGTGCTTCTCCCTCCAAAGCATCCCACTGATCAACTTATAACACATCCTCATTTTCTTCTACCACAATGATGCCCACATGAACCCAATCATCATCCACCTATCCTTCAACAACTCGTCCCTCTTCCATAAGAGCCCTCAATAAAAATGCATCTTCTAGCACCCATCTCCGTCTATCCCATTACCTACCCACTATCAACATGATTTCCATAGATATTTTTACTTCGCTTCAATATGTGGCTGATCATAACCACCTTATTAGCATTGATCCAAGTACCCTTTACTTTGTGTAAATTTATTTTAATCCTTCTCCTCTTGATTTCATCCCAATAAAATAATTGATCCAACAATCAAATATCTATCTTTCCCTCTCTCCTTTCATCCTCATTTTTCTATTTTTCCCTCAAATAAACCATTAGAATCAACCTAAATTCTAACCCACCAACCCTCATATTGTCAAACTTGGTAATATTTTATCCCTCAAATAGAGAGTAAGTTTCATTGCCCTCTTAACAAAGTTTAAAAATATTTTTGCATGGTCCTATGCTAACATGCTAAGCCTTGATTCTAACCTCATGGTCCACAACCTTAATCAATATAAATGCTAAGTTAATCAAGAAAAATCTATGGAAGATGCATCCCACAATCACATTTTAAATAAGAGTTGCAAAAACTCTTAGATATTGAATTTATTCAACCCATTGACTCTCTAAAATGGATCTCCAACATTATCCCCAATGAAACACCAAAGAAGAGGATACACATATACATGGAATTTTATGATCTAAATAATGCATGTCCCAAAGACAACTTTGTTCTTCCTAACATTGATACTCTAGTTGAATCCACAATGAATCGTGAAATACTCAAGATATAATAAAATTTGTGTCAATATTGATAATCAACACAAAACATATTTTACCACACTGTAGGGAACATTTTGCTATAAAATCATGCCATTTGGTCTCAAAAACATAGATGCTACACATCAGTATGTTATGAAATATATATTTCATGACTATATGCATGATATTACGGAGGATTACATGGATGATTTATTGGCTAAATCTAAAATATGTAATCAACATATTGATGTTTTACACAAAGTCTTTGACTAGCTTCTTGAATATAATATTAGACTAAATCCTAAAAATATGTATTTGGTGTTACCTCAAGCAAAATTTTAGTATTTATCATTTCTTAGAGTGTTATCAAAGTGGACTCAAACAAAGTGAAGGTCATTCTTGAGATACCTCCCCTTACAAATCTAAAGCAATTACATACCTTGAAAGGTAAGATTTAGGTTGTTCATCATTTCATCATGCAACTCTCATATAAATGCAAGTCATCAATCATCTTTTGCAAAATGGGATCACATTTAATTAGACTAAATAATGTCAAGATGCTTTCAAGGATATTATGTAGTATCTCACATCACCAAGAGATTTATCACCACGTAGGCTAGGCTTCCCCTTCTATCTATATATTTCTACTATTGACTTTGTCTTAAGGAACCCAAAAGAATGAGTCCAATTGAAAGAAAGCTATTTATTATATTAGTCGCACCTTGGTGATTTATGAAATACAATATACTTATATGGAGAAGTTGTGCTTAGCAATATTTTTTGCTACTAAGAAATTTTACCATTATATGCTTAATCATACCACTTATGTTATTGCTAGGGAAAACCCATTATGATACATGATGGTTGATCCTACAATAACAATCGAACCACCAAATGGATTATGCTTTTAAAAAAATTCAACCTCAAATTCATTAGCCAAAAATCCATCAAAGGTCCTGCCATAATAGACCAACTTGCGAAAGATCCACTTGTTGATGATAAACCTCTTATCATAGATCTTCCTGATGACTCTATCTTTAATGTCATTGAAATATAAGAGTATGTCAAGCATAAATATCAAGCTGACCTTACACTCTATTTTGATGGTTCTAAGCGCAAACAATAGGAAGCTTCTAGAGTTATTTTCTTAATGCCACAAGGGATTCTAATATTTTTTCCTTTGAAATCGACTTCCCCTAAATAAACAACAATGTCAAGTATGAAGTTCTCATCCTCGACCTTAAAACTATAATTTCTATATGCATCAAATGCTTCAAAATAATTGGTGATTCACTTCTCATTGTTAATCAAGTGAAGGATATTTATCAGTGTAAATTCCCAATCCTCGAGCAATACAAGTAAGTTGCAAATGAGTTATTATCATACATTGAGTAATGTGAGTCAAGCAGGTAAATTACAATTCTTAAAAACAACACTTCAAATCCAACCTATCTACAATTCACTAGTTTTTAAAATTTCATCTTACATAGAAAATAAAATTGATCAAGTATGTAACAATTTTGTTTGGTCAAGAATGGAGGACAAGAAAATAATATCCTTAGTTACATGGGATAAAGGTTACAAAACTAAATTCTTGGGTGGACATGAATTGAGAAAATAAAAGTCTTGAGTAAATCCTTACGAAAAAAATTGAGCTTAAAGTTATACCAAAATAAAGGACTTTAATGGACTTATATTTGTAAATAAAAATATCTTGATAACTTCAAATTCTTTCTAAGAGTGGAAAATATTCCAAGTGGATCTATAGTTTGGAATCGGTTGGTAACTATCAAGAAAGTTTTTTGGGATCGTCTATCATGGGAAGTTAAAGAAGGAACACAAGTTTTCTTCTTAGAGGTTGCTTGATTATGGAAAAACCATCGATCAAGTATGAGGATATTAAGCAAGGGGTAAAATTAGAAATGACTATTCAAGGAAATAAAGTAAGTGACTACCTCAAAATGACTAAGGAAGGAAGGAAATGACATGTTCAGGAGGATCCAAATTGGATAACAGATAAGCAATTGGAGGTAGTAAGAAAAGAACTAATAAAAAACAATTGATGCTTTTGGACAAGAAGACAATCTAGTATGGAAATGAGATAAAGAAGGTTAATACAAAGTAAAAACTACCTTTAAACTGTTCAATTATGCTATAATTAAAATACGCCCTCAATTATGAAAAAGATTTGAGTAAAAAAGCTTATCTCAAAAATATCCTTCTTCCTTTGGAATTTTGCTCATAATAAGATTTTAATCTTAGATAATTTGCAGAAAAAGGGTTTCCAATTTCCAAATAGATGTATCTTATGCTACAAAGAAGAAGAAATTGTGGATCATATTTTCCTACACTGTAATTTTGTGAGAACAATTTGGAGTAGATTGTGGAATGACTTGAGAATTCAATGGGTAATTACTACCTCCTTTAAAGAACTCCTAATCTAATTGGAAAGGAATTAAAGTATGAAGATGCTAAATGAATTTTGGATCTTCATCCCTCAACATCTGATTTGGATTACATGGAAGGAGAGGAATCTCATAATTTTTTATAACCAAATCAAAACTAAAGCAAATGTGTATCAGCTAGTGAAGGCTTATGTATATAAGAAATCTGTAGCTTGTCATCCCCTATGCACAAGAAAGGAGAAAAAATGATAACAGTGCTACAATTACTTTCCCATGAAGAGGTGGAAGGTGATGATAAGTTGGACATGGCTTAATGGAGGTGTTAGATATGACTCCCAAGATAACATGATGATGAATTAATATGTAATAATATTTGGTACAAGAACAGTTGAAAGAACATTTGAATAAGCCCAATTGATATGTTATGAATGATCCTTACATGATTTTTTCAAGAAGCAAAAAAAAGTAATTTAATTATAATTTTTAGTTTTGTTGGGATATATTTCAGTTTTTATGATAAATTCTAAAAAAAAATTATTAATAAATTTTAACATTATAAAAAAAATTATGGTCCATACAAAATAATTATTTTTTCATTAAAATGTGAAAATATCATATCAATTGAATCCTTCTTATACTTCATAAATACACCTTATTTTTATTTTTTATTTTTTTAACCTTGATGAAAACATCAATCTCATATAATGTTTTCAAAATTAAATAAAGAAGGACAAATGAACCTATACCTAAAAACAATCTAATAATCATAGATCACCAATTTACAATCTTTCGAAATACATAAGTTCCTTGTTATGTTTCTATTTACTTTGTTATAGATGACATACTCGTTAGCAAAGACCACTTTGTAGTTTTACTCCACAAACTGCCTCACTCTCAGCAAATTATGCTTTGAATCTTTGAACAAAGGAATATATTAAACGGTGAACCAAGAGTATCATATTTTCACAAATGATGCTTTCAAGTTAAATAAAGAAGGACAATTTTTTTTTTGATGACGTACTCAAATTAACCTATACCTAAAAGCAACCTCATAATCATAGGTCACCAATTTACAATCTTTCGAAATACATAAGTTCCTTGTTATATTCCTATTTACTTTTTTATAGATGACATACTCGTTAGCAAGGACCACTTTGAAGTTTTTCTCCACAAACTGCCTCACTGTCAACAAATTATGCTTTGACCCTTTGAACAAAGGAATATAGTAAACGGTGAACCAAGAGTATTATTTTCACAACCACATTCCTCCACTAGTGTGGTATAAATTAAAAAAATAAATAAAATACCAAGTTCGAGAATATTCAACTAAATGATTTTGAGCACAACTATTGTACCATTGGACTAAAAGTATTCCAGGAACGCACTGGACTAATAGAAAGCCGCGAATCGTTCGACACGTTCGACACGAGAATCATTCGACACGTTCGAGAGTTGCTTTAGTTCCGAATACAGGAAAAGTCTGTAACGTCTTGGGTTATCCGCATCCACGAGCTCAGTTGGAGCCCAAATCTGCTTATCGTCTTCAAACATCCAAAAAAGAGCTAAAGACACGCGATCCCTCCAACCTTTACATGCTACCCGATGCTCCGCGCTACGGCATCTACCGTTGCTCCACGCCTGCAATCAATTGCCATTAATTTTGCCCATTCAATAGAAAAATAAAATTAAATAACAATACGGTCTGCTTCTGAAAAAAATCACGACCTTGAGGGCGTCGCCAACGTTTACAACAAATGAGTGAGGAAGCGGCTGAACGTCAAACCAAACCCCTTGTTTTGATCGAACCTCCAGTCCTCCCTTTTCATCTTGGTAAAGTATGGTGAGGCACGAAAGATCCGAATGTTCAGCGAAAACACCCTCTCTAGCCGTTGTGTAATGATTTATGCGCAACGTGGATGAGCACTTTTCGAAATCAGGCTGACAGAAAGTCTCAGCATGCATACCCAGGCTCGTCAGAATGATTTTAACAATTTTCCGTGCCAGATCAGAGAGAGATGAGGCGTATCCTCCAACCGTCTCGCTGCCAAGCAACAAAAAAAATCGATATGTTAAGAGACAGTTTGATATTTAGAGGACTAGAAAGGAAAACGATAACGTACCAGAAGTATGGGTTTCCTCCTTCAGGCCATATCTTTCCAGAGATTTCATGCAGTGAGTTAGAATATGGCAGGCCTGTGAAGTTGAAGGCTTCCGCGGATGGCAGCCCCGTGCGCCCAGGCATGTAACCATCCAATGGGTCACCTGTTGTGGCTCTCTCTTTAGCCTCTACGTGCACCGACAATAATTCGCGGGTAACAGACTCAACATTTTGGAGAAGATTCAGCGGGATGCCATGGTTAACGACGAGGAAAAATCCCCATTCTTCGCACGCTTCTCTGACAGCGTTTAGGGCTTGATGACATTGAAAACGGCTTTGTCCATCTAGTGGAAATTGTGAGAGGTCAATGATAGGAAGATGTAGTGCTGTAAGTGCAGGAAGTGAACTCTCAGAAGAAAGCATGGTGGACGTTAAATAACGTTAGGCTTCGTAAGGTGTCTGTAGAAGGGCCTGGCCCTTCAATGAATTAATATCGATGAGACTGATAGCGATAAATAACTCTGCAGTTCGAATCTTCGTGCAAACACAAACATCAATGACTTGTAGTTACACCCTAAGAAATCAAATGATAATCTATTGGCAACTCTCCTTGTGATTATCAGGTTGTTTGACCTTTCGCTGTTTTAATTATACATTTAAATAATTGTAATTTATCTGTCTGCAATCTCTTCGTTTATTGTTTTACGTTTGTACTATCTGTTTGTTTGTAATCTCTTCTGATTACTGATCATTGTAAATGTTATTGGCCTACTCAATTGCACTGCTAGTAGAAAATTTGTTATCTTTAACAACATAGAGAAAACTTTTGGGATGGTATCTTTTAGCCTCTATTCTTTTGATACTCATCACCGTGTTATTTAAGGTTTTTAATGTAGTTAGTACCTCTATCATTATTGAAGATTCTTTTGACTTCAAAGTTGGAATCATTGGTAAGGTTGGTATCAAAGGTAATGACTTGGGTAGGAATAAGAGTTATCGATGGAAGATGTGTTATTGTAACCATAGTTTTTTTTATTGAGTAGGTTGGCCAATTTCTAATAAATATTGTAACAACCGGAAAAAATATTTAAAAGGATTAATTAACAAGCGAGGATAATTTTTTTTAACTTTTTAGTATACAAGACTTCACCAAATTTGAGTTCTAAGTCATTAGAGATGACACTTAGTGGATAGGAGTGGCCAACTCTCATATTTTATAGGGTTCACCTTACTAAACCTACTCAATTAGAAGGATGCCAAAAGTGGTTCCTTACCTTTCACATATGCTCATCAACATAAGATAATGTGACCACAACATAGGAATTTTCTTTTAAGGCTCATAAAACTTAAAGCAGAATGTGTATTCCCTAACCTTACCTTAATACCATCTAGTTAGGTTAATTGGCGTAAAGCTCTAGTGCTTAGTCACCACACCTCCATGGGATAACTAAGGTTATTGTCATTTCGTTGGCAACTAACATGATCTATCGATCCTACTTGTTCAAGGAATCACCATTACCGACTTGTGAAAAATCCCGCAACTCCTACTTAAGATACACCTAATCCTCCTCATTCAAGGTGTAACAATTCACAAGAGACTTGGATATTGTATGCACACAAATCCTTCCAAGTTCATGAGTTCTTAGCTATTGCATCTTCACAACTCCTTCTAAAGCTCATATCTCCTTGGTTATTGCATCCACGCAACTCTTCATAGGCTTAAGTTTTTAGGATTACAAATAGGAACTCTAACCACCTCAAAAGTAATGTAAAATTTTGAGTATAAACCATAAGATAGGCAATGCATTAAACATAATATCAAAGTAAGATATCCATCATTTAAATTTGGAAAGCTATAAATCATAAACATGGATTCTTCATAACCATAAGCTAGATTTCACATCTTTCAAATACTTGGCATAAAGATTAAAATCAAATATTTTCTAAATTACCAAGATACATTCTATAAAGCCACATTTGCCTAATTTTCAAATGCTTGACATAAAGCTTATCAATAACTTAAGGCAACAACATAAAAGAATCATTTATTCACATTGTTAGTAAATATAGCTTAATGCTAACTTGAAAAATATTGCTAAAATGCTTTATAGTTCAAAATCCAAAGCAACATTATCCTTCGATTAAACAATAATCACATTTACAATTCTTTGGAATAAATATTTTCTTTAAAAGCCTTGCTTTCCGCACAAAATTTACATTGAAAGACTTATAACACATACATCTAGGGTCTCCAAAGCATAAGTATATTTGCAAGCCTCCTTTTAATGGCAAACCACTCCTACTCATAAAAAGTGCTTGGGGATCAGGATGACTCTAAATGCAATGCGGTTAAAACATGACATCTCTTTTTTGTATACATACATCCTTGTATAAAACATAATGAAAACAAATCAATATGTACAAAATCCTATACTTCTCTACCTAATTATTTCTTAACTTACAAGACTCAAAAATAATTAGTATAGTTTCTTTTTCAAAATCAAAACACAAAGCTTTCATTAAAATAATAAATAATGCACTCCTAACTCTGAAAAGTCCTTAAGATCCATTTCTTCATTTTAGTTTCATTCTCAAAACCATTAATTAAATAGAATCTCATACTTCCCTTTGTAATGATTTCCTAACTCACAATAGTCTCTAAAAACATTACTATAGTTTTCTATTTTCAAAAAATCCATCATTCAAAGAATCTTAAACACAATTCTCATAAACATAATTCAAGCTTAACTTAAATCCAATCTTATAAATCTACCAAAATAAATAACCTCTTTCATACAACCCATAAATCCATTTCTTTAAAGATATATATTATTTTTTATTAAAGCAAAAGCTTCCAAACATCAACTAAACCACTTCACACTAATTCTCATTTCCTTAAGATTTACTTAACTACAAACATAACCCAACTAAAGAATTTTCGTGGACATAACATAGATAAAAAGGAAAAATTAAATAAAAACAAACCCCCAAGCTCAAAATAATAAGGAAGAAGATGATACATCCCTAAAATCTAAGAGGCTAACGACATTGCTTAAAATAAAGACTATACAAAGCCCAAATGTAGCAACATAGTTAAGCTTCCAAAGGTGTTGCCCTAACATAGGGATGATGATCCCTTATAGCTCATGAAATGAGACACCCCAAGTGACAAACCAACAATAAATAGATAGTACAACACTCTCTATGGACTATGAGGTGATAATAAATATGTACAATTTTGTCTTACACATCAAGGAGAAGAGAAACCATGGCCAAATCCAACAATGAACAATGCTAGGAAACCAAGGAAGAACTTCAAATCCAAGGATCAATATTCTACAAAAGAGCAAAATAAAGGGGTACTAGTCCAAAACTTATATGAAAATACTAGCTCAAATAGGTAAAACACAAAAAAACAACCACAGTCAAAGTTGAAGTGCAACTAGAGAAAATAAGTCAAGCATAGAGCAAAACAATCAAAGAAACGACCTGGTTCAATTTGCTTCTTTGTTGCTCCTCCAATGTCATGCTCCCACCTGATCCACACGACACCCATTGCTCAATACAAGCTCTCTTCCCCTTTTCCAACCCTCCATCCTCCACCCCATTTACTAAATTTAAAGCACAAGAAGGAATAGAGTACATCTCTCTATATAGAGGTGTTTATTTATTACAAGACTCACACATGCCACCTTGGGTATTTTAATTAAGAGCCACTAAAAAATAATACATAGGACTAATAAAGAATTAACCTTATTCACACAAAGAATTACCTTTATTATTTTATGTTTTATTAAATTTAATTCCAAACATTAGAATCAAATCAATATTTTAATAGTCTAAAGTATTTTAAAGTAGATGTTTTTGTTTTCTTCATAATTCCCAAGTATTAATATCAAAAGCTAATTAATACTTCATGAAACTAAGGTATTAATGCTATCAAAAACTTAATAAACTTAATCCCAATCTAAGCATACCAAGAACAATGTGATATTTAATGCAAAAAAAAATCATACCATTATTTTATCCTTAAGTAGGTGGTCTCATTTAAGATAGTCTATTACTATCATCGACTTATTAGGGAGACTCATTGCAAACAACTTCCTAGCCTTCAACATTACAACAGACCCATTTACTCAAAGTGAATTTATTTGTTCTTCTCTCTTATACCTTAACCATGGTTATGTTAAGCACACTCTCAAGCTTCACTTATACAACCTCTATATTGGAATACAACATTCTCATGCATTCTTCTCTCCTATTAATAATAAAACCCTTTGAGATATTTGTATTGGTTAGAGTTTTTATGTCACATGTTACCATATATGGTGGTTAGTAGTAGCTCTAGTAGCTAGTCACTCTTACATACCATGCACACCCTATGGAAAAATGCTAGGTAACAAACCACATGTCATAAAAGACCCTCCATAACATTATTATCAATTGTTTCTCAATGGACATATTTGACATTTGGTTTCATATGATCGTATACTATATCTAGAAGTAGGTAACCCAACCTCAACAAGCCCTAGGTTTCCACTTCTTTCTAATAGAAAATCATCTTCATTTTATGAAATAGAGACCTACACACTCATATTTTTTGCCATAGACTAGGGTGGGAGGATATCTTCACGGTACTTTTCATATATCATCTTACTCTTACATTACCATGTGTTCTAATACCAACTGTTAAAAATTAGAAGCTTCAATGATTTTTTTATTGATATTCAATTTTTAAATAGAATTTAGTTATCCTAACATAGGTTATAATAAAGTAATACATTAACTATCACTTGTCACTATTTTAGTGAGAGCCCTAACTTATTAAATTTATGGATGACTGCTATGTGAGTGGTGTTAACCATTGACTTTATTTTTACTTTATTTATCACATAATATGATGTAATAAATCCTAACAATTTTTAGTGTGATTTAATTTGTGAGCATGTTCACAACATACAACTTCTATTTTATACTATTGTAAATCAAATGTGCATATATTTTATAGCCTCTTGCAAATATTAATTTTTTTTACTTTATTTTTTATTTTTTATGTGTACTTTGATTGAGCATTGATGAAATAAGGATAAATGTTATGAAAAATATGTAATTTATTCTAGAATAAATAGAGCTAGTTATTGCATCATACAAATTTTATTGTAACCAATATGCATTCATAAGAATGACATGATGAGTACTATATAGTGAATCCATTAGAGAAAATATAATGAATCCAACATGTGATTAAACAATGAAGAATAATATTTGAGAGGATGGTTCCATATATAATAAATGGTCTAGGAAGTTAAGTAGTTTAAGTCAATAATAAAGATCTTTTTTGAATTGGAACTTATCTCGAAATAAAAATTCATTAAGGGAGAATTTTCATAAAGGGATTCTTCACAAATTCAACCACCTATACATTTAGCCCATGTATCCTTAATCAATTAATATATTGAGGATAGTCGTGAAAGCTATGTCTTATTATTGTATATTCTAATTTTGTTGTTTCATCTAAGCACCATTAGTGTTATTTTATAAGTCAGTTTTAATTATAAATCGTAAAATCAAGACATTGGGCATTTATAAACATATCGTGATCCAGTTAAGAAGATGGGATGATATTGCACTCTAAATAAAATACTTTTTAACACAGAAGAGGTCTTTGTAAAGTATGAGTCAAACTCTTAATTTAGATTGTCTTAAAATTTTACCATCATTTGTCATCAACAATGGAGAAAATCTATTTGTTTGAATCCTCTATGAATCCAAAACCTAAAGTTGTTATGAAGAAAAGTTTATATGAACTATATACTTTATTTATTATTTAAAAAAAAATAGACACATTTGGTTTAAATTTTGTAGTGAATGATACATGTATTATATTCTGTAGATTACGAATATTGATAAGGGTTTTTCTTTCAAAGCAAAGAAAAAATCAAATATATAAGAAAACCAAAGTACTAGAGATATAAATAAGTGGTGGTTCACCAAAGAGAGGATCAATGAGTCTCAAGGAAGATATTGAAACATTTCGCAGGCTAGAAACAAATAGCCAATTTTATTTTCAATAGATTCATGCTCATCTTTATGAGTTAAAAAAGAATGAGAAGAATGTTTATGTTTATAATTTTACTTTAGTCTAGTTTTTGTTTTTTATGACAATACCTATCCATTTTGCTTCTATTAGATCAACTTACTAGCATAACATATGAAAATTTTGATTTGAACTTTTAATTACCATTGTACAATTTGATCTTCCTGGATAAGATCACCATTTGTACATACAGCCAATTACAGGCCTTTTACATACAGGCAATACAGGAAAGAGTATCTTGGATTTCAAGGGCGAAAACCCAATTACATTGATGAATACGCGGGCATATGAGTTGAAACTCTTGAAATACATGCTTGTCTATTTAGTTTGTTGTTTTTATCTTAGGCCGTCCGGGGATGCGTTCTCGGGTAGATCTTCCTGCATCGGCATCGACATAGATCTAATAAATTAAGAATGATATTTTTGTTTCAATAAGAGTGGAGTTTCTCGTGTGGTTAATCCATAAATAATCAAATATATAATGGTCATAAGAATTGCAGAATTTTAAAATGTGAAATAAACTTTAAATAAATTGATGTCATTATTATTTAACTTTACATTCAGCCAATTCAGCAAAGAGCATCTTCGATGTCAAGAACGAAAAAGCAATTACATTGATGAATAAGCGGGCATATGAATTGAAAGTGCTGAAATAGATCCTTGTTTTTTTAGTTTGTTTTTTTTATGTTCGGCCGTCCGCAATCGTGTTCTCCGGTAGAGCTTCGTGCAACTCGGTGCTGTACACGGCATTGACATCAAACAGAAATGTAATAAATTAAGAATGATATTTTTGTTTCAATTTGACTGACATTTTACGTGTCGTTTAGATAGGGGCGGCAGCGGAATCTATAAATAATTAAATAAATATTGGTCATAAGCGTCGGAGAGGTAGTATTGCGGACATTCTTCGAGATAATTTTTTTTTAAATGTATGTCTGGATTTGATATATATTTTTAAAAGATGAATAAATTAAATTAATTGATTTTTTTTTTAAATGATTGAAAAGGGTTGGAGACAGGCCTGGAATTTCAAAAAAAAATTACCTGTCAAGATTATTTTTATGATGGTTAAAAATTTTAAATTTACGGTTTAAAATTTTATTTATTTGACGGTTAAAATTTTGTTTGACTTTTAATTTGTTTTTCTATGTATTCGATTATTTTTTTGGGGGTCTGTTCAGGACTTTTTTTAAGTCATATCGTGATGCAGTGGTTTTATCTTGTTATGTCATGAGGTAGTGGTTTAAAAACAACGAAAAACTGTAAAAAACGGACCTCTCTTAATGCATTTCAAGGGCTTCAAAGCCAAATTTTAATGTTTGAGATATCCAGAGTACACAACTGTAGAATAACTTAAAAAGCCATCCAAGTCCAAAATGTGGCTATTGCTCAGAACAATTATTTGTATCGACCAATTCAATATTCAAAAGAAATCTCTAGAATTTAAAACTACACAGAATTTTGTAGCATCTGAAGTAAGAACGGTAATTTGTAGGGTTTGTTGAATAAATGTCCAAGGTTTGAAATAGAACAAAAATTTCTGGGATTTGAACCCGAATATAAATTTATAGGGTTTAAAGTTCCTTGAAACCCAATCCACAACTTTAAAATAGAAACAAAAAAATAAATAAAAATCCCCTGCCAGAAGCATTATTGAACAAAAATTTCAGATGGGTTTGAATCTATCAAGAAAGTTTTAGGATTTCAAATTGTCCATAAATGTCTAAGGTTTTAAGGCAAAACATAAATTTTAGTGTTTCGAACTCATCACTATCAATCAAAACTCTTCATCTTGAAACTAAAAAATCTAAACTCAAAAATAAAAATTGACGCCCAAAGCAGAGTGCCTCTCCACAATTGTATAGCTTTTTCTTCTTTTATTTTTTAATTTACCATTGAAATCGTAATTGTTTTATAATAAACCTACCTTTAAAGTTGTCCCAAAACTGAAACCAACTCCTCACTGAAATGCAGTGTGAAAACTGAAACCCAACGGCAACAGAGCTTATCTTCAATTTTTTGGTGGACCGTGCAAACGTGAGGCACTGAGGAGTGAGGACTGAGAAACCATGAGGCCATCCAAGCTTAGAATTTAATATGAAAATTTTCAATATTAATTCACCACTCCCTTGAATTCTTCCTCTAACTCCACTCTCGCTGTCACGCATGCTTTGTGAGTTGTTTTTGGTATTTCTTCCTCTAACTCCACTCTCGTTGTCACGCATGCTAACAAGAGACCATTACAGCATAAATAAAATTCAGAGTGAGGTACATTATCATGCGCCCAGGAGGAGCCGTTAAACTGATGCATCGAGGAGGCACGGGCAGATAGAAGAGTAAGGCATCATTTGGCAAGACGTTATTTCTGACCACTCGCCCGAAGGACATAATTTACCGCCCACCCACTCGTCGGATAGCAATTTATGAAGAGAAAATGTAAAGCAATTTTAATAGATGATAAGTAAAATCTATGGTTTTTAAATATATTTATTTAGGGTTTATAAGAAAAATAAAGTAAAAATCTAAAGTCCTTATAAAATAAAAACCAAACCTACAAATACAAATGTCATATACCTGTCAAATTCCAAGCCTGGTTGGAGAGATAGTATTGCGGACATTATCAGAGGCTAATTTTTTTAAATGTATATTTTTATTTTATATATATTTTTAAAAAATTAATAAATTAAATTAGTTGAATTTTTTAACATTAAAGGTTTTAAACAAAATTTTAGTAAAAAATATAATATTAGTCTCTTTACATTTAATTTACTACAACTATTTATATAAAAATAATACTTTTTATTTAATATTAAAATAAAGTAATAAATATAAATAAAATTAAGATTTCTAACATATTATTTTTATTTAATATTAAAATAAATTAATAAATATAAATAAAATTAAGATTTCTAACAAATTATGTTTTTAATGCACATTTATGTGGTAAATCTTGCTATATTTTATTTTATTTTTTAAATTTTGTCACTGAATTTTAGGATTGTCACTACCTTCTAGGAGGATGAGTTTGACTCGCATTCACCTATATCACTCTTAAATGGAACTAATTATTAGTTTGTATTTAAATTTAGTAATTTATTTTATATATATATATATATATATATATTTATTTATTTATTTATTTATTTCAAAAGAACGTTTACAAATTATATCAACAATCACGATCAATGGGTTTGAACACAAGATCACTTAGAAAACAACCACCATATTTAGCCACTAGGACAACTGCATGTGGGCATTTATTTTATTATATTAAAGGAATTAGTAATTTTTGTTATAATTTTTTATTTTTTCAAGGGTTCAAATTTTGTTGTTACTATAATGATAAATTGGTCACATAAATTTTTTAATGTAACCATCAACTCTGGCATGACATGCTCTTTGGTACTACAAGGCTGAGGGATTGGAATGGTGTTATGGGGGCATTTTGATTTAAATTAATGTTTTTAAAAATATAAAATGAACTTCATCCAAACCCCATAAGGGGGTGGAGGTCCAAGGTTCAAATCTCGGGCTTTGTCGGACTGAACGCTTGTCCCTTTCCTGGTGCTTTTAGTGGCGTAAAAGGTTTAAAATGATTGTGGCATGGTGGTTATAGAGGCATATTGCACGAAGATCTATGTGGCAGCTTTTGGGGCAGACAATGCAGAATACTGTGGCGGCCATAAAAGCTCGACAACCTACCCGAATTTGTGGCGGCTACCACTGGTTCCACCATGTAAATTCAAATATATATATATATATATATATATATATATATATATATATATATATATATATATATATATATATATATAATAAAATTTAAATAAATTGATGAATCTAAGTTTATAATTAAATAATTTTTTAAATATATGTTTTTATAAAGTAGTATTAAATTAATTATTATTAAAAAAAAAATAATGATTATTATATAAGTAGCAATTGATATAAAAAACCTAAATTAGTGAATCAATTTAAATAATGAGAATATTTATAGTTGATTGAGTGTTATTAATTCAATAAGAACATTTAAAATAAACCTTTAGGAAAATCACTAATTTGGATTGAATCACACCTCTAGGAAAAATCACATTTTTGAGTGAATCACAAGTTTTGAGACAACCATTGTCTCCATACTTAGCAATTTTTTTACCATTCTCAAAAATTTAGGGGCCTTAAAAAATATTATTAGCACTTTAAAATTATGACTCCTTATTCTTATGGACTTTTCAATGGTCATAGCCAAGCTACTACATTTTAAATAGCTTAACATGACACCAAGATCTATTTGTAAGAGATCCTATGTCTTTTCTTTATCCTTGGGTGTGAATTCTACAAATTGAGATAATTCTACTACAAAATTTTAATATTTGTTAAATCTATTTGTGTCTTCATGGTAGCAAATTTATCAAAACCTGCTAAATAATATCACCTATAAATCCCCTTATATTTCTCTAATAGTTAATTTAGCTTGTTAACTTGGTTGAGCAAGTTGTCACTTTCTAGAATATTTTTTTCCTCAAAAAAAAATTTCTACAGTTGTTCATCAATGAGGAGCTTCTTTTGGCCATACAAAATACCACACAACCTAGTACCCATCAGATGTTCAATTTCATTATCCACATTATGTATTAGTGCCTTTAGGGCATCATGATTGATCTTGCACTCTTGTATTTTTTATTGGACATCAAGAATTATTTCTATTTATTTGACTACTTTCTATTGATCTAACAACCCAAGCTATTGGTCCTATTCTACTAATATTTGATCCAATTTTTACAACACCTCTTAACAGCTTTATTTAGCAGCCAACTCTTCTTCTGATTATTTGATTGCCTTCATGGTTTGTTTAGGATACTCCTTACCCATCAATAAAATTAAAAAATGCTTTAGTATTTATGATCTTTATTCCCATGTCATCCCATAGAGATATAATTTTCTTAACTATACAATTTTTATTTTTTTCTACTTTTGTCTCTTTCTTTAGCTTTCCATTTTCTTCCTCTAGTCATGCAATTTCTTCATCCTTTCCTTATGACATTGCTTGACATTATTCTAGTTGTAGTTTTAGATTTATATTTTTGTATTCTAACTGTTACTTGATTTGGTCTTGTCCTTGTATAATTTAAATTGAGATGTCTACCAACCACTTTTTTTTTTCATTTTATATAGGTTTATGCTTCGTCTCTTCTATCTATTGCCTCCATTGGTCATTTTCAGATGCATCTTAAATTAGGGCCTCCACCTCTTCCTAAAGCTATTGTTTCTTCATTGTGAGTTTATTTATCGATTGGATGATATTAATGGTGTACTTATAAGTTTAGTATATATTACCACATGTGCATGTATTATCATCATTTCCTACTAATATTGACTTACCAATTGTAGCATCTCTTATGGTTTAGTCCTTGTTAGGTCTAACACAGATATATAGATGATGTAGTAGGTTTAGTGGGGTTCCCTTAGAGGGGTTTCACTATTTCTATCTTATTCACATCCTGAATAAGCTATGAGCATATGACAATAGGTTTTTTGAAATTCAAGGCTTTCAATTCCATAAATTTACCTTTAATCTATTTTCTATCGCTTTCATGGGATCTCTAATATTTTTTTTATTTTCTCTCAAGAGCATTTATTTCCTATAATACAAATATTTGACTAGATCCTACAATAGTTTATGGATATAGATTTTTTATTTTGAGTCAATCTCTTATTCTAAGTTCTATATTGGTGGCATCATTACTATTTAAAGAAATTATTTGGTAGAGACTTTGGAAGGTGAAGGTGTTATTGCGGGTGGAAACAATTGGGGTAGTAATGGTAGTTGATGATGGCAAGAGCATGGATACTGATATTTGCATGGATGTTTGTTTCAATGTGGTGGATAATTGTTAGACTAGTGTAGATAAAGTGGAGCTTGTGGAAAAGGGTATGCGTGATTGTTTGGTTATGACCTCCATAGTGGGTGTGGGTGATAGGAAGAAGATGATTGATAAGGTTGAAGCAATGGTTATTTAGCTTATAATTTGAGGCTAAACACCTCTAGAGGACCTGTTGACTATGCTTGGTGAAGTATGTGAGATTTTAGGAGAAGAAATAGAGAAGATTTACTAAGTAGGAAAAATATGACATGAGAAGAATATATGTAAAGGGGGTAGGAAAGAGGAGTGGATGTTACTGCATCCTCCAAAGTCACAACCTTCATCACCATGGGAACAATATATGAGATATTTTAGGAGGAGAAGAAATAGAGAATATTTGCTAAGTAGTAAAAGTGTGACATGGACAAAAATATTTGTAAATGAAATAGGAAAGATAAGTGGAGGTTATTACATCCTCCAAAGTAACAACCTTCATCACCATGGATCCATCCTTAGAAAAATAAATGAATTATTGTGTCATATTTTTCTTGGAATTTCTTCTTCTTCTAATTTAGGTGTGCCTTCAATCAAGACCATTTCTATTTTAACCCCTATTTTCTTTTAACATTAAATTCCAAGGGTCTAGTTTCTTCTTTGCTTGGTGCTTATGGAATATTTATTACACTACACTATTTACAATCATCAATGTTGAAGAGGAAGCTATGAGTGTAATGCCAAGTTATAATGGTGAGTCAAATTATGATCATTTCCTCTTTCCCCCCTTACACTACACTAGAAAATGCTTGATGTTGGTACATAATTCAAGTGTTGGCATTATAAGGATCATTGTATATTATGCACTAGCGGTGACCTTATAAATATGATAGTAATGGTTCTAATTACTTATCATTGTAAATGTTATTGGCCTTCTCAACTGCATTTTTAGTAGAAAAATTGTTATCTTTGATAACACGGGAAATTTTTTTGGAATGGTGTCTTTTAGCCTCTATGTAGTTAGTACCTCTATCATTATTGAAGAATATTTTGGCTTGAAATTTGGGAGCATTTGTAATGTTGGTATTAGAGGTAATGCCTTGGGGGTAGGAATGAGAGCTATAGATGGAAGATGTGTGATTGTAACCATAGTTTATTTCTACCAAGTGGGTTGACCAATCTCTAGGAAATATTGTAAGAACCCAAAAACTACCAAAATAAATTTTTTAAAAAAGTATTAATAAAAAGTGAGGACAATTTTATTTTAACTTTTTAGATTACAAGGCTTCACCACATTTGAGTTCCAAGTCGTTATAGATGACACTTAGTGGTCAGGAGTAGTCAACTCTCATATTTTCTAGGGTTCACCTTACTAAACCTAATCATTTATAGGGATACCAAAAGTGGCCTCCCCACCTTTACCATATGCTCATCAGCATAGGAAAATGTGAACACAACATAGGTATTGTCATTTAAGGGTCATAACACTTAAAAGAGAATGTGTATTACTTAACATTACCCTAACACCATATATGTAGGTTAATTGTCATAAATCCCTTATGCTTAGTTACCACACCTCCATGGGATAACTAAGGTTATTACCACTTCAGTGGAAAATAACATGATCTCTTAATCCTATATGTTAAAGGAATCACCACTACTAAATTTTAAAATATCCCATAACTCCTAGCTGAGATACGCTTGATCCTTCTCATTCAATGCACAACAATTCAAAAGAGACTTGGCTATTGTATACACATAACTCCTTCCATGTTCACGAGTCCTTATCTATTGAATCCTCACAAATACTTCTAAATCTCTTATTTCCTTGGTTATTTCATCCATGTAATTCCTCCCAGGATTAGGTTTTTAGGATTACAAATAGGGACTCTAAACACCCCAAAAGTAATGCAAAACTTTGAGCATAAACCATAAGGTAAGTAATGCATTAAAATTTAATATCAAATCAAGATATACATATTTCAAATTTAGAATTTTATAAATCATAAACATGGATTCTTCATAACCATAAGCCATATTTCACATCTTTCAAATACTTGGCATGAAGCCAAGATACATTCTATAATTCTACATTTGCATAATTTCTAAATGCTTGACATAAATCTTATCAATAACTTAAGACAACAATATAAAAGGATCATTGTTCCACATTGTTAACATTTCCATAAATAATAGACATTAATTCTAAGTAGAAAAATATTACTAAAATGCTTTATAGTTAAAAACCCAAAGAAACATTAGACTTCAATTAAACAATAATCATGTTTATGATTCTTTGAAACAAATATTTTTATTACAAGACTTGTTTTGCACACCAACATTACATTCAAATATTTTTAACACATCCATCTAGGGTTTCAAAGCCATTAGTATATCTGTAAGCCTTATTTTGATGGAGAACCACCCATACTCATGGAAAGTACTTGGGGGTCAAGACAACTCTAAATGCAATGCAACTAACACATGCCATTTTGTTTTGTATGTACACATCCATGCATAAAACATAATGAAAACAAATCAACTTGTACAAAATCCCATACTTTCAACCTAATTATTTCTTAACTAACAAGAGTCTCATAAATCATTAGTATAGTTTGCTTTTCACAATCAAAACACAAAGCTTTTATTAAAACAATGAATAATGCATTTCTAACTCTCACAAGTCCTCAAGATCCATTCCTTCCTTTGAGTTTCATTCTCAAAACTATTAATTAAATGGAATCACATATTTCCTTTCATAATGATCTCCTAAATCACAATAGTCTCAAAAAACATTACCATAGTTTTCTATTTATAAAAAATCCTTCATTCAGTGAATATTAAACACAATTCTCATAAACATCAATCAAGATTAACTTAAATCCAATCATATAAATATACCAAAATAAATAATCTCTTTATTACAACCCATAAATTCATTGCTTTAAATATACATATTCTTTTTTATTAAAACAAAATCTTCCAAACATAAACTAAACCACTTTGCACTAATTCTCATTTCCTTAATATTTACTTAACTACAACCATAACCCAACTAACGCATTTCCATGGGCATAGATAAAAGGTAAAACTTAAATAAAAGTGAACTCCCAAGATCAAAGTAATAAGGAAGGAGATGAAACATCCCTATAATATAAAAATCTAATGACATTTCTTGAAACAAATATTATGCAAAGGCCAATCATAGCAACATAGGTAAGCTTCCAAATGTGTTTCCCTAACACAAGGATGTCGATCCCTTCTAGATCACAAAATGATATACCCCAAGTGATAAAACAACAACAAACAAATAGTATGACACCCTCTATGGACTATGAGGTGATAATAAATATTCACAAGTTTGGCTTATGCATTAGGGAGAAGTTAAACCATGGCCAAAACCACCAACGAAGTGTACTAGCAAACCAATGAAGAAATCCAAATCCAAGTATTAATATTTTATAAAAGAACACAAGAAAGGGGTACTAGTCCAAAATTTATATGAAAACAGTGACACAAAAAGGTAAAACAAACAAGACAACCATAATAAAATTTGAAGTACAACCTAGAGAAAATAAATCAAGCATATATTAAAACAATCAAAGAAATAACCTAGTTCAATTTTCTCCTATGTCCCTCCTCCAACGTCATCCTCCCACCTGATCCATGTTGCACCCATTATTTAGTCCAAGCTTTCTTACCCTTTTCCAACCCTCCATCCTCCACCCCACATACCAAATTTAAGGTACAATAAGGAATGGTGTACGCCTCTCTGCATGAAGGTGATCTAGGTAACACCCAAGAAGGAATTTCTTACAACACTCGCAAATGCCACTTTGAGTATTTTAATTAAGATCCACTCAAAAATAATACATAGGAATAATAAATAATTAACCTTATTCAAATAAGGAATTGCCTTTATTATTTTATTTTTGATTAAATTTAATTTGAAACACTAGAATTAAATCAATATTTTAATAGTCTAAAGTAAATTAAATATTTTATTTTCTTCATAATTCCCAAGTATTAATATCAAAATCTAATTAATACTTCATGAAACTAAGGTATTAATGTTATCAAAAACTTAATAAACTTAATCCACATCTAAGCATACCAAGAACAATGAAATATTCAAGGCAACAAAGTTTCACACCATTTTTTTATCTTTAAGTAGGCGGTTTCCTTTGGGATAGTCTAATACTATCATCGACCTATTTGGGAAAAATCATTAAAAGAAATGGTGTGAATATAAAAAAAGAAAACAAAAATGCATCTACGTGAAGGTTTGCTTTTCATGTTACCCTTAGTTTTCGATGAACAAGTCCTCATAATTTACCCAAAATATCTCTCATGATAGGTGGTTCACCCATAGTTACCACTAGAGAGGAGGTACCTAATCCTACACCTAGAAACATATTATCAATACCATATTCCATGCTCAAAATAATACATTTTTTCCATAAATTAGACATCATAAAAGAAACTATTCCAATAAACATTCATGGAAATAAATAGTTTATTATCCATAAAGAGTTTTTCCAAGGAACGGGTGTTACATAATCCCCCTTTGGACTAAACATAGTCCTCTGTGTTTCCAGCAAGATTAACTATACATAATTTCTTAAAAATAAAAATGGAAATTGTAGTCTCATCTCTTCAACATTTTTCCATGTAGCACATTCCTTATAATATTGGTACCACTAGACCTTATATTAATCTAGAGTTTCCTTACTTAACACCTTGGAATGAAACCTTAGAATCTTAATTGGGCACACTATAATGACTATAGTATATGCCATATACAATTTAGCAACATTCCACATGTTAATAGGATCAACAACATACTTCCTAAGTAGGGATATATGAAAAGTGTTGTAGATATTTGACAGGTTGGGTGGTAAAGTGAGCCTATAATATACTAGGCTAATATTACCAATGATCTCAAAGGTCCCAACATAGTGAGGATACAAATTTGTTGACTTAATGACACTTTTAATGGGTATTACCCTTAATAATACTCTTTACCCCAAAAATAACTCTCTTGGTGATCTTCCTAGATCAACATATCTCTTTTGGTGATTGGCCGCTTTCTTAAGCCTAAGATGGATTGTATTTAGTTGTTCCTCCATATATTAGACAAGGTCTAGTATTATCATCACCCAACCCTATATATTATTTCATGACATAGGTGTTCTACATATTCTAACATACAAGGTTTCAAACTAGGACATCCCCAATGATGCTTGGTAACTATTATTGTAGGTAAATTCAACAAGATTCAAAAAGTATTCCCACATAGAATTTTGGTCCATGAAATACATGCATAGCATATTTTCCAAAATTTGATTTACCCTATCAGTTTGACCATCTATTTCAATACGATATGTAGAACTAATTTTTAACTTAGTTTCTACTACATGGTGTAGAGCTTGTCAAAAAATCCAATGTGAACCTATAGTCCCTATATGAAATGATCACTTTAGGAAAACCATGTGGCCTAGAAATTTATTTGAAAATTTTGTTTGCTACCACCAGTACATCATATTTGATGTTACCTAGTATGAAGTGTGCAACATTTTTCAACTTATCAACCACTACCAAGATCGCATCATGGTGGTGCCTATTCTTAGGTAGACCCACTATAAAATCAAAAAATATTAATGTGGGTACGAGTTCCCTACTAGGTGATGATGTTCTACCTTGAATTTATAGCATTCTAAATATCTTACAATAAAAATAGTGGTGTTTTACTTCATTCCAATGCATTAGGTATTTTTCATATTTTCTCTCATTTTTAACTCTCTTGGATGAGAAAAATAGGGATAATTATGCACCTATTGCATAATTATTCTCCTTAAGTCACTAGTTTTGGGTATACTACCATATATATATATATATATATATATATTTGGTAATATTAAGAGAAAAAAGGATTTTGAAAGGCCTCCCACAACCTTATATAACTACTTCAAGAAGGAGTACAATGCACAAGATAATGAGGAGGGTTTTGAAAGGAATCCCACAACCATGGAAAACAACACTATGGAGCACAATAAATAACAAATCCATACAGAGAACAACCAACTGCGACCAAACATAGATGGAAAAAAATTGCACAGAAGACAAAAAGCATAAACCTCCACCAAATCTAACCCGAGTTAAGAAAACATCAAAATATGTCACCACAAGAAGAAACGAATGGAAAAAATAAACTATCCTCTGAAGGAAAAAAAAACACATGACAAAAGCGGTATGAAATTTAAAATTTGAAATTTGAAACTAGTCCCGCGCAAAACCAAAAATTGCCATCCTTCGAATAAAACCATCAACACAAGGATCCCTTGAAACTCCATAGAGATAATCACCAAAACATGCTCACCCCAAATGAAGCAAACCCACTGGCAGAGGAACAAGAATGAGAAACCTGCAAAGCCAAACATACCACCACAAGAAGAAAAATCCTATAGAGGAAGTCGACCAAAGAGACAATGTCCCCTGCAGCACCTCGCTAGAGACCAATAGTTCACAACAGAACATGCAAGAGTAGAAAACATGCAAAGGAAGGTAAAATATAAAATTTAATGCAGTAGTGACCAATGAAATTGGGAGATCACCATAAAAAATGAAGCTGAAGCCCACAGTGAAGAAGCAAGAACCCAAAAAATGGGGATCTTTATAGGAAAAATAACACCTCTACACAAAAAAACTAAAAAAGGCTTCGTAAGGAGCCAAACTACCGTGAGAATAGCCAAACCCTAAAATAAGGAAAAATAGCTGTCGATGGAAAGGAAAGAATCAAAACCAGGAGCCACCATGAACCAGGAGGACAAATAGTTGCGTAAAAAAAGAACCCACCCCTTCTACGAAAAACACCCATACCAATTGGAGAACCATGAGGGCAATACGTTCACAAAATATAGGTAAATGAACTCTATATCCAGAACCACAAACCAACCCCCCGAGCATTAGAACCCTGAATTGGCACCAACCAAGGAAAATATCCAAAATCTACTGCAACAACAACACCCCACATTCACCCATGTAGGTTTGGTTCAACCTTTGGTATAATCCCCTTCCCATAGGTACCCTAACCAGATATTCAGTAGCATACCAAAACCAAGAATAAAAGTAGAGTCGAATGACCATAATTCTTGTTAAGCAACCAACCCAAAAGGAAACAATGCACACCAAGCTAGGAAGGTCAAGAACCAAACATGGGACCACCAACTAGAACCAACTGCACAATAACTAGAGCCTCAAATCGCCCCCACAAGTTGGGCTGACAAGAAACTCTTTCCACCTAGTGGCCTCGAGGGAGTCATATTTTCAATATTTTACTGCATCCACATGAGATTTAGAGATAACTGGTAAGGTCCACAGCCAGCAAAAGATACTACCAACCACCACTAGAGCTAAGCATATTTACCATGAAGGACAATGAGACAAAAAATCAGGAAGTACAGGGGCATACCACTCAAAATAAGAATCACCAAGGAGTAGGAGCGAGAGGGGTATACTACCATTTCTCAAAGAATATACTTAATGTTAAAATCCTTAAATTCCTCAATATTTCTATTGGTTTTATCCCCTATTTCTATACAATACAGGTCTTTTAGTTACATTTCATTGACCCTATCCATAAAATATATGTCTCTAGTTTTATGCTATTATGTGTCTTCCCCTACTAAAGGCATCTAGAACCTTATTCCCCTTCCCTTTGATATATTCAATATCCAAGTTGTATTCTGCTAAGAATTCTACCCATTTTCTTTGCCTTACATTCAACTTAGGTTGGGTGAAGATATACTTAAAACTTTGATGTTATGTCCTTAGATCAAATGGTTTATCCAAAAAATAATTTCTCTAGATATTTAGGGCATGCACCATTTCTACCAATTCTAAATCATGTGTAGCATAGTTTACTTCATGCTTATTGAATTTTATTGACTCATATTCTACCATGGCCTCTTCTTGTGACAATACCCCACCCAAACCTTCCAAGAAAGCATCGGTACACATAGTAAAATTTCCAAGAGGTTCCATTATCTTAATAATGGTTTATGTTTTTAACTTATTCTTTAGAGCCTCAAATGCAACCTCACATTTATCTATCGATTTTAAATTTTTCCCTTTTTCTAAAAATTGGTGATTGAATAGCAACCTTAGAGTAATATTTCACAAAATTACTATAATATCTAGTGATTCTCATGAAACTCTTGACTTTTATCACATTCCTTAGAGGAGGCCAATTTAATATAGCTTAAATTTTCTTTGGGTCCACATAAATTCCTTTTGTTGATATGATGTACCCCAAATACTACACCTGTGACACATAAAATTCAAACTTGGATAATTTTCCATACAACTAGTTCTTCCTTATAACTTCCAACACTAAAAAAATATGGTGATTATGTTATTATTTAGAATGAGAATAATATCAGAGTATCATCTAAAAATACCAAGACAAACCAATCTATACAGTTTCTAAATAGACTTTTCTTTAGGTTCGTAAAAGTTATTGGTACATTTATCAACCCAAACGGTAGCACTATGAACTCGTATTGCTCATATCTGGTATTAAATGCTATCTTAGAGGTATTCTCTTCTTGAATACTTAGCTGGTGGTACCTTGATATTATATTTATCTTTAATAATATGGTACCATCCTTTATTTTATCAAAGAGATCATAAATTTTTGGAAAAGGATACTTATTTGTAATGGTTACCTTATTCAACATCTTATAATCTATGCACAACCTCAAAGATCCATCCTTATTCTTTACAAATAATACCAAACCACCCTAAGGTAACACACGAGGTTTGATTAGACAATTTTCTAAGAAGTCTTGCAATTGCACCTTCAATTCTTGCAACTCAATTGGGATCATCCTATAAGGTGTCCTTCAAATGGGTTTAGCCACTGACATTAATTCAATAAAAAATTCAAATTCTCATTAAGAAGGTAGAACATGAATATTTTAAGAAAATACATCCCAAAATTCATGGAGAATTGGATGCTTCCTAAATAATTTCTCATCTCCATTTTCTCTAGTATTCCCATTGATCTTTACTACATATAATATACCATATGTTTTGATGGCTTTCTTTAATTGCATAGCTAAAAGAAAATGAGGTTGGAAAAAATCTTGCCCACTTTGAAACCTTTCTCTCCACTTATCCTTGTTGGTGAAATCCATCCACCTATATTTGAAGTTAATTAAGTCTTCATGAGCCTTAAACCAATCTATCCCTAGGATAACATCAAAAACATGTAGGGGTTCCACATACAATTTTCATATAGTGGACCCATTGGGTAGAGTTATCTTGTCTATAGGAAAACATTGATCCACTAAGTAAGTCTGACCAGAACCATTCACCATTGTGGCCATTTTTCACCCTTGTGCCAAAAATATAGGTACTTTTGGCATATCCCCAATAATATTATTTGAAATAAAGCTATCAGTAGCTCCACTATCTATTAAAAATTTTTTGTCTTTATTATATAACTTACCATTTAGTAAAATCAATGTAGCTTATCCATCCAAATTTTTACTCCCATTGGTGACATATATTCGATGTGATTGCTCATCTATCATATGACTCGACTCTTCTCTTTGGGGATATTTATTAGCATCGTGAGGTCCTCCACATATCTAGCAACTTGTCCTTGGTTCCTGTGGTCTCTCTTGTGTTTTCTCCTCCAATTCTTCTTTTCATACTAATTCTAGTGCTTAGAGGGCTAAGGATTCAAATTATCCCTTCTTTGAAATTTATTCTTGTTTTTTACTTTTACTCTGCTATTATTATTATTGAACTTTGGTTTCCCTTGTTTATTTTGTTTTAATTCTTGTCCCACTTCACAAACCCAACACTCTTCCTTTTCTTGAGTTTGAGTCTCTCTTGTTTTGACAAGCCTAAATAATTGAAGGACTTTTTAGTTAGAAGATTAGTTTCCTCTTGTCTAACCAAGTCATAGACCTATTGCAAAATTTTAGGTTTGAGAATATTGATCATCACCCTAAACTCATCACCCTTATTTTAGGGTCTATACCAAGAATAAACTTATGCATTTTTAGTGGTTGATTATTCTCATATTTTGGAACATACTTCAAAATTTTCACATATATCTAAACATACACGTCTATTGATAGTGACCCTTGTTGAAGAGTAGATAATTATTCAAACTTGTTGACACAAAGCTATTGTGTAAGAAACATTTCCTTAAAACCAAAATAATATTATCTCATTCAATCTCTACGACTTGGACCTTATTACTCAAACTAAAGGTGTCCCACCATTCTAGGGCTACATCTAGAAGATATAAGGTAGCCCACATAGATTGTTTCTCAAAAAAGTAATTCGTCATGGAAAAGAAGGTCTGTATTTCCTTTCGATATAATTTTTTTGCATCCCTTCTTTATTTCCCATTAAATTTTGTTACATTTCTTAAGGTCTCTTGCTAGCTTAGCCTCTATATAGGATCTACCCTCTAGGTCTTTTCTAGATAAAATTTTCTTCCTATCGATCCTCTACAGTTTTAGTACTAGCCTCTCTATGAATAACACAATATTATACTGAGAGGGGGGTGAACAATATAAGACCTCTTTTTAATTTTTATTTCAATTCAATATTATGCAATGTATAGATAGCAATATCAATAACAGTAATCAAAGTAATGCACAAAACACCATACCCAATAGAGACACCATAATTTACGTGGTTCACCCAATGTGGGCTACTCCACGGAGAAAATATTTTACTAAAATTTTCTCAATCAATATATTTGAGAATCCTTATCAATTATAATTTTTATGGACCTCTGTCCAAAGGAGATGTTGACCCCCTAATCTCAAGTTCGTGGATATCTTCCATAGGAAAACTCTTTCCCATTCTACTCTGGCTAGTGATCTTCTATAATACTTTCACTCTACTACACTAACTGGTGGATCTCTCTCCACTTGAAGACTCCTCACTTAGATCTATCTTCAATTGTACTAGATACTAGATCTCTATCCACTGAGAATCTATCATCCATACTCTGTCACCTCCAAAGCTCTGTCTCAATAGGTTCACTCAGAAACTTCCCAAATCTTCTCAACAATATCACTAAGAAATTGTTCAAATCTAATCAACAAGTCCACACAAAACCTTCTCAAATTTGTTCAACAAGTCCACAGAGAACCCATCTAAATCTTCTCAACAAGCTCACTCGGAACTTGTACAAAGCTTCTCAATAGGTCCACACAAAACCTGCTCAAATATGGTCAACAAGTCCACACAGAACCTATCCAAATATGCTAAAAATTCCACATCAAGTCCTCTCTAGGACTTAGTCAAATCTTCTCAATAATTCCTCTCTAGGACTTGCTCAAATCTGCATAGCAAGCTTCCACAAAAGCTTACTCAAAATCAGTCCACAAGCCTTATCAAAGACTTGTCTCAAATCTGCTTAACAAGCTCACACAAAACTTGTCCAATCTCATAGAATCATAAAGAGAATTTTTAGAGACTCAATATATTCCATACTTAATGCTCAATAAATATCTCAAATCAATCTCATAAAAGCATAAAGAGAATTTTTAGAGGCTCAATATGTTCTATACTCAAATCCTAATCTCAACTCAAATCAATATCATAGAATCATAAAGAGAATTGTTAGAGAATCAATATGTTCTATACTCAAATCCTAATCTCAAATAAAATCAATCTCATAGAAGCATAAAGAGAATTGTTAGAGACTCTATATATTCTATACTCAAATCCCAATCTCAAATCAAATCAATTTCATAGAAGCATAAAGAGAATTGTTAGAGACTCTATATGTTCTATTCTTAAATATCAATCTCAACTCAAATCAAGAATATAGAATAGTTTGTTTTATGGAACTTGAACAACCACATGCATCCACTTGAATAGGATCAATCAACTCAAATCAACCAATCACCTCAATGAACAACCCTTTCTCACAAAGCCTAGTCTAAGCATGTATCAATCAACTCAAAATGTTTCCAACAATGCTCAACAACAAATCTCACATAACAATGATATTCATGTTCTTTTATAACTCAAGTTCAAGTTCTTTGCACATCCAATGGGCTCCAACAAAAATGCTTATAAAATAAGGTCTAATCACAACTCTCAATCCAGAAAACCTTGAAGCATTAAACCAATAACTTTCGAAAAGGAAACGACAATCAATCCTTTTCACTCCAAATATATTTTTAGAAATTAACCACCATAATCAATCAATAGGATAATGTGCCCATACTGTTTATGAAGATGAAGAATCCTATTTGAAAATTTTCCATAATCATAATATTATTTTACCAATCTTCACAAGGGTTAGAAGATCACAAAATAATCAACATTAGTCCACTTTAGAATTATATTCACCAAGGCTTGTAATTAGAAAACCTTCTTAAGAATTAATGCACATTTTCCTTATCACTCCTAAAACCACTTGTACCATAAAATAAAATAAATTAAAACATTGCATAACCTTGTCACTCCAAAAACCACTTATACCATAAAATAAATCAAATATTTTTTATCCTTCCTTTCAACACTTTTTCACTCAAAAATAATCACAAAACTTTCTTAGGCAATATCTCACATTAATCAAATATCAAAACTTATTAAAATATTAAAGCTTGCTCAACCTTATATCTCCCACAAAAATCATAATCAAACCTTAGCAAGCAAATATTTACCCCCACAAATATCGAAGTCAGAGTGCATACCTCAAAAGAACCCTCTAAGGGCTTTGGAGTTTCGAACCTCTACCCATCGTGCTTCCGAGCAACAGCTAAGCCGCGTGAGCTACGATTGCCCACATGAGTGCCTTGGGCTATCTCTTCCTTAAAGCATTTGTGCTTTCCTCACAAGGCACCAAACTTTGACAATCCATGACTTGACTGCCCACGTGACACTCCATGAAATTCACTGTGCAATATTCAAATGCGGAAACACTTTGGGTTTTCTAAAATCATGCGACACGACTTAGATTTTTAAATGGAAAAACTTTGGCTTATTTATATAAGACATACTTCAATGCGAATACATAGGCCCTTTTAACATTGCCCTCATGACATTGGCAAAACCAATAAGAAAGGAGGGAAAAACCTTTTATTTAATTTTAAAATTAAAATTAAAATTTTAAATAAATTAAAATTTAAACCAAACCTTTAAAATTAAATTTCTCCATCATCGGGGCACATTTTTTAATGAAACAAAAATCCAAATTGAGTTTTAGGAAAAACCCATTTCAAATCTGCCATCCATTAGTTTTAAATAAAACCTTTCCTTACCTTGCTAGGTTTTCATAAAAACATTTTGCTAAGCTTCCCTTGAAGCTCCTTTTGTAACCAAATGCCATGCCTCCCTTCTAGAACCTTTGATCAAAACCTTTTCTTCTCATGAAGCTCTTTGTGGAGTAAAAACATATTGCTTACTTACATAGGTCCTTTTGACATCAATGACAACTTTTACCTTAGGGACTCAAAATGTCCAACAATCTCCCCCTTTGTCGTTGATGGCAACCTATATTCATTTTATTGAAACCTGACCTTCTTTTTTGCTCCCCTTGGGACTTTGCTTCCCTTAGCTCAATACTCTCTCAAATATCAAATCTCATATCAAATCTCTCCCCAATACAAAAATATATCCCCCTTTGACATCAATGGAAAAGGGTCATCTTTGGGGCTCGGGGCTAAGAATGAGCCTCTTAGCTTAGCCCCTCCCCTACCTCCACATGAGGTGGTTAATTCTGGTGTGGGAGTATTTCTACTCCTTGAAAGTACAGATCTGTACCTTTATATTTCTCTCTTATTCTGTGAGTCTTATGAATCCACTCACTATTTCTTTCCAAGTCATCATCCCTATTTCTATCGTCACTTTTGTTCATGTTCCTATTATTTTTCTCATCCATGTTCTTGTTCTGATTCTCATACTTGTTCCTGTTCTTATTCTTTTCTGAGTCTCTATTCCTATTCATACTTTTCATATTCCTATCCCTTTTCATGTTTATGTTCATGTTCATGTTCCTATTCATGCTTGTTTCTAGAATATTTGCTCTACACCATCTTGCTATATGACCATAATTATTGCACTTATAACACTTAATGTTATTATTCCTTGGATTTGCAATTGTCTTATGATTTCTCCTAATGAAGCCATATCCTCTTCTATCATTAATCTTGAAATTCATTGCCTTGTGACCAAAACCGTTGCATGAGTAGCAATAACTTTGGAAAAGCTATTCTTTTCCATATACCTATCTTTCATGAGTCCTACAATGTGGAGCCATGTTTCCAAACCTATGACATGAAAAGCATCTTTCATTGAAGCCTCCTTGTCTTGACCTAATTGATATCCTGTCCTGATTGATGTTCCATATGTATCTTCTTTATGCATTATTCCTCTATTTTTTGAACTCTTTGTTGTCCAACTCATCCTCTGATGTTCCACTTTCACTTAAACTATCTTCTTCTAATGTATCTTCTTATAAAGTGTCTTCTTCATCAAGACTTGAAGTAGATTCTTTTTCTTATTTCTTTTGAGTCTTGCCAAAGACAAGACCTGTTGAACATGATGTTTGTTGTTGTCCACAGATGAACTTATCCAAGTTCTTATAGCTATTTGTGAAACTCTTCATCTTGATCTTGGAGTCCTTTAAGTATTCTTTTAGAGTAGACACTTCTTGTTATAACTTCTCACATTCCAAAATCTTTGCTTGTAAATTATACTTGAATTTGCTTGCCTTAGCCTTTGAATTCTCTAAATCCTCTATGAGCAATAATATTTCTTCATCACATTCTTAAAACTTACTTTCAATCTTGGAGTGTTTCTTTATAACCTTCTTTATTGTCAAGGGCATAGATAAGTTCTCCCTTGATATCATAACCATTCTCTAATGAATAATATTCTACTTGTTTTCCTTTGTACTTATCATTAATTCCTTTTGAATTATCTTCTATAGGATCACTTTATTTATCTTCCAAAGCCATTATAATATTATCATCTGGTCTTTCAAGTGCATCTTCAAAATCATCATCACTGAAACTATAACCATCCCTAGTGTAATCATCTTCAAGATGTCTAAATTTACCACATATAAAACACTTAAGAATAACTAGAGTCCTTTTCTTAACTAGATCTTTCTCTTTAACCATAAATAGTGTAGACACTAAAACAGCACCAATCCAATTATGTGACTGCAAACACTGATCGCTTTGACACACACACAGCCCCCAGGGCAGCCCCCAGAGGTTAAACAATGGTCCTAACCACTTTTATAGCAATTTTGTAAGGTCAAAAGGCAATTTGGCACATTCAGGAACTTTGCTCAGTATTTGTCTCACCCAGGGATGAATTCAAACTGGGATCCGTCTCACCCAAGGACGAATTCTGAATTCGTCTCTGGTCGGGATGAATTCCAAGTTTAACGAGAAAAAAGAAGAATTGCGCCAAGTGGCATCCAAAGACAGTCAGTTGATGACTCCTACCTCGCACGCGTGTGTGGGTGGATAGATGGGCCATTATAGGACTGTCACAAGGGCAGTTATGAAAGCCCAAGTCATGGAGGACTCTCCTCTCTCATGGGAAGACATGACCACCACATGGCACCTATGACCAACACATGGCGCTTATGCATCCCTCTCAAAAGAGACCCCACGGGTCTATAAAATGGTGGACTTTTCCCACCCAAAGGAGGGGGGGAGGAAGCATTTTCAAGCAACGAAATGCTGTCGATTTGATACCACACTTTTGCCCTCTTGATTTACATTTTCCACATCCTTAATCTCTTTCACAAGAGAGGTTATTGGGTGGCCATTGGAAGTGTAAAATTGGACCCAAAACTAGACATTTGGCCATTTGAATCAACCAATTTGCTAACAATCCCATCCTAAGAGATTTTGGGTCCATCCCAAGTGGATTGGTGCCAAAATCAAGTGCCAATGGTGGGCGGCCCACTTGGGTGCCCCACATCTTTTGAGTTTCATTCTAATTTGTTTTGTTGTCATTTGTTCATCTTTAATTTTATTCTCTACTGATTAGATAGTTTATGTATTCAATATCACAATGTTTTGATCAGATTTCATCATGTTCTCATCACTTTTGTTGTCCCACTAACTTGCAGGTAGCAATGCCAAATTCCTGTTGATGGAGGTCAAATTGGTAGAATCCGACCATCTGGGTTGTCCCAAAATGGCCCCAATTAGCTAACCCCTCTGTCTACAGGTGTTTTGTAGACTTTGAGGTTCGAAATTTAGACGACATCACTTCGGCTTTCCTAACACAGTCGAATTCGTCCCACCCGGAGACGAATAACAGTCGAATTCATCCCACCCAGGGACGAATAACAACAGAATTCGTCCTACTTAGGGAACAAGTTGAAAGCAGATTTTCCGACTGTTGAAAGTAGATTGGTCGACTGTTTCGATGGCAGTGGCCCTCTAGTAAAGTTTTCTAGTTTTTGTCAAATGTGCAGGTCGTTTAAAATCATTTTACTCATCGATTTAGCTAATATTGTACATGCATCTTTTATCATTTTTAGAGAACAAGTGCTTCTTCTTTGCAACAGGTGCTACTAACAATGTCGTTGTGTCTCTGAATGTAGGATAAGCAGCAAGAAGCGAGGACTCATCAACACCAGTGACGGTAGCGTCTTGGCCCGCCCATTTCAAATGTGGGCATGCGAAAAGAGGAACATTGAGTCTTGATTGTAATCAAATTATTTTAACGCTCCGAGCCCCTAAAAATGGAGGAGGCGTATTTGTAACCAAGATCAGGAGATTTTAATAAAAGGGCTGTGTTTTCTCCATTTTCTTGTATCTCATTTCAATGCATCTTTTTCATTTCATGCATTCTATGTTTCTAGGACTTAAGGGTTTATTTTGATTTTGAATACATTGCAAGTAGTGTTTCCTTCGCCCAAAATCTCGTGCTTTCAGTGGCGATCACGGTGGGATGAATTTTTGTCTGCGAATTTTTAGAGCCGAAGATCAAAAACCATAGATTTGGGCAGAGAAAGGTAAGGGTTTTTAAACTGTTCCTGTTACTTTCTGTATTTCTGTTTCTATTTTCTTTCAAATTTTTCTTGCTTAAGGAAAGTAGTGATGCTGCATGTTTCATTTTTCAAATAAAAATAATCACACACACTTCACGCAACATCTTTAAACCAAGGAGTTGGTTGTAAGACCCCAACCCTTGATCAAGACCAATGGTGGGTTCATCACCACCTTGGCTTGATTTTGCATCCATTTCCCCAATTGTCATTGTTGTTAGGCATAAATCCTGATGAAATCTGATCGAGTGTCGCTGGGGTGATTCCCAACGTGCGAGGATAAGTCTTCTATGGTAGGTGTCATTAACAGGACAATCCCCCTTTCGTACCACATACCATCTACTCTCACGTTACTATAGTCTCCTTCTCATAAGGGCGGGTATATAGAGAGGTTGGTATATCGGCCTGGTTGGTATATTGAAGGGGCGACCATTTATGGGAGTTATATGAGCCTTCATTACGCATTTAAACGTTCTTCAAAACTTTCAAAAACAAAACAAAATCATCAAAACACACTAAAACCAGTTTAGGACACACCATTAATCTTTAAAAGAGATAATCACCGTTTGTGTATGTGTGTGTTCATTTCTGCTTAGTGTAACAAAAAAAAAAATCAAAAATCATAAACAAAAAGATAAAAATATGCTTAGCTAGTAGAAAGGTACCACAATGGTGTACACCCGTAGCCAAGCCCAATCAAGGGCAGAAGCTCCGGAGGGTGCACAAGAAGCGGGCACAAGTCGCCTTCGCTTTAGCCCCGAAGACTTGGTCATATCGCCTTGGCGGTCTGGGCCACAAGAAAATGCACATCATTCCATGTCTAGGTGGAATTACAAGGGAACCCCTTTGGGGGATACGCCCATTCAAAACAGCCACAAGAAAATGCACATCATTCCATGTCTAGGTGGAATTACAAGGAAACCCCTCTGGGGGATACGCCCATTTAGAACATCACTCAACGCAAACAAAAAACCACCTTTTGAGGCTAGATATGAGTGGCCAGAGCGCAATGAAGCGCTAGAGAGGCACAATGTCCATGAAGAGAGACAGCATGAATACGACATCTCTCCTTTGCCTCCCATTAGAACTGAAAGACAAAACCTAGAGTGCAGGGCTCTCCACATAGGGCAAGCTAACTCTGCCTACCTCTTTCACACCCATGAAAAGGAGAACGAGGAAGATCATCGCATTCCTCGAGAGCAACATACAACACGAGAGCCTTGTGCTTTTGCACCTGCTAGATATCATGATCACCCATTAAGGCCGAAGCCTCAAGTAAATGTCGCTAATCTCAATAGAGGGAAGCACCACATAGAAGTCTCGGATCCTCAAAACCAATATAGATACATCGAAAAGGTGACTAGGCCTCCTAGAATCAAAACAACAGAGAAAATTGACCTATCATTTGCTAGACATGTTGCCCACCAAGTGCAGATTAAGCAGCTTGAGCAGGATCAACAGTAGCTAGAACAATTATATCACCTTAAAAAAGAGCGCATTCGATGCCAAACAAATGAGCTGCTCCACACCACTGTGCGTGAAAAGGTTCAGACACCCCAAACATAGAGGGTGGAAAGGTACGAGAGGCACAACATCATATTGCATGATAGGTCCACAAGACCTTGCCAAGAGGTGCCTTTAAGACACCTGAGACATGAGCGGGAGGCCACTCCCAGGAATGACGATGGGCACCATTCGCGGGTGCCCACTCCTGTTCATCGAGCTCACCTAATAACTCCTTGAGAAGCTTATGAGGAGTATGAACAAGAAGAACGGGCCAAAATTCCCTATCAAGGTAGAGGAGGTTCTATCCATCTACCCCTCCATAGGCCCCCAGTTGCCCAAGACACACAACGGGAACGAGTTACGGAGGAAGAAATTAAATCTTTCGATGCATACAAAGTGCTATTACATCATTTGGAGTCTATGGAGACTAAAGCTTTTGGGAATCAAAATCCCATGTTACGTCATCTCCGCAGTCATCCAGTGCATCCGTTAGTGCCCACACCTCTTTACCCTAAACATTTCAAGTTACCTCAGTTGGTAGTTTTTAAAGGTGAATAGGATGCTCAAGAGCATGTCACAAGATTCCTGAGCCAATGCTTTGGCATTCAAGATAATGATGCTTTGTTGCTCAGGACCTTCATAACCACATTCGCGGGCCCTACCTCGGATTGGTTCACACAGTTATCGAAGCACAACATAAATAACCTAGATCAATTAGTGGATGCATTCCTTGAACGCTTCGCCTTCAGCACCAAGAAGAAGGCATCACTGAGCGATCTGGCCAGCCTCAAGCAATATGATGAGGAGAAAATGGTGGCCTATGGGAATCGGTGGAGGACTATGCTTTCTAAGCTACCTTACCTTCCCCCTATGTCCGACCTCACACAGATGTTTGCACGAAGTTGCTTGAAATTGATCTCTAGGCTATTGCAACTGCAGCAATATGCCTCTTTAGAAGAAGCTCTGGCGCAAGCCAAAATTATTGAAGAGATCAAAATAGGGGAAGGCGCAATCACCAAGCCTAAAAAGAAAGAGTGGAACAAAAACACTAAGACTAGGACTACGCAACCAAAACCCGTTGAGGTTAATCAAGTCACGATAAATATCCCCAAGCCTGTGCAAGAAATACAGCCTCAAAAGACTAATTATCAAGCAGTGCCTCCTAATTATGAAAGAAAAAATAAAATATAGGAGCAAAATCAGCAGCGTCACCCTAGGCGATAATTCACCCCTTATATGGAGTCCAGGGACTCCCTATTTGACCGCTTTTCAGCAACAAATATAATCACCCTTCTTGAAATCCAAACCATAGATCCTAACGCTCCCAAGAATAAGGGATATAGAGAGGATTTATATTGTAGGTTCCATAGGCGAAGGGGACATGACCTAAATGGATGTTGGAAATTCAAGGGACTGATACAAGATTTGATTGATAATCAAACATTGGTAGTGGACAACCCCATAGTGCCAAATAATCAAAATATGGGGGTATTCAAGGACCCTTTGCCTTCCCATGAGGCATAGGCAAAACCTCTTCAGGTAAATGAGGTGCGACAGAATCTCCCCATGCAAGGATATGTGGGAATGATCAGCATAGTAACTAGGAATAAGAAATACCCAGGAGCTACCCCGGAGGCAGCTACAAGAGAAGTTCCTTCAACATCACAACCTCAACAACCCACTGTGCAATTGCCTCCGCCTAGACCCGAGGTCATGATACGGACCAAACTCACATAGAGTTTGGAGACCACATTGACTAGGCTTTCCATTTATGAGCTTATACAACAGTCAACGCCCCATCGAGAAGCTCTCATGGAAATTTTGAAAGCCATCGAGTTATAGCCTCACGAAGAAAATTCCTTCAATAACTTCGTAGGACATGTAAAGCGATGTACGGAGCTAGTCATTACCTTCAGATAGGATGAAGTTAAAATAGTACCAAATGACATGGCAGATCCACCCCTGCACGTTATCGCACGGGTCAACGGGATCCTGTACAAGAGAGTGTTGATAGATACTGGCTCGTCCAGTAAAATCATTACCACTACAACATTAAAACATCTGAAGCTTCTAGCCTCTCATATCATGGCTTCAACATACACACTGTGAGCATTCAACGATGCAATATGCTCGACAGTCGGCACAATTGTTCTACCCATCCAAGAAGGACAAAATACAATACCCACATTGTGCCACATTTTGGAAGGCGAGATGGCATACAACATACTACTAGGGCGACCATGGATCAGGGACATGAAGTGTGTCCCTTTGATAGCCCACCAATGTCTGAAGTATGCATTTGAAGGGGAAATACATGTAGTCTCGATGGACTTAGAACCCTTCAAGTATTGCAATGTGGTGCATTTGATGCCGTAATCGACCCTCCCGTCGATGCACTTGGATTTCCAGTTAAATCCATCTAGACAGGGTCCAATGTCGCGGGCACCACTGGTGATTAATCCATTGAAACCCCAGCTAGGTGCATCTACATCATCTGCTCCTTCATTACCAATGCCACCTATCATGGCTAAACATAAGGACAAAGGAAAACAGATCCTGGAAGAGGCTCAACCCCTAGAAGAGGTGTTGCCAACGATATCAACTGTCTCAACAGAAGAAATACCTAGCACACTGGAATCTGAGGTTCCTAATCCACCCAACATGGAATGGACTCAGGAAAGCCTTCCATTTCCTCCCTCTCAATCGTCAAAAATTACTGTTGAAATGGCCAGTACGGGCCTGGGAGAATATCTAGTGTAGAATGTTGTAGCAACGCCCATGCTAGAATCAGTGCAGGACATGGGGAGACCTCGCCTTCCCATAGGGATAGTTGTTCCTTTAGGTTACCCACCAAACCAGACAAATTTTGTGTATGGGGCATTAATCATGGTGTTGAATCATGCAAGAAAAAGGACGAGGACGAAGAGCCTTTTGTCAAAAATATCAATTATTTGTCGAACCCGGACTTCGCTGTGAGATATCTAGGCCAATGCAATTGGCATGGATACGGTTTAGGCAGGTAACATCAATAACCCTTCTCCGTTGATAGAGAGAGATGAAAGTTCAGACACTAACTTCCAAGGAGAACATAAACAGTGCCTAGATATCTTTTCCAAATTGTTCCCTTTAGAGGTTCTGATTGAAACAGTGCAATGTCAAGAGAATCAAGTCCCCCCACCGAGTGTGGAACAACCGTAATGGGATCAGATAAATTTGCTCGAACAAGATGAGCATAGTATGGCGCAGATAACTGTCGGGGCCAATGAGGGCCTTTGGATCACCGACAATGATTACATAGACAAAACTAAGATGGACTACCTTAATCATGCATGACAGCACAATCACCCTATAACCCATGAACAACTAATGGCACAACTAGGCATAAAGTTAGGGCATGAATGGTACATAGACCTAGTAGTGTGGGACCATGTGTTGGATCAATGGATCCAAGTTCATGATGAGCACCGTCCACCCCAAGACCCTATAATGACATCAGTGTTGAGGGAAGACCCTGTCTTCCTATCAACACATAGGGCCGATCCGTTCATGCCCGTCCCTACAGAGCCAAATCCAGAGCATAGGGAGCATCCAGAATGTTCGAGTTATCACACCCACGGTAATGGAGACCAAATTCATTTCATCCACATGATCTCCATTGATTTGACCGCACCCATCCGCAATCCGGACGATCCAACATGGTCATTGCATCTAGACATAGATGCCATCGACTGGGATCACGTCAATTCACCGCTCTCCCCATCAGATATTGGCCTTTCGATGAAATGCCTCATTTTACCTCAGGGACAACTCAGGATATTTTTTAGGCTGAAGAGGGACCCGAGGTTCCAAACATAGATTTAAACTCAGCTAATGATATCCATTTGATCCCGACTCCACATCAATTGGAGGACGGATCCCACATGTCAGTCGAGGAGATGACTGACGTAGACATCGGCTTAGACCCAATGAATCCATAGATTATCAAGTTGGGGGTAAGCTTATCCCCTGAAGAGCAAGCCAACTACATTGCCCTTCTCAAAGCGAAGAAGGAGGTTTTTGCATGGTCATACAGAGACATGCCAGCGCTAGATCCACAACTAGTCACGCACAATATAACGCTTGACCCGACAATCAAGCTAGTTAAGCAAAAACTATGTAAGATGCACCCAACAGTGGCCTTGATGGTCAAAGACAAATTGCAAAAGTTGTTGGATGCACAGTTTGTCATCTGCATGGATTATCCGCCATGGCTGTCCAACATGGTGCCTGTCAAAAATCCCGATGGGAGGATTCGCATATGCACCAATTTTTGAGATCTAAACAAAGCGAGTCCTAAGGATGATTTCCCCTTTCCAAGCATCGATGCATTGGTAGACGCTACAACAGGTCACAAAATGCTCTCCCTCATGGATGGTTTCTCGAGATACAATCAGATTCGTATCAATCCTGAGGATCAACTCAAAACGGCGTTCACAACGCCTTGGGGGACATTTTGTTATAAGGTCATGCCTTTTGGCCTTAAAAATGTTGGCGCCACCTACCAACGTGCCATGACGTACATCTTCCATGATTACATGCATAAAACTTTGGAAGATTACATGGATGATTTGTTAGCCAAGTCTCTTTTATGCTCGAATCATCTCGATGACTTAAGCAAGATTCTCGATCGCCTCATAGAGCATAAGGTCAGACTAAATCCCAAGAAGTGCGTATTCGACGTCACATCTGGAAAACTCTTGGGTTTTATAGTCTCAAAGCAAGGCATCGAGGTGGACCCAAAGAAAGTCAAGGCAATCCTTGAAATGGCTCCCCCAACCACTATTAAGCAGCTCAGAAGTTTGCAAGGAAAGGTCACGTCGATTAAGCACTTCATAGCACAGTTATCTAACAAGTGTCGACCCATGAACAAATTATTGCACAAGGGGGTTACATTCCATTGGGATGACGAGTGCCAGTCAGCCTTTGATGAAATCAAACAATACTTGGCTTCGTCACCAGTATTGGCACCACCTAGACTAGGAGTGCCATTCTACTTATACATCTCAGCTACTAAGGTGGCATTGGGCGCCATGCTGGCCTAGAAGAATGAACTTCACAAAGAACAAGCTACTTACTATCTTAGCCGCACCCTGGTCAGTTACGAACTTAACTATGCATACATCGAGAAACTCTGCTTGGTAGTGGTGTTTGCTACCAAGAAGCTATGCCACTACATGCTAAGAAACACTACGTATGTTGTGTCTAAGGAGAATCCATTGCGATACATGATGAGTCGTACTTATCATAGTAGTCGCATGGCAAAATGGATCATGTTGTTGATGAAATTTGACATAGAATTTATTGGACAAAAATCTATCAAAGGACAAGTCATAGCCGATCAACTAGCAGAGGCTCCTCTTGAAGACAATCAGCCTCTAGTCATAGAACTACCCGATGATGGGGTCTTCCATGTCTCAAAATTTCCAGATTCTGATGAGCCTGAGTCATAGGCCGACATAACCTTATTCTTCGATGGTTCTAAATGTGAGCAAGGTGGTGGCACGGGAATAGTATTCTTCACACCGTAGGGCGCTCCAATGCCCCTGTCATTTAAATTAAACTTCCTATGCACCAAAAACAATGCAGAGTATGAAGCCTTGCTCATAGGTCTTCAAACAACAATCACCATGAACATCAAACGACTAAACATCTTTGGTGATTCGTTGTTAATCGTCAATCAATTCAAAGGGGTATACCAATGCAAATGCCCAGTTCTACAGGCTTATAAAGCCCTTGTGGATAAATTCTTGGCAAAACTTGAATGGTACGACATCGAGGCACTCCCTCGGTCATCGAATCATTTTGTGGACACAATGGCCTCCTTGGGGTCACTAATCCCGTAAGACCTTTTCGGTGATATGACAACCATTCAAGTCAAAACCTTATCGCAATCCGCGATGGAGCATGCAAGCTCTGACTTGACGTCAGGAATCCACATGATCCAGATTGAACCATCCTTGGATAAGTTCTCTCGAATCCACGATCATCTGAAACATGCCAATCGGGGGTCCTTGTTCTCCCCTACTCCCATTAATGGAAACACAAAGTTGTTCTTACAAGTTCTATCCCACTCAGCATTTGTTAGGGATGAACTTCAAGAGGGATTGGTTGTTCATACTGTCGAGGTTTCTGATCAATAGGATTGGTATTTACCCATCAGAGACTACCTCAAGTTAGGTAATCTCCCGCTTGGATTGATGCATGCCGCAAAATGAACATTCAAGCAGAAAGCGGCTAAGTATGTCTTGATAGGAGACATTTTGTATCATCACAGCTATGAAGGGATCCTCCTTCGGTGCTTGGACCAACAAGAGTCCACTTGGGAAGTCGCCCAAGCACACGATGGTACATGTGGTGGCCACTTTAGTGGTATGGCCATTGCAAAGTGCATTCTTTGCATGGGCTATTATTGGCCATCTTTAGAGCAAGATTGTTGCGCATATGTCAAGAAGTGCGTGAAGTGTCAACATCATGCCAATTTGATGCACATACCTTCCCAGGCCTTGCAGACAATCCAGTATGCTTGGCCATTCTCATAGTGGGGCCTCGATCTAATCGAAAAGATCTCCCCTGCATCGTCAGGCCATCACACGTTTATCATAATGGCCACAGAGTATTTTACCAAGTGGGTGGAAGCAATTATGCTGACCTCTACGATAGGACCCCACATTGTGGAGTTCATTTTGCATAACATCATATGTCATTTTGGTATTCCATCCAAAATAATCTCGGATAATGGGCCATCATTCAAGAACAAAGACGTGCGTGCTTTGACCACAAAGTACAAAATTCAGCATAATTTTTTGACACCCTATTATCCGCAAGCAAATGGGCAAGCAGAGGCGTCAAACAAAATGCTAGTTGCCATCCTTAAAAATACGGTTGCAGAAAATCATAAGGATTGGCACATCCAAATTCCACTTGCCCTTTGGGCTTATCGCACTAGCATTCGGACGCCCACTGGGGCTACTCCGTTTTTGCTTGTGTATGGCTCCGAGGCAGTCATGCCTCTAGAGTTGGAAATTCCTTCCCTGCGCATATCAATGTAGGAGTTCATCGATGATGACACTGCGCGATAGGCCCGGTTAGACTAGCTTACGTTGCTTGACGAACGACGCGTTAATGCTCTCGAGCACTTACGTATCTATCAAGAGCGACTTAAGAAAGCTTACAACATGAAAGTTCACCTAAGGGACTTTCGGGTTGGTGATTTGGTTTTGAAGGAAAACCAATAGAACTCTAATTTGCTTCCCCACCTAAGGGACAAGTTCGCGGCAAATTGGTTAGGTCCATATGTCATTGATAGCAAAATAGGACCCGGGACGTACCGGCTAGCCTCTCTTGATGGAATCAAGGAAACAAAACCCTTGAATATCAGTCATTTGCGACCATTCTATATCTAAGAGAGCCATATCCCAAAAATGCTCCAAGGATTCCTAAAATCGCTTGGTCAATCCCAAAAAGCTCCAAGGATTCCCGTAATCGCTTGGTCAAACCCAAAAAGCTCCAAGGATTCCCGCAATCGCTTGGTCAAACCAAAAAGCTCCAAGGATTCTCGCAATCACTTGGTCAAACCAAAAAGCTCCAAGGATTCCCACAATCGCTTGGTCAAACCAAAAAGCTCCAAGGATTCCTGAAATCGCTTGGTCAAACCCAAAAAGCTCCAAGGATTCCCGCAATTGCTTGGTCAATCCCAAAAAGCTCCAAGGATTCCCGCAATCGCTTGGTCAATCCCAAAAATCTCCAAGGATTCCCGCAATCGCTTGGTCAATCCAAAAAGCTCCAAGGATTCCCGCAATCGCTTGGTCAAACCAAAAAGCTCCAAGGATTCCCGCAATCGCTTGGTCAATCCCAAAAAGCTCCAAGGATTCCCGCAATATCTTGTTTAAAACCAAAAAAGATTGCATCTCATTTCAAGGCATGCTCAAATTCATCAATAGAGAGCTTTTCTCACATCTCATCTTCATAATCAAAATCAATCCATCAAAAATACAAAAATATGTAGCTGCATTAAGCATCACACCAATACACATTTGTGGTCGTACAGGTCAAAGGCACCATAGACTGTAATTATTCTGCTAGTCCATCTTGTTCCATACTTTTCCATTTTACAAAACAAACAAACAAACACCATTAACTGTTGTTTACCACAATAGAGTCAGTGGTCTCGTAATGTATCAAGAGTTTTTGTCTTTCAGTCGGCATTGTGCTTTCTAGCCACGTACTGTACCAAGTCAGAGAGATTTTATGAAGGTAGAGTTCTACTTGAAATACGCCTTGTTACGTAACATCCCATCACAAGCTAAAACACTAAAACAATTCCTGAGTTATACGAACGAAAGATGAAACCTGCACAGTAATCTAGGTCACCATAAGCGAAATGGTTATCTTGCTTATCCCCCTGTGTAAATGACCCAAAGAATGCTGAGAGTTGGCAAAAGGACAAGCATCCTCCCTACCCAATTCCCCAAGAATCCCAAAATTTGCAAACGTCAAAACTCAAAAATTTGACATCCCACAAGTGCACACATCAAAAGGCACATACAATAGTGATTCTCGTCACTCCATATCCCAATCCCTTGCTCAAAAGAAAAATATATAAAAATAAACAGTGATTTTTATCACTACAATCGAGCAAGTATCCCAATACAATTGAAGAAAATAAGGGAGTCGAACTTGAATCCCTAGAACTCTCAGCATTCTAACAGGTCATGAGGTAAGCCTCAGTACTCGGTTTGGTTGACAGCCTATTGGTCACTAGCGGTAAACCTCCCGCATGACGATATATCTGTCACATTAACTTGTGTACAGATCAATGTTTGCATGTGGATGAGCTAGCTTATGGTATCCTAGAAAACACTGTAGATTAATCTGACAAAAATACAATAAAGGAGTTAGTGGAGCTAATTAGGTGATCCTCAGTATAGGTTTGGTTGAAAGCCCATCTGGCACTGGCGGTATCCTGACAAATACCACATAAATGAACTCAATTGCACACACAGGGATGTGAAATAGCTTGGTCAAAAATGAGTTCGATTCATACCTTGGTCAAAAGTCTTGTAAGATAAAGTACAATCGTGGCTAGTGAGTTAAAACCGTCTGAGTCTCAGAAAACCTTAGCTACATTTCTAAACCAACTGCGCTACTTTTCATCCTTACAATATCATCAAAAATCACATTATATACATACAAAGTCAGTTACCATAGCAATCGCCTAAAAACAAAATAAACAGAGTCCTAAACAGTCTATGGTGCCATAACCAACCATCACAAATTCCATCCATCCATTTCATTTTGCATATCACATATAAATAAAAAACATTTGCATTCATCATAACATATGCATTCATAAAAATAAATAAACATGCATACATCCATATTCATCAACCATAATGCATAATCTCAAATCATCACATATGCATAACCACAATAAAATAGGTATATATATATATATATATATAGATATATATCGTCAAAAAAATGCCCGCAGGCTACAAAACTGGTCCTCAGACCCCGCAATCATATAACAAAATCACCCAGCCTAAGGCGTCGACCACCATGATCACGCAGGATCGGTGCGATGGGAACTACCCCCCATGGTGTGGGTCCTATGGGACCCTATAGGGCGGCTACTACTAGCCCCCGCATCATGCCTGCTATCGCCTCCCTCATCCAATCGCCTACAACGAGATGATGCTAACTGCTCAGTAGCACTGTCCCTCGTCCGACATGAAGATCCACTTCCCGATGGCTCAGGTAGCCGCCCGTCGAGGCGGATGACCTCCCTCTCCAAATCTAGCCGATGTCGACACCACTCTGCCTCCCGTCGATGGTAGTAAGCTACTGCATCATCGCGCTGTGCCAAAACCCTATCCCGCTCTACTAGCTGAGCCCGTAAGAGATCCCTCTCCCATAGCGCATCCCCTAGTTCTCGCACCGCATCCCTCAGCTCCTGATCTTGTATCCGTAGCAGCTCTGCCAACCATGCATTCTTAGCATGTACCCTAGACTCCATCTCCTCCGCATCTTCCTGAGGCATGGGACTCTCCGAAATAGCAGCATGCTCTGGCTCCCACTGCTCCGCCATGTCCTGCATCTTTGGCTGATCCGGAGCTCCCAAATCTACATCCTCATCCCCCACCTCAACCATGTCCGCATCCTCCAACGGAGCTCCCCAATCATCCCCTGGTGCCTCAGCATCCTCCGCTGCCACCTCCGCACCTCCCAGTGGTCCCTCTCCTCGCCATCGCCGTAGTACCCACCACGAGTCATACTCAGTGGTAGTCCCGACGTCATCCACGTCAGGGACGTCGATCACCGCATCCGAATCCTCACCCAGTGGCGTGATGAATGGTCTATCTAGATTCCTCTCATCTCCCCGATGTTGATAGACCATGGGCTCACCAGGAAACCCCTAGCGCACCCCAAACTATCATGTAACCTAGCTATATGAGAAGAACTCATGCTCGGTCTCGTGTCGCCCAATCAACCACCGCTCCCTACGTACCCGTCGGAGCCACTCTCCAGCCTTCGGCCAGGTCGGACAGTCTCGATAAGGGTGCCAAACCACCTCCCCTGGAGTGAGCCAAGAGAAGGCATCAGCATAGTGCCCTACGACACCTGCCCACCATCGACTCTGCCCCTGCTCTACGGACCGCCGCCACAAAACTACATAACCTATCTCCTTATCCTCCATCGTCGCCCGAGTCATCCATGGTAACCCGGTTGGCCTCTCAACTGCTATGTGCTGCCAACCCCAGCACTGCAACAGATAACTACAGCTGACCCCCTTCCACTATCGACAGCGAACCCCATACAGCTCCCCGTAGAGTTGTGCCAACAATGTCTGTCCCCATCTCAGGATCAGCGGTGCCTCTATCGGGCACTCTACCAACTGCCACACCAAATCTAGCAGGTTCCATGGGAACCTCGCGCCTGACGAGTCGGGTAATAACATGTTAGAAATGAGGCCCATAAGGAATGCGTGCCTCACTCCTAACACCCCCCTCTCCTGCCACCATCCAACCAAAATCCCGCCAACCTGGCAGTCCACCTCGGCCATCTCCACTGGGCTCTCTACGCCCAACCGCTCCCCATGCCCGAAGCATCTCGTCAGTACAACAGTCCGCTGATCACGCGACGATGTCCTGATGGGCAATCCATCTATCGAAATCCGAAGAATCCTTTGATCAGGGCCATCAAATATGCCTGATCCAGGACCACAGGCTCCAGTCGAGCCACCTGCTTGAGCCCAAGGGCATCAAGCCACTCCCAGTCAGCCTCAGTCAGCACCCCCCCTCCTCAGTGAAAGCAGTGGGTACACGGTACCGGCTCCTAACAACCTGCAAAAGAAAACACACCAAAAAAATTAATTAAAATCATGGAAAAGAACTGTACAGCAATAACATGCATATACAATATTGCCTACCAATGTACAACAAAAACAAGCACAAAAATTCAAACAAAAATCAAATTTTCAGTTTCAGGGTTTCTAATCCTAACTGATTAATTTACAAACAAAAATTCAAAATTCAAACAATTTTTCAGTTCAAGGGTTCCTAAATCCTAACTGATAAATTTCAAAAAATAAAACGAAACAAAATTAATTTTTCAGTCTTAAGGTTGTTAATCTTAACTGATTAATTTAAAAATAGCATAAAAAAAATTCAAAAACACAAAAATTACGTCTTAGGGTTTTACGTTCCGTTATCCTAGGGTTTAGTTGTAAAATTATTTACCCAAGTTTTATGCTACGTTTAGTTGTACACTAAGTCTTAGTTGTCTAAATTCCAGGTTCAGGGTTCAAGTTTTAAAAATTTTGAAAAACATCATCACAAAAATAATCAAATAAAACAAATGCAATTTTAAACAAAAATAAACTCTAGGGAGCACTTACTGGTCTCGCTTCGGCTCCGCCGCTCGATCCGGTTTGAGTACTCATGATGGCAGGGAAAATCCGGCAGCGCTTCGCTTCGCAGAATTAACCTCCTCCTCCCCAGAGCTCAAAATCACAAAAAAAAATTAGATGCAAATGAGCCCAAACTCAAGTTTTGGCCCTTAAATAGGCCTTTTGAGCTTCAATTCATCCTTCTCTGGGACGCACTCTAGTTAGTGCTCGTCCCACCCAAGGACGAATTCTAAAGCTGGAATTCGTCCCACCCCGGGACGAATTCAGGCCAGAAACTTCAAAAACATTAAAAATTGGACAAAAATGCACTAAAACAGACAATAAATTTGCCCCATGAGAGTGCTGTTGATCTTAACATCCCGGGCATACAAAACAGACGTTGGGATCACAAATTGTCATTATCCTACACCCTAAAAAGGCTATATTAGCCGGACCGCTCCATGGGCAGACGGATTTTCGTCAATTTTAGCTCCAAAAGGCATCGCAAAAAGGGTTCACACCCACCAAAAATAGGTCTAAATGTTGGAAAAATTGCATATGCTTAACGATAAACCATCTAAAGGCACCCTTGCACAAGTCATCTTGGGTCAAGCAACTCGTCGCTTTTCTCACGAAGGTCATTCCCTCATCGATTCGTCGCTTGAGGGGGTAGTCACACTTAGTCACCAATCAACAAACACACACCCAATCAAGGCAATGACATGCATTCAAAGAATCATTGACAAAGACAATTACGCTCCTGCTTGGGGCAGTAAACAAGCAACAATCACAAATTGATCAAACACTTGGCATTTCATGAATCATGAACACAAGGTTCCCCCGTGGACAAAAGGTTGCGCCCTTTGCCTAATCATGACTGATCAATGTCCAAGCTCAAGTCACACCTCACCAAAACAGGTTAATACTTGAAATCAAATTCCTTAGCTCGTCAGAAGCAAGGATTCAAGAATGCATGCCCTTTCCATACTTGGGGCATCAAAATTTGGTTAGGTTACCAAGAAATCCTAATCATTAGTGCTTTGGTTATCTATTTTTGCTTCGCGTTGTGCCATGCACAATGCATCCCAAAAAGGGGCATCTGTAGACACCAAAACAACACCAATCCAATTATGTGACTGCAAAAACTGATCGCTTTGACACACACACAGCCCCTAGGGCAGCCCCCAGAGGTTAAACAGTGGTCCTAACCACTTTTATAGCAATTTTGTAAGGTCAAAAGGCAATTTGGCACATTCAGGCACTTTGCTCAGTATTCGTCTCACCCAGGGACAAATTCAAACTGGGATCCGTCTCACCCAGGGACGAATTCTGAATTCGTCTCTGGTCGGGATGAATTCCAAGTTTAATGGGCAAAAAGAAGAATGGCACCAAGTGGTAGCCAAAGACAGTCAATTGATGACTCCTTCCTCGCACGCATGTGTGGGTGGACAGATGGGCCGTTAGAGGACTATCACAAGGGCAGTTATGAAAGCCCAAGTCATGGAGGACTCTCCTCTCTCATGGGAAGACATGACCGCCACATGGCACCTATGACCAACACATGGCGCTTATGCATCCCTCTCAAAAGAGACCCCCTGGGTCTATAAAATGGTGGACTTTTCCCACCCAAAAAAGGAAGGAGGAAGCATTTTCAAGCAACGAAGTGCTGTCGATTTGATACCACACTTTTGCCCTCTTGATTTACATTTTCCACATCCTTAATCTCTTTCACAAGAGAGGTTATTGGGTGGCCATTGGAAGTGTAAAATCGGACCCAAAACCAGACATTTGGCCATTTGAATCAACCAATTTGTTGACAACCCCATCCTAAGAGATTTTGGGCCCATCCCAAGTGGATTGGTGCCAAAATCAAGTGCCAACGGTGGGCGGCCCACTTGGGCACCCTGCACCTTTTGAGTTTCATTCTAATTCATTTTGCTATCATTTGTTCATCTTTCATTTTATTCTCTACTGATTAGATAGTTTATGTATTCAATCTCACAATGTTTTGATCAGATTTCATCATGTTCTCGTCGCTTTTGTTGTCCCACTAACTTGCAGGTAGCGACGCCAAATTCCCATTGATGGAGGTCAAATTGGGAGAATCCGACCATCTGGGTCATCCCAAAATGGCCCCAATTAGCTAACCCCTCTATCTGTAGGTGTTTTGGAGACTCCGAGGTTCGACATTTAGACGACATCACTTTGGCTTTCCCAACACAGTCGAATTCGTCCCACCCGGGGACGAATAACAGTCGAATTCGTCCCACCCGGGGACGAATAACAACAGAATTCGTCCTTCCCAGGGACGAATTATAGTTGAAAGCAGATTGGCCGACTGTTTCGATGGTAGTGGCCCTCTGGTAAAGTTTTCTGGTTTCTGTCAAATGTGCAGGTCATTTAAAATCATTTTACTCATCGATTTAGCTAATATTGTACATGCATCTTTTATCATTTTTAGAGAACAAGTGCTTCTTCTTTGCAACAGGTGCTACTAACAATGTCGTTGTGTCTCTGAATGCAAGATAAGCAACAAGAAGTGAGGACTCATCAACACCAGTGACGGCAGCGTCTTGGCCCGCCCATTTCAAATGTGGGCACGCGGAAAGAGGAACATTGAGTCTTGATTGTAATCAAATTCTTTTAATGCTCCTAGCCCCTGAAAAGGGAGGAGGCATCTTTGTAACCGAGATCAGGAGAGTTTAATAAAAGGGCTGTGTTTTCTCCATTTTCTTGTATCTCATTTCAATGCATCTCTTTCATTTCATGCATTCTATGTTTTTAGGACTTAAGCGTATTTGATTTTGAATACATTGCAAGTAGTGTTTCCTTCGCTCAGAATCTCGTGCTTTCAAATAGGACTTCATCTCTATCTTTGTCTGATAAACTAGCATCACTATCAATTGAGTACTTACTTAAATTTTCTACATAGTAGCTTCTCTTTTGTCTCTGGAAGAACTTCTTTCCTTGTCTACTTTGTCCATCCTTACGTTTATTCTGGTACATGTGTATTTCTGATTCCCTATATCTGTGATCCTATTTTTATTCATCATTGTTACCTTTTGGCTCTTTGCATTATGTTGCATAGTGTCCATACCGTCCACAATTGAAACATTTGATAGATCTTAGATCTATGGGTCTTCTATAACCTCTATATCTTTTGCCATAATTTGCTTCTTCATCATTGGATGACTCACTGCTCGATTCTATCTTCTTTCCCTTTTTCTTTTTATCTACTTTGAAAGCAGCTTCTTTCGAAGGAATATGATATTTTGTTCTTATCTCAAAAGTAATAAGCATGCCAAGCAAATAATTCCTTGTCAAATAATCCCTATAAATTGATGTTTCTATAGTAGAAACCTTTTCACTATAATTTTTTGGAAGAGTCCTCAAGATCTTATCACAAGCATAAAATTCATCAACATTCATTCCAAGAACTTTCATCTCATGTACAAGTTCATCAACCCTATTGAGATAATCATGAATGTTTTCATCATCCCTCATTCTTAGGTTCTCAAATTCTCCTTTGATATTTCTGATCTTAGCCATTCTGACTCCTTTTTATCCTTCATATATTTCATGGAGAAATTCCCACATTTCTTTTGTTGTTTTACATTCCATAACCTTCATAGATTCTGATCTATGCAACGCTTTTATAATTGCATTCATAGCTCTTGAATTTTTATGCATTAGAAGTGTACCTTCCTTATCTATAGGAGGATTGGTTGTTGAAGCATATCTAAGTTCCATTGCATCCCAAACTTCATTTCCAAGTGCCATCAAGTAAAACCTCATTAGCATACACCAATATAAGAAGTCACTTCCATCAAAGACTTGTACTACATTATTGAAGGTTCTGTCTCTTTGATACTTTTGATCCATTGTGTTCTTAGATCACATTTCCTTCAAGCTATCAAAATATTCTGAAGGAATCTGCTCTGATACCAATTAAATAACACAAGCTTATACTAAGAGGGGGGGTGAACAATATAAGACCCATTTTTACTTTTTATTTCAATTTAATATTATGTAATGTATAGATAGCAGTATCAATAGCAATCAAATCAATGCACAAAACACCATATACAATAGAGACACCACAATTTACGTGGTTCACCCAATGTGGGCTACTCCACGAAGAAAATATTTTACTAAAATTTTCTCATTCAATCTCTTTGAAAATCCTTCCTAATTAAAATGTTTATGGACCTCTATCCAAAGAAGATGCTAATACCTTAATCTCAAGTTTGTGGATCTCTTCCACATGAGACCTATTTCCACTTCTGCTCTAGCTAGTGATCTTCTAGAAGAATCTATCTCTCTACTACATCGACTGGAGGATATCTCTCCACTTGAATACTCATCACTTAGATCTTTCTTCAATTGTATTGGCTACTGGATATCTATCCACACAGACTCTGTCCTCTATACTCTATCACCTCTAAATATCTGTATCAATAGGTTCACTTAGAACCTTCTCAAATTTTCTCAAAAATCTCACTCAAGCCTTGTCCAAATATTCTCAACATGTCCACATAGAACCTACTCAAATCTTCTCAACAAGTCCACATAGAACCTATCTAAATCTTCTCAACAAGCTCATTCAAAACTTGTATGAATATGCTCAACAGGTCCACATAGAACCTGTTCAAATATGCTCAATAGGTCCACACAGAACCTACTCAAATATGCTAAATAGGTCCACACAAAACCTATCCATATCTTCTCAACAAGTCCACATAGAACTTGTCCAAATATGCTCAACAAGGCCTCTCTAAGACTTGCTCAAATCTACTCAATAATTCTTAGATCAAATATGCTCAACAATTCCACATAGAACTTGTCCAAATCTGCTCAACAAGTCCTCTCTAGGACTTGCTTAAATCTGCTCAATAAGTCCTCTCTAGGACTTGCTCAAATCTGCATAGAAAGCTTCCACAAAAGCTTACTCAAAATCAGTCCACAAGCCTTCTCAAAGAATTGTCTTAAATCTGCTTAACAAGCTCACATAGAACTTGTCCAATCTTATATAATCATAAAGAGAATTATTAGAGACTCAATATATTCTATACTTAATGCTCAATCAATATCTCAACTCAAAATCATAGAAGCATAAAGAGAATTGTTAGAGGCTCAATATATTCTATACTCAAATCTCAATCTCGACTCAAATCAATCTCATAGAAGCATAAAGAGAATTTTTAGAAACTCAACATGTTCTATACTCAAATCCCAATATCAACTCAAATAAATCTCATAGAAGCATAAAGAGAATTTTTAGAGTTCTATATGTTATATACTCAAATCCCAATCTCAAATCAAATCAATATCATAGAAGAATAAAGAGAATTGTTAGAGACTCTACATGTTCTATTCTCAAATCTCAATCTCAACTCAAATCAAGAATATAGAATAGTTTGTTTTATGGAACTTGAACAACCACATGCATCCACTTGATTAGGCTCATTCAACTCAACTGAACCAATCACCTCAATGAACAACCCTTTCTCACAAACCCTAGTCCAATCATGTATCAATCAACTCAAAATATTTCTAACAATGCTCAACAACAAATCTCACAATCACAATATTCTTTCACCAATATTCACAAGGGTTAGAAAGGGTTAGAATATCACAAAATAGTCAACATTACTCAACTTCACAATTATATTTCCCAAGGCTTTTAGTTAGAAATTCTTCTTAAGAATTAATGCACAACTTCCTTATCACTCCTAAAACCACTTGTACCATAAAATAAAATAAATCAAAACATTGCATAACCTCGTCACTCCAAAAACCACTTATACCATAAAATAAATCAAATATTTTTTATCCTTCCTTTCAATACTTTTTCACTCAAAAATAATCACAAAGCTATCTTAGGAAATATCTCACATTAATCAAATATCAAACCTTATTAAAATATTAAAGCTTGGTCAACCTTATATCTCCAACAAAAATCATAATCAAACCTTAGCAAGCAAATATTTTAATTAAAATATTTACCCCCGCAAATATTGGATTCAGAGTGCATACCTCAAAAGAACCCTCGAAGGGCTTTGGCATTTCGAAACTCTGTCCACTGTGCTTCGAAACGATAACTAAGACGCATGAGCTAAGACTGCCCATGTGAGTGCCTTGGGACCTATCTTCCCTTAACCACACGTTCTTTCCTCCCAAGGCACCAAAATTTGATCGTCCACGACTTGACTGCCCACATCACACTTCACAAAATTTGCTGCACAATATTCAGATGTAGAAATACTTTGGATTTTCAAAAATCATGTGAAACGACTTAGATTTTTAAATGGAAAACCTTTGTCTTATTTATATAAGACATCCTTCAATGCGAATATGTCAGACATTTTAAAATTTCTCTCATGACGTCGGTGGTGCCAATAAGAAAGGAGGGAAAAACCTTTTATTTAATTTTAAGATTTAAATTTAAATTTTAAATAAATTAAAATTTAAACCAAACCTTTAAAATTAAATTTCTGCATCATCAGGGCACCTTTTTTAATGAAACAAAAAGGCATCTTGAGTTTTAGGAAAAACTCATTTCAAATCTTCCATCCATTAGTTTTAAATAAAACCTTTCCTTACCTTCCTTGGTTTTCATAAAAACCTTTTGCTAAGCTTCTCTTGAAGCTCCTTTTCTAACTAAATGCCATGCCTCCTAGAACCTTTGATCAAAACCTTTGCTTCTCATTAAGATCTTTGTGGAGTATCAACATAGTGCTTACTTACATAGGTCCTTTTGACATCAATGAAAACTTTTAGCTTAGGGACTCAAAATGTCCAACACTCTATTAACCAAAGTATCTATTAATTTCTATTATTGTTCTAAACATTATTGAATCAAATTCACTATGGATAACGAATCTTCTACTCTTTAATTAGATCTTATTGTTCCCTCAATATTTTTGTTAAGGTTTACTATCGTCTCGGTCCTTTTTATAGGAGTTATTTTCTTAGTTTTCTTGCTAAGGACCCAAAATTATATAGACCTTGTTGCTACATTGTTCACTTTTCATACAATGTGTAATGAGAGATAGCAATCACAAGATGCAAAATAATATGAAAGAAATTAAATCTACAAGATGACTGAAATATGTTGTAAATCAAAATGATAGAAATGAATCTAATGTAGCTAAGGAGGAAATGGACACTCCATGAATAATGCTATTGGGCTAAATTACATCCATCACCAATATATGTTTATCACAACACTATGCTACTGCCTATGAATATGCTATGAGATTGTTATGTGCTTCTTATAATGAGGCCATTTTATATAGGAAGATAGGTTCATTGGCCAACACTCTATCTAGTTGTACAAGGGATACCTTGCACATATACAACTTGCATATTGACACTTGTGCATTTATTACATTGCATGAAGTAACTAGATAAATTCACCCTAAATTAATCTAATGTCCTAAGTATGTACCTAGAAAGGTATATTTATATGACCCAAATGATGTAAGATACTCTATATCTAACACCCCCATCTATTATATTATTTGGGTATTGAAAAATTTAGTCTTCAATGTGGATATTCTTCCATTGGATGATATTTGATTTGTTCAGGTTCATTATCTTCTTCTTCTTGTGAGTAGTCTTGATCTGGTTCTTTTTCTATTGCTTCAGTCTTCATGTCATGGCCTCTCATATTTTTCAATTCTTTGTTCCTTGATGTCAAGCATCTTTGATGGACCATTTCTCTCATGATGTTGCATGTCTTGAGTGGATCAGAATAAACCCATATTATTTCTTTTGAACCTATGTAAAACATGTTTCTCTGTCCTTCATATGTATCAAACTTGAGCTCATTGTTAGTAGATCCATCTGAAATAAGTTTTTGAAGGTAACAATCTATTCTATGTAGTAATATTTCTTCATAGATCTTATAGTACCTGATTTTTCCCATTACAGTATATGCATCGATAGAAACTCCAATAATTAACCTTTTCATGACCATATTGACTATAATAGGTACACAGTAGTGATGATCTAACAATATTGTAGTCTATTTTGGGAACATCATTTTTATCTATTTCTTTGATAATACCTAACCATATGTGAACAATTAAAGCTATTACATATTTTTATTTTTGTATGATATCTTGCTAATCAAACTTTTCCTTTTTTAAGTTTTCTTTGTCATCAGTCTCACTAGAAGAGTCTTCCTTTTCATAACTATTAATTTCAGAACTTATTTCACATCTTATTGGTTCTTCCTTTTCTTTGGCTTTTTCATCATTGTAATCCATTGAATTTTCAATCAGGATTTTAATCCATATTGGTATTTTCTTCATTCCACTTCTAAGAGTATTGCTTAGCATGCTAGTGGTCATTTGTATTGCCCTTTTAGAGTGAAAAATATTTGTATTCTTAGGGATGGAGTCTTACTAGCAGTCTACCTTATGACTCCCTTATTTAGAACATATGAACCCTAATTAAAGTATATAATCTTGATTTGATAAAACTTTCATTAATCCTTAGGTCTGTAAACTCCCTTATGTCTCCCTAGTAATGAGAGTATATATACATAATGGAAATTTAGGTTTTGTAGAAAGCTTATATCTTCCCAATGGATTTAAAACTTTATAATATTTGGTAGATACAATTATTATCAAGTTTTATAGAATGCCTTATGAATCCCTAGTGATTTTGAAATATGATATAATACTTTTGTAAAATGTAGTTCAATTTTACGTTGATTTTGTAAAGTTTTATAAATATAAAAATCAACTTTTCTAACACCTTATTACTCCTATTGAACTAAGCACTTTTCCAATTTTGAAGAGATTTTAATGTTGGCTTTGTTTTGTCTTTTTTGTTAAAATTTTGAGACAAGAATATTATAAATTACCAACCTTAGCAAAAACCATGATAAACTATAATCCTTAATTCCCTTTATTTTTTCTTTCAATGTGTTTTATTTCTCTAAGTTTCAACCTTAGTGTATAATCCTTTTAACTCCCAAGAATGAAATAAAACTATAATGAGAATTATTCCTTACCTTGCATCATTGATGTCTAAAATTTTTGGCATAGTATTCAAACATGAATGATATTAATGCAAACATATTTTGCCTTGGATGCTTCAACCAGTGGATAACCTTGTATTTTCTTGGTTTTGGAGCTTGAACAATGGCACCCAAATTCTATCACTATTTGGATCCTTTTGACTATAGCTTTAAATGCTCTTTCACTTTCCTCCACACTAAAATTAAACCCTATGTGAAGTTCCTTGAATGGATATGCATGTTTCAAACTCCTTTGGTCATTTAACCCTTTAAATAGAGCAATAATATTTACAAATATAACAAGTGGCACACCAATTACACTTCATAGGCACTTGAGGAGTATATTGGAGTTACTAAGAACTTGTCTTGCTCCTATATGTAACGTATGAGACATTACAGTATTCTTGGTGAGTGCTTAACTTTCTCTTCCAAGATGGGCGCTCCTATAATCTTCCAAATTTGGACAAGTGGCACCCATATGAATGTAACCTCTTCTTTATTCTTTGCAAATTCACTTGGCTGAGCACTTGAAGTAATAATCTGTTTCTTGGAAATTATTAATGAATATGGTGCCTTAGGAGGTTTGTTCCAAGTGAAACTTTACATGTAACTCTTTGTTATAACACTTCAATATGAATGATATACCTCATATTTCCTTTCGTATGCTTATTATTTTGCTTGCTACATTTCTTCGAGAGCAAACAACTTCTTTCTTTTGCAGGTGCTTCTATGAGGACATTGGGTGGTGCTAGTTGTGATGTCCTTTGATTCTATGGATCTTCTAATGGTGATTCTGTAGCTGATCTCAGTGCTCCTATTGGTAGACATTTTTCTCTAAGCTTGAAACCTTGGATTTAACACCTATTTTTTATACCTTCAGTGTGTTGATTTTGTCCTCCTTTCCACATTGTTTTTGAGGTCTTTTTTCTCTCTTTTTGAACTGTTATATATTTTCTTCTTTGTAGATAATATTGCTCTCAAATATGAAGGTGTTATTTTCTTATGTTTTCCCTTGAAGGCTTGCAGGTTCGACTTTCCAAAATGGGGAAGATGTGAGCCTTTTGAGAGGCTCTTTTGCTATGCTCAGAGTTTGCTAGTGTCTAGTTGTTTTAACCTTGTATAATGTGCCTTTATGACACATAAAAATAAACCTTATCATATGTGTAAAACAACTTAGAATGATGCAACAATATGTAATTATTTTATGATATAAAAACACCCATTTTGCACCTTTTTGAACTTTTGATTTTATGATTTTATGGAATATTTTTGGAGAAGTTCTTCTGAATATGTAACTATTATTTTTGTTGGTTTTACTAGCCTATCTTATAACCACCTTTGTAGATGCAATATAGTACATATAGTGCTTTGAATATGAGACACAATGTCTCATTTTGAGGCAATCCTTGATGATTTTTTGTGGCTATTTTCTTCTCCAAAACTTGGAGGATTGAGTTTTTTTGGTGGCTTTCTTTGGCCACTAAAAGTTGTAGAGTTTGATGCACTAATGGTGTCGTTAGACACTTGATGCTAATCTAATTTTGTGCCCTTCTCAAGAACAAAAATATTAATACTTTTAAGAGTAATATAGTATTGCAAATGAACCCACTAATATTTTGCACTAACAATATCACCTTATCACTTTAAACAACTCTTAAAATAAGTTATAAGTGTACTTAATCAATTTATTGCAGTCAAGAATAATATGAAATGAATCTTCAATACTTTTATGCAATTTCACTACAAACAAAGTTGTAGGAACTACTCTTCATTTTCTTTCCAAAGTAGATATTTGGTAGTTGATAGATAGTTGTAGTTTTTTAATCTAATGAAATCCAAAGCTATTTTGAAAATGAACCTTAAAAGGAATTTTTTTGATTTTTCACTTTTGAAGACTATAATTCAATTTTTGTCTTTTGCAACTCTAATCCAATATAAGGTTCTTTAACAAATCTAATAAGTAATCCAATTAATTATTTTACTTGCACCAATAGGTTCTTACATTTTTTGAAAGATTTTTTAGAGGATTTATATCTTGGTGTCTATGATCACCAATTTTCTTCTTTGATTACGATCTCACTACTCACTTTCTTCTTTACCAAAAAGTGGTCGTAAAATTTCTTTTATGAATCTAGGTTTTGGCAATTTAATCCTTCAATAAATCTTCTCATTTTGTTGTATATTTGGAGAAATATTTACTTTGAAATGGTGCCTTCTTTTTGTGAGAGGAAATATTCAAATATCTCATATTTGGCATGCTTCTCTTGTCTTCAATTTTTCTTGTTGAATTTTGACTTCAAGCAGGATCTTCTTCTCAATATTATGAATGTCTTGAGGTCTTCTAAATATTCTTCTAATATTTGGAAAGGTTCTTATAATATTTGGCACTCGCCAAATTATTCTTATTATTTTGGGTTTGTTGTCATATGGTTATAATTGTCCCAAATATTTCACTATATTTTATAGTGAATTTCTCCAATGAGTTATCCTTGGAAATCTTTTTATGATTTCTTCAGTAAGCCTCTCCAAGCCTTTTACTAGATGCTCGTTGAGACCTTTCCAAGGTATTGTATCTAGTAGCTTCTTTTGGTCTTCCTTGAGACATTTTATTCAACCTTATACTTCTAGAATTGTTGGTGGTAAGATTTTATTATGGATCTCTAATTTTGTTTCTTATGGATTTGAGCAAGACTCTCCTAGTCCTTCTTCTTTCTTCCAAGAATTAAAGTTTCTTCAATGAGATATTTTTTTCATCTCTTTACCTTCAATTTTTCTTTATGTTTTGGATTGATTCTAAAGAATATACTCTTCCTAAATTTCTTGTAGGAATTTTTCCAACTCATTGAATATCCTTTCCCTGCAACAAAGTATTAGTAATAAGGTTTTTGTATCATTGAATCTCCTCTTCCAACACATTGAATCTCCTAAATTTTTGAATAATATACTCCTTTCTAGAATCTTCTTCAATATCAAGAATTTTGTGGCTATTTATTTAGTACTAAGGCTTATATGGCCTTTTCTTTAGTATCAAGGCTTTTGTGGACTTTTCTTTAGAATTAAGGCTTCTGTGGCCTTTTCTTCTAGAACAAGGCTTCTGTGGCATTTTATTTTGGATCAAGGATTCTATGGACTTTTTTCCTTTTGTGAAGTTCTCAATCTAGTAATGGATATCTCCAGTTTCCTAACTTCACCACTACTCTTCTCCAAGAGTCTTCTTCCATAGTAATTTTTTTTTGCACAAGGAACTAATCTCTGCACTATGAAGGCACATTGACCTTTGGGTAATAAAGTTTAAATCTCCTAGATTTCTATTGTAGGAGGTGTCCCAATCATCTAAGAATTAATTTTCTACAATATAATAAACTTTGGAAAATAGTTAACAAATTCTAGATATCTTGAATGATCTTCACTAGTTGATTTGTCAATCTAGTGGATTGAATGTTTAGTCTTAGTATTCACGAGTTTTTCCTACAAATATATGGAAATAATCTAGCTAAGTATAATCTTAGTTTTTCTAGAGCTAATATTTATTTCAGTCCTCACTTGTGGTTCTCCCTAATTCTACCACGTAGACTCTTCTAAGAGTTTTTAAAAGTGGTTGGTCCAAAGATGCATCAATTTGACAAAAAACTTGTGCTTAATTATAATGGTGGTTTTCCTATAGATCTATTGTGGTTAGATATACCATGTCTAGATATATTGTGGCTTTGATACCACTGTTAGATTTTTATGTAGTATACAATGGGAGATAACAATCACATGATGCAAAATAATATGAAAGAAAGTAAATCTATAAGATGACTAAAATATGCTATAAATAGAAATGATAAAAATGAATATAATTTAGCTATGGATGAAAAGGATACTCCATTAATACAACTACTATATTACACCCATCACCAATATATGGTGATCTACACAACACTATGCTACTACCTACGAATATGTTACAAGATTGTTATGAGCTTGTTACAATGAGGCTCTTTTTATATAAGAAGATAGGTTCCTTGTCCAAAACTCTATCTAGTTGTACAAGAGACACCTTGCATACAACTTATGCATTTATTACATTGCATGAAGTAACTAGATAAATTCCCCCTAAATTAATATAATTTCCTAAGTATGTACCTAGTAAGGTACACTTACATGACCCAAATTATGTAATATAATCTATCTCTAACATGCACTTTCTCCTTGTGCAACTATTTTTGTTTTCTTGGATGAACTTCCTTTTTTAATAGGTGTCATTTCTTATCCACAAAAAGGTGGTGGGTAACTTACACTTATCCCACAATTGTACTTACATTCTACTAGCTTCATTCTATTTCAATTGATAATGTTTTAGGCTCACACTTGCCTTCCTACAAGGTGTCAAACACAAAGATGCACATCAATTCAAGGTTCAGCCTATGTAAAATCCATGGAATATTCTAGCATTTATACAAACTATAACAACCAAAAAAAAATAAAGGATTAACAACCAACAAGAATTATTTTAGAATATATTACATCATTTGGCTTATACTAGATTACTTTAGGAGGAAGTTATCTTGTTACCACATGCAATGTAATAAATGCACAAGTGTCAATGTGCAAGTTGTATATGTGCAAGTTGTCCTTTGTATAGCTAGGTAGAGTGTTGGCTAAGGAATCTATCTTCCTATATAAAGAGCCTCACATATCTACTCAATGTATCACTTTATTTTCATTCAATAAGATGTTCTATTGCTTTGATATCTATCCTTTGTTATTATTGAATGGTGCTAAATCTAACAATGATATCAAAGATATGATCATTCTTAGATATGAATAAGGGAATTCATTGTTACTGGTGTTTGCAAAATAGATGCACCTTTTGATCTACCACTTGCAAATTCCATTTAAGATCGTGTGAAGAGCTTGGAAAGAATAAGAAGAGCAGAAAAGTTTCTGATAAGAAAAATATTTGGGATAATTATTGCCATCTGACAACAAGCCCAATAAGAAGAATCTGGGAAGGAGTGCCAAATCTTAGAAGAAATCAAGACATACAAAATTTTAATAAGAAGAAGTCTACCAAATCCAGGAGACTTGGATATTGCCTCTCATAGAAAGAAGACACCACTTCAGAATCAAATATCTCTACCACAAAAAGGACACTATATGAGGAGAATAAGCCATAAAAAAGTTCTCAATTCATGAAAGGGAGATCATATTTTGGTGAATATAAAGCTACTCAAGGTACTCTATAGGTACTTGCAAGATCATATCTAAGGAAGCAATTTGGTTATCATAGACACCAAGATCTACATCCTCTACAAAAGTGGTGAAAAGGGATTTCAAAATAAGGTAAGCATCTATTGGTACAAGTAGATTCATTAAGTGGATTACTTATTAGATTTGTTTAAGCACCTTAACTAGATTCAAGTTGTAAAAAGGAGAGTTGAATTAGAGTCTTCAAAAGGGTGCAAAAAGAAAGGATTCTTTTTGGTTAATTTGCACTTTAGGAGTTGATTAGATTTTAGAATCTCAAACTATCTATAAACTACCTATTATCTACTTTGAATACTAGATCCTAGTACCTTGCTGTTAAAGAAATTTAAAAATAATTCTTGAAGATTCATTTGAGATTATTTTTTCTTAGTTGCAGTAGATTGATTAAGTGCATTAGTTTTTTAGAGTTAATTGGAGTAATAAGGTGATATTATTAGTGCATTATAATATTATTGGATTTTCACTATTATGGCTCTCGAAAAGATTATTGCTTGTGTTCGTAAGAAGGGCACAAAAATAGATTTTTTTTTAAGTTTCTAAAGATACTATTAGTGCACAAATATCTACAACTTTGGGTGGCATGAGGAAGCCACAAAGTAAGCTCAATCCTCCAAGTATTGGAAAAGAACGTAACTACAAAAAAAATAGCATCAAAGGAAGCATCAAACGATACTTAGTGAGTCTCAAGTTCAAGGTACAAAAATAGTAGAGAAAAATACAACAAAACAAATACTACATCATATGGTTAAAATATTGGATCCATATGTAAAATGTTCAAGCTAAAACGGGAAGGTGTCTATTCAAAAATACAATCTCAAAACCCCTATATTGCACTCAAGAATTTCTTTATTAGATGGCTTTTTAGGTTGGGAGGATCGACATGGTTTGGCAAAGGAAGGCGAAAGTGACAAAGAGAGAGAAGGGCATTGAAACAAAGCAAGAACTCAACTTTTATTCATAAGTCTATTTTGGAAAAAATTATATGATAAGATAAATGGGAAAATATAGTTGATCAAATGCATTGTTTGTGTCATTCTGTGTGCAAAAATTTGATTGAAATTTGCATTGCATATTGAAGAGAAAACTGAGAATTTTCTAGTGCATATGTGGGAAAAAATTGATACATGTTGCATGTGTTCAAAGGAATTGTTTGAAATATAAGAATTTATGTTTGGTTGAGAACCTGTGACCAAATTTAATCTATTTTGAAACTTTATTTATGATGCATGTTGTGTTGAGGTATAATGTGATAAATGCATACCATGTTGGAAATATTATGAAGTGTTGGGAAGTTTATAATATTTTTGCATGTTGTGCTAGAAGTGTAAATACTGTAGACATGATAGGACTAGATGCATGACATGGTAGTTGATCGCTTTGACCCTTGAGAAACAACCAAAAATTCTTTGAAGAACTCTTTAAAGTTATTTTCTTGCTATATATTAGTTGCTTTGCCTACATCAAGCGTCAAGAGCTTCATCTAAGCGAGAGAAAAATTATTATCATTTTGTAGATGCTTGTTAATAGCACTCAGTGGAATGATGAAATCTGGGTTTTTGGAAAGTTCAAATAAATATTGACATTGTATGTATATGTATTTTTGATAAACATAGACCTTGAGGAATTTGCATGGTAGTATTCCATGAATCTATTGATGAAATGAAAGCAATTCCATTGTGTATCTTTAAAATAGATGAGGAATAAGATATACATTCAGGAAGAGTCTAGAATTTTAGACATACATTTTTTTAAAATGATGCATGCAATTGATATGGAAACCAGATTGTGGAGTAAAAATTATTAATATATGCTTTCCTTTATGAAATGATGTTTTTCTATTTTGTATACTTCCATTTTTTGCATGTATTTAGTATTTTTAAGAGCAATAGGAAATGGATGAGAATAATTCCAAAGACGTAGATCTAGATAAACTCTCCAAGGAAACTTCAGAATTTTATGACCAAAATTTCTATGTTTCAAATCGATAGTTGTTTGGTGAACGTACTAGTTGATAGAACCACTACAAGCAAAATTTATATTTTCATATTTTATTTATGAATCTAAATCTATTCTTTTGTATATAGCTGAATTTGCAATGTATAATCCTTTGTTTAAGTTATAGGATTGTAGAAGAGATGATGTTTTAAAAACATAAGGTTTTCTAGCCAAACACACATGTTATGGTTGTAAAAGGTATTAGCTAGGTTAACTCAATTTGATAAGAATCTCATGGTGGCAGGGTGATATAACAAACTTGAATATCTTATTCAGTATGAGATTTATTTATATTAAATTTTATTTTTGAATAGAGCCTATACGTTAGATATATGCATTAGAAAGTGTAGAAATCTAAATGGGGAATCTAATGTTAAAGCAATGATAGCATTGTTCCAAACCAAGGAATGAAAGATTCAGTGTAAAATAGAAACCAGAATTAGAACACTTAGATGATTTGTTATTATTATAATTACCCGTGCATAATTTGAAAATATATAACTGATTAATGTTTAACATGTAAGTCACTTTAGTATGTAATGAGATATCAAAATTACATAAAATAGGCGTGCAGGATGACAGAGGTAATATGGAGTGAGGATGCTTTAAAAAAATTGCTTCAGTAGTATTACTTACCTTAATTAAAAACATTGTGATTCAAAAGTCTTTTTAAAACACATTTAGATTATATATTTGACTTTAAAAAATAGAGTAATTGCATCAATACTTAACTTATAAAAATAATCCTCTCTATTTCATGATTATGTAGTAGAATTATATAGTGTAATATAGAAAAAACATGTGTTTTACGAATAAATTTTAGAGTAGCACCTACTTCAATAAATAGATAAATAAAAGGGATCTTAAATAAAATTATTATAGTAAGTTTTAATTTTCTTTAGTTTCATTCGTAGTGTTTCCATAAATACTTTTTCTTTTATTCTCTCTTAATAAAAAACATATAGTAGACATGGAAACTAGAAATCTTATAAAATATAGTATAATTAATGATTGATTAGGAAGTTATAATTGTTTGCAAACCATTGCATAGTTATACTTTTCTAAACAATTCAAACCTTAATTAATCCTTTGTTTAAGATATTCTAAGATTGTGTGAAAGACAATATTAACTCGCAACCTAAGTTTGTGGGCAAGACAACCTTGTATTTTTCGATATTGTGGGAAGGAAAATCTTGTGATGAAAATTAATAATGATGCTTGCAGGTAGGAAACCATCCCAATTTAGGTCTCTAATTATAATTCTAATGGAAAAAAGTTAGAACAAGAGGTAACGAAGAGTTGTATGGGAATCTCTTCTAGGTTATCTCTTCTAGGTTATCCATGGATATTGGATTATCATCTAGCTCGAGCATGTATGTGCTAAGTCTTACATGACATAAATACAATATATGATTTCATGAGTTCATGTTAAGATGTGAAAGTTATGCGTCACACCTCTAAGTGTTATGGGCCCTAGAGGAAAATAAACCCACTGCTTGAAATTAGGATCCCAGGTGGAGAGTGAAGTTCAAAATGGGTAAGTATACAGGATTTGACCAATCTTAATCTCATGAGTATTGGACTGCAGTAGAATGGCACTCATGAATATAGATTTAACATTCTCATACTATAAAATGAATTAAATATGATTGAAATAGAAGAAAAAAATGTCTCTTACTGTAAAATCTGATGTCAAAAAACCAAGTGGCTATACTTGGGGTGTTTGGACAACCAAGTGGGTAGAACTTGGGTTGTTACATTTGGTATCAGATCAAGTTTATGAATCTTTAGACAATAAATTTTAGAAAACCTATGTCAAATCTAATTTATGCTACCAATGTGTTCACCTAAACTTGAAAATTTGACAAGGCTCTTTGTTTTGCTAGGTAGGCAATGACATCTGGAGAAAAATTTAGTTCCTCAAAAATATTTGTGGTGGTTCAATGGGAAGGGTTGACTGAACATCCTAAAATGGTATGTCAAAAAGTTATGAGGATCAGGGCTGTAAAGAAAGCCACAGAACATCCTTAGGAAAAGAGGAAGGAAAAATAACCAACTCTCAAAGAGGATAAAATGGTATGAATGGTGCAATTATTGCTGGAGCAAATGAGCCAACAAAAAGAACAAATGGAGCAGCAAAGTGCTTAAATGGTTGAACACATAGCTCAAAAAAAGACTTAAATATCAAAATACATGGAGTAATAGAAAGCTCAACTAGCTCAATAGCAAGAGATTATTTCCCATCAACAATTAATAATAGAAAATTTATCTAAAGGAAAATAAACGGTAATAGTTTAATATGAGATAACTATTGACCATGAAGAAAATAGGTAGGTTTTGAGTTGGACAAGGATATGTGAAGTCTTTATATAGCCAAATTTGATGGAAAAGGTTATGGGGAAGAGGTTGAGAGATGGTTGAATAGTGTGGAGGCATGCTTTGTGGTTAGAACCCTTTAATCTTGTAGACACCAAAACAGCACCAATCCGATTATGTGACTGCAAACATTGATCGCTTTGACAAACACAGCCCCAGGGGCAGCCCTCAGAGGTTAAACAGTGGTCTTAACCACTTTCATAGCAATTTTGTAAGGTCAAGAAGCAATTTGGCACACTTAGACACTTTGCCCAGTATTCGTCTCACCCAGGGACGAATTCAACTTAGAATCCGTCCCACCCCAGGACGAATTCTGAATCCGTCCCTGGGTGGGACGAATTCTAAGTTTAACGGGCAAAAAGAAGAATGGTGCCAAGTGGCAGCCCAGAACAGTCAGTTGATGACTCCTGCCTCGCACGCGTGTGTGGGTGGACAAATAGGCCGTTTGAGGACTGTCACAAGGGCAGTTATGAAAGCCCAAGTCAATGGAGGACTCCCCTCCCTCATGGGAAGACAAGAGCGCCACATGGCGCCTATGACCAACACATGGCATTTGTGCTTCCCTCCCAAAAGAGACCCCTTGGGTCTATAAAAGGTGGGACTTTTCTCACCCAAAATAGACAGGTTGAAGGAGATTTCAAGCAACGAAGTGCTATCGAGTTGAAGACCCACTTGCATCCCTTTTGGTTCACCTTCTCGCATCCACCAATCTCTTTTGCAAGGGAGGTTGTTGGGTGGCCTTTGGAAGCTTGAACCTGACCCAAATCCAACACATGGACACCTGAACCAACCAATTCGCCGACCCCCCAATCCTAAGAGGTTTTGGGCCCATCCCTAGTGGATTGGCGCCGGAATCAAGTGCCAACGGTGGGAGGCCCACTTGGGCACCCCCGCACTTTCTAGGTTTTAGAGCATTCTAGATTACTTTTTCAGGTTGCATTTTGTGTTATTATGTTTGGTTAACTCATAGCTGCAATTTCATAACTTTTGGTCGGATTCTAGTATGTTTTGTGTCGCTTTGTTGTTTCACCGACTTGTAGGTGGCGAGATCAAATTCCCGAGGGTAGAGGCCAAATTGGGAGAATCCGACCATCTGGGTCATCCCAAAATGGCCCCAATTACATAACCCCCTTGTTTGCGGGCATTTTGCGGGTCTCGGGAATCGACATTGGAGCAGCGGCAGGTCGGCTTCTTCAACACAGAAGAATTCGTCCCACCCAGGGACGAATTGCAGTCAGAATTCGTCCTGCCCAGGGACGAATTCCAGTTGAAGGTAGATTGGCCAGCTGTCTCAGTGGCAATGGCCTTCTGGTAACATTTTCTGTCTTCTGTCAAGTTTTCAAGCCATTTGGACTCACTGTACTTACTGTTTCAGGTAAATGTTTACATGCATCTTTTGATGATTTTAGAAGAACGAACACTTTTCACTTGCAGCAAGTGCTACTGACATCTTGGTTGTTTCTTTGTTCGCAGGAGAAGCAGCGGAGGTGAAGAACTCATCGACATCAGCGACGGCATCATCTTGGCCCGCCCATTGCAATCGTGGGCACGCGGAAAGAGGAACATTGAGTGATTGTAATCGAATTCTTTTAACGCTCCTAGCCCCCGAAAAGGGAGGAGACGTCATTGTAACAAAGATCAAGGGATATTAATGAAAGGGCTGTGTTTTCTCCATTTTCTTGTGTCTCTTCCAATGCGTTTCTTTTCCATTTCATGCACTTTACATTTCTAGGACTTAAGCGCATTTGATTTTGGTTGCATCGCAATTAGTGTTTCCTTTGCCCGAAATCTCGTGCTTTCAGTGGCGATCACGGTGGGACCTGTCCCATATTTTTAAAATCATAGAAAACTGATCAAAGTTTTGTGTTTGTGCTTGACAGGTACATTTTTTTGTTGCAGACTGCTATTCGTCTCTGACTGTTACGAATTCTTAACTGCAATTCGTCTGACCCTGAGACGAATTCAAATTCGTCTCTGGGAGGGACGAATTCTGTTCTGCAATTCGTCTCCCAGAGGGACGAATTCCTGCCTATGGATTTTCAGAGCAAAAATTCAGAAGCAACTGGAGCAGGCAGAGAAGAGGTAGGGATTTTTATAATCTCTGTTAAAATTTCTGTTTCTATTTTCTGTTTCTTTGACTGTTTTCATTTTATCCTGCATTACTTAGGGAAAATCATTCATGCTTGTTTCATTTTCGCTAAATAAAATGAATCTCACACACTCCACGCAACAATTTTAAACCAAGGAGCTGGTCGTAAGACCCCAGCCCTTGATCAAGACCATCGGTGGATTTCATCACCACCTTGGCTTGATTTGCATCCATTTCCCGATTGTCAACTGTTGTTAGGCGTAAATCCTGACGAAAGCAGACCGAGTGTCGTTGGGGTGATTCCCATGCGCGCGAGGATAAGTTTTCTATGGTAGGTGCCATTAACAGGACAATCCCCCTTCCATACCGCCTACGTACCACGTACCTTCTGCTCTCACGTACCTATAGTCTCCCTCTCGTAAGGGCGGGTATATAGAGAGGTTGGTATATCGGCCTGGTTGGTATATTGAAGGGGCGACCATTTTGGGAGTTATATGAGCCGTCATAATGCATTTAAACGATCTTCAAAACCTACAAAAACAAAACAAAACATCAAAATGCACTAAACCAGTTTAGGACACACCATTTAATCCTTAAAAGAGATAATCACGGTTTTGTGAATGTGTGTGCTTAATTCTGCTTAGTGTAGACAAAAAAAAAATTCATAAACGAGATAAAAACTTATTTAGATAGCATAGAAGCACCGCAATGGTGTACACCCACAGTCAAGCCCAATCAAGGGCAGAAGCTCCGGAAGGTACACAAGAAGCAGGCACAAGTCGCCTTCGCTTCAGTCCTGAGGATTTGGTCATACCGCCTTATAGGTCTAACCTACAAAAGAATCCAATTCAGAATCCTCGGTGGGGTATGCCTATTCAAAGCAGCCCCTTTCGGGAAGATGCCTTACATGTAGACCTTGACATAAATAGAGAATCACCTCTTGAAGTTAGGCATGAGTGGCCACCGCGCGATGAAGCGCTAGACAGGCACACCGTCCATTTGGAGGGGCAACGTGGATATGGCGTCCCTTCTTTACCTATCATCGAACGGAGAGACCAAATCCGGAGCGTAGGGCTCCTTACATAGGGTGACCTAACTCCGCCCACCCCCTTTACACCCGTGAAATGGAGTACGAGGAAAGCCATCGCATTCCTCGAGGGCAACAAACAATGCGGGAACCTTGCATTTCTGCACCAGCAAAAATATCATGATCACCCCTTGAGGCCAGAACCTCGAGCACATACCGCTTACCTCGACAGAGGGAAGCGACCCATTGAAACCTTAGACCAGCAAACTCGAGGTAAACACATAGGAGAAACATTCGAACCTCCTGAGAAAAATAGGGTAGACCAAATTGACCCAGCTATCACCAGATATACCACCCGTCAAGCCCAAACCATGCGGCTTAAACCAAGTTATCAGGAAATAGAGTACCGACACCGCTTGGATAGAGAACGCATGCAACGCGAAGCGGATGAGTTACGCTATGAAATACCTGAGAGGGGGCCAACCCCTCGCATCCAAAGAGCTTAACAGTATGAGAGGCATAATCCGTTGGTGCAGGACAAGTCTCCACGACCTCGTCAAGCTCTGCCTCCAAGACCTCATAGATTCGAGAGGGAGGCAACTCCCCGAAACAATGATGGGTACCTTCAACAAGAGCTTGATCAGGGTCATAGGTTTCGCCCAGAGACTCCTCAAGAATTTTACGAGGAGTATGAACCAGAAGAGGAATATGTTGAAACTCCCCATCAAGGCAGGAGGGATGCCATTCGGCCACCCCTCCATAGGCCTCCAGTTTACCGTAACTTGCAACAAGAGCGAACAAGAGAGGAAGAAATAAAATCTTCCGATGCATACCAAGCGCTATTGGAGCGTTTGGAGTCTATGGAGACAAAAGCTGCTGGGCATCAAAAACCCACATTACGTCTACTCCGCAGTAATCCGGTGCATCCCTCAGTGCCTACACCTCTTTACCCCGAACACTTCAAGTTGCCTCAATTGGCAGTTTTTAAAGGTGAAGAGGACGCACAAGAACACGTTACACGATTTCTAAGCCAATGCTTCGGCATCCAAGATAATGACGCATTGTTGCTTAGAACATTCATAACCACATTCGCAGGCCCTGCCTCGGATTGGTTCACACAACTGCCCAAACACAGCATAAGCAATTTAGATCAATTAGTAGATGCGTTTCTTGAACGCTTTGCCTTCAACACAAGGAAGAAGGCATCACTAAGTGATTTAGCGAGCCTCAAGCAATTTGAAGAGGAAACAATGGCAGCGTACGGAAATCGATGGAGAGCTTTGCTTTCTAGGTTACCCTATCGTCCTCCTATGTCTGATCTCACGCAGATGTTCGCAAAAAGTTGCTTAAAATCAATCTCTGGTCTATTGTTGCTGCGGCAATACGACAGCTTAGAAGAAGCTTTGGCGCAAGCCAGAGTCATAGAAGAGATTAAAATAGGTGAAGGCGCAATCGCTAAGCCTAAAAAGAAAGAGTGGAATAAAACCACTAAAACTGGGACAACGCAACCACAACACGCTGCAGTCAACCAAGTTGCGATAAATGTTCCCGCGCCTGTGCAAGAAACGCAGCCTCAAAAGGCTAACTACCGAGCGAGTGCCTCCTGCTTATGAAAGAGATAATAGAAGACAGGAGCAGAATTACCCGCGTCGCCCTAGGCAAAATTTCACCCCATATGCGGAGTCTAGGGACTCCTTATTTGACCGCTTGTCAGCGGCAAATTTAGTCACTCTGTCGGAAATCCAAATTATAGACCCTAACATTCCCAAGCCTAGGGGGTACAGAGAGGAATTGTATTGTAGATTCCATAGGCGCAGAGGGCATGACTTGAATGGGTGCTGGAAATTCAAAGACCTAGTCCAGGATTTGATCGACAACAGAACATTGGTCGTGGACAACCCCATCGCACCAAACAACCAACAAATGGGGGTATTCAAGGACCCCTTGCCAGCCCACGAGGCACAGACAAAACCACTCCAAATTAACGAGGTGCGACAGGATCTTCCCACGCAGGGATTTGTGGGAATGATTAGCATAGTAACAAGGAACAGAAGGTACCCGACAGCTGCCCCCGAGGTAGCTACGAGGGAAATTCTGACAACATCGCAGCCTCAACAACGCCCAACGTAGTTACCTCCGCCTAGACCCGAGGTCACGATACGAACCAAACTCACGCAGAGTTTGCGGACCACGTCGGCCAGGCTGTCCATCTACGAGCTTATTCAACAATCAGCTCCCCATAGAGAGGCTCTTATGGACATTTTAAAAGCCATTGAATTACAACCCCACGAAGCAAATTCTTTCAACGCCTTCGTGGGACATGTGAAACAATGTACGGAACCGGTCATCACATTCAGAGAAGATGAGGTCAAAACGATATCAAATGACATGGCAGATCCACCCCTGCACGTTATCGCGCGGGTCAATGGGATTCCGTACAAGAGAGTGCTGATAGATACTGGCTCGTCCAGTAACATCATAACCACTGCAGCCTTAAAGCATTTGAAGTTTCCAGCCTCTCACATCACAGCCTCCACGTACACACTGCGAGCTTTTAATGATGCAATATGCTCGACAGTCGGCACAGTCATTCTGCCTGTCCAGGTAGGACAAAAGTCAATACCTACACTGTGCCATGTGCTGGAAGGTGAAATGGCTTATAATATACTGCTAGGGCGGCCTTGGATCAGGGACATGAAGTGTGTCCCTTCGATCGCCCACCAGTGCTTAAAGTATGCTTATGAAGGGGAAATACATGTAGTCCCAATGGACTTAGAGCCCTTCAAGTATTGCAATGCGGTACAATTCATACCTCAATCGACCCTCCCTTCAACGCATTTGGATTTCCAATTAAATCCATCTAAACAGGGTCCAATACCGCAGGCACCACTGGTGGCCAACAAGACAAAATCCCAGCCGGGTGAGACTTCATCACCTGCTCCTTCATCATCAACGCCACCTATCATGGCCCAACAGAAGGACAAGGGAAAACAAATCATGGAAGAGGTTAAGCCCCTAGAAGAAAGGTTGCCCACAATCTCAACGATATCAACAGAGGAAACACCCAACACAACGAAACCAAGACTCCCGAACAACCAAACATGGAATGGACTCGGGAAGGACTACCGTTTCCTCCCACCCAATCATCAACAATCACTGTTGAAATGGCTAGTACGGGCCTGGGGGAGTACTTAGTGCAAAACATTGTGGCAACCCCCACATTAGAGTCAGTACAAGACATGGGAAGACCTCGCCTTCCCATAGGGACAATTGTTCCTCTAGGCTACCCACCGAACCAGACAAATTTTGTGTATGGGGGCCTTGATCATGGTCTTGAACCATGCCAACAAAAGGAAACAGACGAAGAGCCTTTTGTTGAAAACATCAATTATCTGTCAAACCCAGAATTTGCCCTAAAATATCTCGGCCAATGCAATTGGCATGGATACGGGCTAGGCAGATATGAGCAAGGGATGCGGATCCTTTGCCAACCAAGATATCGAGATGCCATATGACAAGTCAGGGGTAGGGTTCAACCATCCCCTGCCATTAGACATCTTGGTTGAAAATATGCAAGGCCTAGAAATAGGCAACAAGGGGGGATTGGCATTAGACCCTTATGCCAATCCAAATACAGAATACACATTGGGAGACTACCTCCCATGGTCAACAAACACCCCTAGAAACAACAATAATCCCTCTCCTTTGCTAGAGAGAGGTGAAAGTTCGGATAGTAATCCTCAAAGAGAACATCAACGGCTGTCGGACATCTTTCTGAAGTCTGTTCCCCTTAGAGGTTCCAGATGAAACAATACAGTGCCAAGAGAATCAGGTCCCTCCACCAAGAGTGGAACAATCGCAATGGGACCAGATTAATTCACTGGAACAAGAAGAGTCCTCAACGTCGCAAGCAACAGATGCTGAAGAGGATGAACAATTTTGGATCTATGAAAGCGATTCAGAAGATGAAACTGAAATGGACTATCTCAGACATGCGCGATGACATCACCGCGCTCTAACTCATGAAGATCTAATGGGACGGATGGGCATACTGCTGGGGCATGAATGGCATGTAGACCCAGCGAGGTGGGACCAAGTGTTGGATCCATGGCTCCAAATTCAAGACGAGCCTCGTCCACCTCGAGATCCCATCATGACATCAGTGTCGAGGGAAGACCCCGCCCTCCTTTTCGCAAAATTCGCACCTAGGGAGGATCCATTCGTGCCCGTTCCCGTAGAGCCAGATCCAGAGTATAGGGAACATCTAAAAGAATCAAGTCATCACACCCGCGGTTCTGGAGACCAAATTCATTCCATCCACATGATCTCCATTGATTTGACCGCACCCATCCGCAATCCGACCGATCCATCATGGTCATTGCATCTAGACATGGATGCCATCGACTGGGATCGCGTCAATTCACCATTGTCACCATCAGAGTACTGGCCTTTCGGTGAAATGCTTCATTTTACCCCAAGGACAACTCAGGATATTTTTCAAGCTGAAGAGGGACCCGAGGTTCCAAACGCAGATCTTAACTCAGCTGATGATATCCATTTAATCCCAACTCCACATCAGTTGGAGGACGGATCCCACATGTCAGTCGAGGAGACGACTGACGTAGACATCGGCACAGATCCAATGAATCCACGGATTCTCAAGCTAGGGGTAAGCCTTTCCCCCGAAGAGCAAGCCGATTACATTGCCCTTCTTAAAGAAAAGAAGGAGGTTTTTGCATGGTCGTACAAGGATATGCCAGGACTAGACCCGCAGCTAGTCATGCACAATTTAACGCTTGATCCGACAATCAAGCCTGTAAAGCAAAAACTAAGAAAGATGCACCCAACAGTGGCCTTGATGGTCAAAGACGAATTGCAAAAGCTGTTGGATGCACAATTTGTCATCTGCGTGGATTATCCGCCATGGTTGTCCAACATGGTTCCCGTCAAGAAGCCCGACGGGAGGATTCGCATATGCACCGACTTTCGAGATCTAAACAAAGCGAGTCCTAAGGATGATTTCCCCTTTCCCAGCATCGACGCGTTGGTAGACGCTACAACAGGTCACGAAATGCTCTCCCTAATGGATGGTTTCTCAGGATATAATCAAATTCGTATCAATCCTGAGGATCAACTCAAAACGGCGTTCACAACGCCTTGGGGGACATTTTGTTATAAGGTCATGCCTTTTGGCCTTAAAAATGCTGGCGCTACATACCAACGTGCCATGACGTATATCTTCCACGATTACATGCACAAAACTCTGGAAGATTACATGGATGATTTGTTAGCCAAATCTCTTTTGCGCTCAGATCATCTCGGTGACTTAAGCAAGATTCTCGATCGCCTCATAGAGCATAAAGTCAGACTGAATCCCAAGAAGTGCGTATTCGGCGTCACATCTGGAAAACTCTTGGGTTTTATAGTCTCAAAATGAGGCATCGAAGTGGACCCAAACAAAGTCAAGGCAATCCTTGAAATGGCTCCCCCAACCACTATCAAGCAGCTCAGAAGTCTGCAAGGAAAGGTCGCGTCGATTAAACGCTTCATAGCGCAATTATCTGACAAATGCCGACCAATGAACAAATTATTGCACAAGGGGGTCACATTTCATTGGGATGACGAGTGTCGATCAGCCTTTGACGAAATCAAACAATACTTGGCTTCGCCGCCGTATTGGCACCACCTAGACCAGGAGTGCCGTTCTACTTATACATCTCAGCCTACGAGGTGGCACTGGGAGCCATGCTAGCCCGGAAGAATGAACTTCACAAAGAACGAGGCTACTTACTATCTTAGCCGCACCCCGGTCGATTACGAACTTAACTATGCATATGTTGAGAAACTCTGCTTGGCAGTGGTGTTTGCTACCAAGAGGCTACGCCACTACATGCTGAGCAACACTACGTATGTTGTGTCTAAGGAAAATCCATTGCGATACATGATGAGTCGTACTTATCATAGTAGTCGCACGGCGAAATGGATCATGTTGTTGACGGAATTTGACATTGAATTCATCGGACAAAAATCTATCAAAGGACAAGTCATAGCCGATCAACTAGCAGAGGCTCCTCTTGAAGACGATCAGCCTTTGGTAATAGAACTACCCGATGAGGGGGTCTTCCATGTCTCAGAATCGCCAGATTCTGATGAGCCTGAGTCACAGGCCGACATAACCCTGTTCTTCGATGGTTCTAAGTGTGAGCAAGGTGGTGGCACAGGAATTGTATTCTTCACACCGCAGGGCGCTCCAATGCCCCTGTCATTTAAATTAAACTTCCAGTGCACCAACAATAATGCAGAATATGAAGCCTTGCTCCTAGGTCTTCAAACAACAATCGCCATGAACATCAAAAGATCGAACATCTTTGGCGATTCGCTGTTAATCGTCAATCAAGTCAAAGGGGTATATCAATGCAAATGCCCAGTCCTGAAGGCCTATAAAGCCCTTGTGGACAAATTCCTGGCAAAACTTGAGTGGTATGACATCGAGGCACTCCCTCGATCATCAAACCGTTTTGCGGATACAATGGCCTCCCTGGGGTCACTAATTCCGCAAGACCTTTCGGGTGATATGACAACCATCCAAGTCAAAACCTTATCGCAATCCGCGATGGAGCGCGCAAGCCCAGACTTGATGCCGGGAATCCACATGATCCGGATCGAACCATCCTCGGATAAGTTCTTTCGAATCCGAGATCGTCTGAAACGTGCCAACTGGGGGTCCTTGTTTTCCCCTACTCCCATTAATAGCAACACAATGCTATTTTTACAAGTTTTATCCCAATCAGCATTTGTTAGGGAAGAACTTCAAAAGGGATTGGCGGTTCATACTGTCGAGGTTTCTGATCAACAGGATTGGTATTTACCCATAAAAGACTACCTCAAATTAGGTAATCTTCCCTTTGGATTGACGCACGCCGCAAAACGAACATTCAAACAGAAAGCGGCAAAATATGTCTTGATAGGAGACATTTTGTATCGTCGAAGCTATGACGGAATTCTTCTTCGCTGTCTGGACCAGCAAGAATCTACTTGGGCAATCGCCCAAGCGCACGACGGTACATGTGGCGGCCACTTCAGTGGTATGGCCATTGCAAAGCGCATTCTCCGCATAGGCTATTATTGGCCATCTTTAGAGCGAGATTGTTGCGAGTATGTCAAGAAGTGCGTGAAGTGTCAACATCATGCTAATTTGATGCACGTACCTTCCCAGGCCCTATAGACAGTCCAGTCTGCTTGGCCATTTTTGCAGTGGGGCCTCGATCTAATCGGAAAGATCTCCCCTGCATCGTCAGGCCGTCACACGTTTATCATAACGGCCACAGAATATTTTACCAAATGGGTGGAAGCAATTCCGTTAACCTCAACGAAAGGACCCCGCATAGTGGAGTTCATCTTGCATAACATCATATGTCGTTTTGGTATTCCATCCAAAATAATCTCAGATAATGGGCCATCATTCAAGAACAAAGACGTGCGTGCTTTGACCACAAAGTACAAAATTCAGCACAGCTTTTCAACGCCCTATTATCCGCAAGCAAACGGGCAAGCAGAGGCATCAAACAAAACACTAGTCGCCATCCTTAAAAAGATAGTCACGAGACAGTCATAAGGATTGGCACATACAAATCCCACTTGCCCTTTGGGCTTATCGCACTAGCATTCGGACGCCCACTGGGGCAACTCCGTTTCGCTCGTGTATGGCTCGAGAGGCGATAATGCCTCTCGAGTTGGAAATTCCTTCCCTCCGCATATCAATGCAGGAGTTTATCGATGATGACACTACGCGGCAAGCCCGATTAGACCAACTTACGTTGCTGGACGAACGACGCGTTAATGCTCTCGAGCATTTACGTATCTATCAAGAGCGACTAAAAAGGGCTTACAACATGAAAGTTCACCTAAGAGACTTTCGGGTTGGTGATTTGGTTTTGAAGGAAAACCAACAGAACTCAAATTTGCCGTCCCACATGAGGGACAAATTCATGGCAAATTGGTTAGGTCCATATGTCATTGATAGCATAATAGGACCCGGGACATACCGGCTAGCTTCTCTGGATGGTATCAAGGAAACAGAACCCTTGAATATCAGTCATTTGCGACCATTCCACATCTAAGAAAGCCATATCCTCAAACAGCTCCAAGGATTATCGCAATCACTTGGTCAAAACAAAAAGCTCCAAGGATTATCGCAATCACTTGGTCAATCCAAAAGCTCCAAGGATTATCACAATCACTTGGTCAAAGCAAAAAGTTCCAAGGATTATCGCAATCACTTGGTCATTCCAAAAGCTCCAAGGATTATCGCAATCACTTGGTCAAAACAAAAAGCTCCAAGGATTATCGCAATCACTTGGTCAATACCAAAAAGCTCCAAGGATTATCGCAATCACTTGGTCAATCAAAAAGCTCCAAGGATTATCGCAATCACTTGGTCACCCAAAAAGCTCCAAGGATTATCGCAATCTCTTGGTCACCCAAAAAGCTCCAAGGATTATCGCAATCTCTTGGTCACCCAAAAAGCTCCAAGGATTATCACAATCTCTTGGTCACCCAAAAAGCTCCAAGGATTATCGCAATCTCTTGGTCACCAAAAAGCTCCAAGGATTATCGCAATCTCTTGGTCACCCAAAAAGCTCCAAGGATTATCGCAATCTCTTGGTCAAAACCTAAAAAGCTCCAAGGATTATCACAAATCACTTGGTCACCCAAAAAGCTCCAAGGATTATCGCAATCTCTTGGTCAAAACCTAAAAAGCTCCAAGGATTATCGCAATCTCTTGGTCAACCAAAAAGCTCCAATGATTTTCACAATCACTTGGTCAAAAATCAAAAAGCAATCAAACAACAAAGATTTCATCTAATCTCTAGGTCAAAATCAATATTCATCAATCGAAATCTCTTCTCACACCTCATATTCATATTCACAAAAATCCAATCCATCAAAAATACAAAAATATGTAGCTGCATTAGCATTGCATCCATACATTGCATATTTGTGGTCGTATAGGTCAAAGGCACCATAGGCTGAAATTGCTCTGATAGACCATCTTGTTCCACACTGTTCCATTTTACAAAAACAACAAAAACACCACGCATTGCTTTTACCACACTAGAGTCAGTGGTCTGTTAATGTATCAAGAGTTTTCGTAATTCAGTCATCATTTTGCTCTTTAACCATGTAATGTATCAAGTCAGACAGATTTTACGAAGGTAGAGTCATACTTGAAACAAACCTTGTTACGTAACATCCCAACACATATCAAGACACATAAAACAATTCCCAAGTTGTGTGAACGAAAGATGAAACTGCAAAGTAATCCGGGTCACCAAAAGCGAAACGGTTATCTTGCTCATCCCCCTGTGCGAATGACCCCAAGAATGCTGAGAGTTGGCAAAAGGACAAGCATCCTCCCTACCCAATTCCTTAAGAATCCCTAGTTCTCAATAGTTGCAAAACATCAAAAATTTGCAAAACGTCAAAAATCAAATATTTGACATCATAAAGTGCGCACATCAAACGGCACAAAAGATAGTGATTTTCATCACTCCATACCCCCAATCCCTTGCTCAAAAGAAAAAAAAAAACAAATCAAAATAAACAGTGATCTTATCACTACAAACGAGCAAGTATCCCAATACAATTGAAGAAAAGAAGGGAGTCGAACTTGAATCCCTGGAACTCTTAGCATTCTAAAAGGTCATAAGGCAAGCCTCAGTATCGGTTTGGTTGATAGCCTATCGATAACTGGCGGTAAACCTCTCGCATGACGATATATCTGTCACATTAACTTGCGTACAGATCAATGTTTGCATGTGGACGAGCTAGCTTATGGTATCCTGGATAGCACCGCAGATTAATCTAACTGAATACAACAAAGGAGTTAGTGGAGCTAATTAGGTGATCCTCAGTACAGGTTCGGTTGAAAGCCCATCTGGCACTGGCGGTATCCTGATAAATACCACAATAACGAACTCAATTGCACACACAGGGATGTGAAATAACTTGGTCAAAAACAAGTCCGATTCATACCTTGGTCAAAAGTCTTGTAAGATAAAGTACAGTCATGGCTAGTGAGCTAAAACCGTCTGAGTCTCAGAAAACCTTAGCTACATTTCTAAGCCAACTGCGCTACTTTTCATCTTTGCAAATACCATCAAAAAATACAAAAATAGAAAAACCATGTATACGTGTAGAGCCATACATCACAGCAATCACCTAAAAATGAAATAAAGAGCATCTTAAACAGCCTATGGTGCCATAACCAATCACCACAAATGTCATTCATCCATTTCACCTTGAATCTCACATATAAATCAAAAACATTTGCATTCATCATAACATTGGCATTCATCAAAATAAATAAACATGCACAACAAAATCACATCATCACATGTACAAAACCATAATAAAACCGGTATATATATATATATATCGTCAAAAATATGCCCGCAGGCTACACAAATGGTCCTCAGACCCCGCAATCATACCCAAAAACCCACCCTAAAACGTCCACCAACATGATCACGCAGGATCGGTGCGACGGGAACTACCCCCCGTGGTGTGGGTCCTACGGGACCCTGCAGGGCGGCTACTACTAGCCCCCGCATCATGCCTGCTACCACCCCCCTCATCTAACCGCCTGCGACGAGATGATGTTGACTGCTCAGTCAGACTATCCCTTGTCCGCCGTGAAGATCCACCGACCGAAGGCTCAGGTAGCCGCCCACCAAGGCGGATGACCTCCCTCTCCAAGTCTATCCGGTACAGACACCACTCTGCCTCTCGCCGATGATAGATAGACAATGCATCATCGTGCTGCGCCAAAACTCTATCCCGCTCTGCCAACTGAGCCCGTAGAAGATCCCTCTCCTACCGCGCATCCCCCAGCTCCCGCCTCGCATCCCCCAACTCTAGATCCCGCATTCGTAGCAGCTCTGTCAGTCACGCAATCTCAATGCCTACATCCGACCCCACCTCCTCTCGTATCTGTCAGACGCATAGGACTCGCGGGGACGATAGCTCGCTCAGGCTCCCACTGCTCCTCCACATCCTGCATGTCCGGCTGCTCCGGAACACCCAAGCCCACATCCTCATCTCCCACATCCACCATGTCCGCATCATCCATACCCCCCCAATCACCCCCTGCTGCCTCAGCATCCTCCACTGCCGCCTCCGCACCTCCCAGTGGCCCCTCTCCTCTCCAGCGTCGCAGAGTACCCACCACGAGTCATACTCAGTGGTAGTCCCGATGTCATCCACATCCGGGACCTCAATCACTGCGTCGGACTCCTCGCCCAATGGAGCAATGACCGATGGCTCTAATCCTCTCTCATCTCCCCACCGTCGATAGACCACGGGCTCACCAGGCAACCCCTGGCGCACCCCAAACTGTCGTGTAACCCGGCGGTACGAAAAGAACTCATGCTCCGTCCCGTGCCGCCCAGTCAACCACCGCTCCCTACGTACCCGTCGGAGCCACTCTCCAGCCTCAGGCCAGGCTGGACAGTCCCGATAGGGACGCCAAAACACCTCCCCTAGAGTGAGCCGAGAAAAGGCATCAGTGTAGTGCTCAACGACACCTGCCCATCGCCGACTCTGCCCCTGCTCCGCAGACCGCCGCCACAAAACTGCATAACCAATCTCCTCATCCTCCATCGCCGCCCGAGTCATCCACGGTAACCCGATAGGCCTCTCAACAGCTATGTGCTGCCAACCCCAGCACTGCAACAAAAAATTGCAACTGACACCCTTCCGTTGTCGACAGTGGACCCCATACAGCTCCCCGTAGAGTTGTGCCAACAAAGTCTGTCCCCATCTCAGAATCAACGGTGCCTCTATCGGGCACTCTGCCAACTGCCACACCAAATCCAGTAGGTTCCACGGGAACCTCGCGCTCGACGAATCGGGGAGAAGAATGTTAGAAACGAGGCCCATCAAGAATGCGTGCCTCACTCCTAACACCCCCCTCCCCGCCACCAGCTAACCAAAATCCCGCCGACTGGAAATCCACCTCGGCTGTCTCCACTGGGTTTGCTACACCCAGCTGCCCCCCATGCCCAAAACATCTCGTAAGTATAGCAGTCCGCTGATCAAACGACGATGTCCTAATAGGCAGACCATCTATCGGAATCCGAAGCAGCCGATAGACGTCCTCAAGAGTCACAGTCATCTCCCCTATCGAGAGATGGAAAGTATTGGTCCGCGGATCCCAAAGCTTGATCAGGGCCATCAGATAGGCCTGATCCGAAACCACAGGCTCCAGTTGAGCCACCTGCTTGAGCCCAAGGGCATCAAGCCATTCCCAGTCATCATCGGTCAATGCCAACCGCGCCTCAGTAAATGCAACGGGTACACGGTACCGGCTCCTAACAACCTGCAAAGCAAAAAAAACAACAAAAACACAAACACAAAAAAATAAATAAATAACAAATCAAATTTTCAGTTCTAGGGTTTCTAACCTTAACCGTTAAACAAAAACATCACAAAAAATCTTAAAGTTTTGAAAAGCGTCAACACAAAAACAATACATCAAATAAAAGCAAAATAAACTCTAGGGACACTTACAGGTTTCGCTTCGGCTCCGCCGCTCGAACCAGTTTGTGCACTCATGATGGCAGAGAGAATTCCAGCAGCGCTTCGCTTCGCAGAATTACCTCCTCCTCCCAGAGCTCCAAAATCGCAAGAAAAAAATGACACAAATGAGCCCAAAATCAAGTTTTGGCCATTAAATAGGCCTTTTGCATTGGAATTCATCCTTGACTAGGACGAGCGCTCTGATTAGCACTCGTCCCACCCAAGGACGAATTCTCCAGCTGGAATTCGTCCCACCCAGGGACGAATTCAGGCCAGCACTTAAAAAAAATCAAAAAATGACTAAAAATGCACTAAAAACAGACAATAAAATTGCCCGACAGGATTGCTACTGCACCCGACAACAAGGGCATACAAAATCGACATTGGAGTCACAAATTGTCACTATCATACTCCCTAAGAAGGCTACCATAGCCGGACCGCTCCACGGGAAGACGGATTTTCGACAATTTAATCCCCAAAGCACATCAAAAAAAAAACAACAAAAACAATAAAAAATTCAACAAAAACAAACAACAATAAACATTGCCGGACATAAGTGCTCTTGCACTTAACCTCTGGGCAAAGAAAATCGATGTCGAGGTTCAAATTATCTCTCTCCTACTTCCCCAAGAAGGCTAACATAGCCGGACCGCTCCACGGGAAGTTAGATTTTCGATGATTTCACCTCATTACGGCATCACCAAAAGGGTTAACACCCACCAAAAATAGGTCCAAATGTTGGAAAAATTGCACACGCTTAACGGTAAACCCTCTAAAGGCACCCTTGCACAAGTCATCTTGGGTCAAGCGACTCGTCGCTTCTCTCACGAAGGTCATTCCCTCATCGATTCGTCGCTTGAGGGGGTAGTCACACTTAGTCACCAATCAACAATCACACACCCAATTAAGGAAAACGACATGCATTCAAAGAATCATTGACAAAGACAATCACGCTCCCGCTTGGGGCAGTAAACAAGCAACAATCAAATCAATCAAACACTTGGCATTTCGTGAATCATGAACACAAGGTTCCCCCTGAGGATAAAAACGCCCTTTGCCTGTTCATGATTGATCAATGTCTAAGTTCAAGTCACACCTCACCAAAATAGGTTAATACTTGAAATCAAATTCCTTAGCTCGTCGAAGCAAGGATTCAAGAATGCATGCCCTTTCCATACTTGGGGCATCAAAAGTTGGTTAGGTTACCAAGAAACCCTAATCATTAGTGCTTTGGTTATCTATTTTTGCTCAACACTGCATCACCCGCAGCGCTTCCCAAAAAGGGGCATCTGTAGACACCAAAACAACACCAATCCGATTATGTGACTGCAAACACTGATCGCTTTGACAAACACAGCCCCCAGGGCAGCCCTCAGAGGTTAAACAGTGGTCTTAACCACTTTCATAGCAATTTTGTAAGGTCAAGAAGCAATTTGGCACACTTAGACACTTTGCCCAATATTCGTCTCACCCAGGGACGAATTCAAAATAGAATCCGTCCCACCCCAGGACGAATTCTGAATCCGTCCCTGGGTGGGACGAATTCTAAGTTTAACGGGCAAAAAGAAGAATGGTGCCAAGTGGCAGCCCAGAACAGTCAGTTGATGACTCCTGCCTCGCACGCGTGTGTGGGTGGACAAATAGGCCGTTTGAGGACTGTCACAAGGGCAGTTATGAAAGCCCAAGTCAATGGAGGACTCCCCTCCCTCATGGGAAGACAAGACTGCCACATGGCGCCTATGACCAACACATGGCATTTGTGCTTCCCTCCCAAAAGAGACCCCATGGGTCTATAAAAGGTGGGACTTTTCTCACCCAAAAGAGACAAGTTAAAGGAGATTTCAAGCAATGAAGTTCTGCCGAGTTGAAGACCCACTTGCATCCCTTTTGGTTCACCTTCTCGCATCCACCAATCTCTTTTGCAAGGGAGGTTGTTGGGTGGCTTTTGGAAGCTTGAACCTGACCCAAATCCAACACATGGACACCTGAACCAACCAATTCGCCGACCCCCCAATCCTAAGAGGTTTTGGGCCCATCCCTAGTGGATTGGCGCCGGAATCAAGTGCCAACGGTGGGAGGCCCACTTGGGCACCCCCGCACTTTCTAGGTTTTAGAGCATTCTAGATTACTTTTTCAGGTTGCATTTTGTGTTATCATGTTTGGTTAACTCATAGCTGCAATTTCGTAACTTTTGATCAGATTCTAGTATGTTTTGTGTCGCTTTGTTGTTTCACTGACTTGCAGGTGGCGAGATCAAATTCCCGAGGGTAGAGGCCAAATTGGGAGAATCCGACCATCTGGGTCGTCCCAAAATGGCCCCAATTACATAACCCCCCTTGTTTGCAGGCATTTTGCAGGTCTCGAGAATCGACATTGGAGCAACAACAGGTCGGCTTCTTCAACACAAAAGAATTCGTCCCACCCAGGGACGAATTGCAGTCAGAATTCGTCCTGCCCAGGGACGAATTCCAGTTGAAGGCAGATTGGCCAGCTGTCTCAGTGGCAATGGCCTTCTGGTAACATTTTCTGTCTTCTCGTCAAGTTTTCAAGCCATTTGGACTCACTGTACTTACTGTTTTAGATAAATGTTTGCATGCATCTTTTGATGATTTTAGAAGAACGAACACTTTTCATTTGCAGCAGGTGCTACTGACATCTTGGTTGTTTCTTTGTTCGCAGGAGAAGCAGCGGAGGTGAAGAACTCATCGACATCAGCGACGGCATCATCTTGGCCCGCCCATTGCAATCGTGGGCACGCGGAAAGAGGAACATTGAGTGATTGTAATCGAATTCTTTTAACGCTCCTAGCCCCCGAAAAGGGAGGAGACGTCATTGTAACTAGAGATCAAGGGATATTAATGAAAGGGCTGTGTTTTCTCCATTTGCTTGTGTCTCTTCCAATGCGTTTCTTTTCCATTTCATGCACTTTACGTTTCTAGGACTTAAGCGCATTTGATTTTGGTTGCATCGCAATTAGTGTTTCCTTCGCCCGAAATCTCGTGCTTTCAAATCCAAATAAAAATCTCTTGGGTAGTATTTTTTTTGACTGGAACTATCGCTGACTTGTGGGATGCCTATATTAAAAATCATAATGTTGAGGCTATGGATGTTCATTGGGATACATTTGTATCATCATTCAAATATAAGTTTCTAACACCACAATTTTACCTTGAAAGCACTACAATTTTTTCAATTTTAACGTAGGGTAATATGTTCGTAGTCGAGTATTATCAGTGATTTGTGCAATTTATCAAATACATGCCCGAATACAAGCAACAAAATGAGATAAAAATTCAAAAATTTCTCCTAGGGTTACATCCAAAAATTGGACACCTGATTCTTATGTTGAAACCTGATACCTTAATTGTTGACTATGACTTAGCTTGATAGGAAGAGGATAATTTTAAGGTCAACAAAGCTTATTATCAAAAATCCTCTGAAAAGGAAGAACCACAGAAAAATTAAAATGTGGGTCCAACAAAAGGAGATAATAATTAGAACAAGAATTATGATAATGGGAACAGAAATAGATTTGACAAGAATAAGAATAGGTACCAAGGAAACAAGGAAAATTCAAACTATCGAGGTCGCCAAAGAAATTTTAGGGATAGGTACGATCAAAGAGCTAATTCACCAAGATCTGGTATTCAGGAAGATAATGAGGGAAATAAGAAAGAGATGACACCATGTACTGGTTGCTGGATTTGTCAAGAACCTAATTATTCTGAAAAATGTCCTTTACAAGCCGATAAGAGAAAAGAACATTTGGAACCTACTCATAAGATATATGTAGCAATAGGTAATTTCAAACTCAATGATAAATCAACACCTTTCCTATTGAAAGGTAAAATAATAATAGAAATGTTTGTATTTTGGTTGATTCTGGAGAAACTGATAGCTTTATTTCATCGAATATTTTGAGGGACATATCGAAAGTACTTGGATTTATGGCTAATGGGTGGAAATTCAAGTATGGATCTAGGAAAACCTATACCATTAATCAATGTCTATTTGACCCTCAAATAATGCTACCTCAAGGGAAAACCTAATGGCATTTATATGTAGCTCCATTACATGCCTTCGACATAATTTTGGGTATTGATTGGCTTAAGGCACATAAAGCATTGTTAAACTTTGAGGAAAGATGGATGGAATTCACTGATGATACCAAGCAAAGGATTTGTATTTTCTATGTACGTGAATTAGTGGAACCACATATTTTGACAACAATGCAAATTAGAAGAGCAGTGAAAAAGGGTAGTAGTGTCTTTGTGGTCAAAATTAATAAAAATGAATAAAACGAGACATGAACAAGTCTTTTTCAAACCTATCTAGTGTTGAATGATTTTCAAGATGTCTTTCTTAGGGAATTACAGGATCTTTAACCCCAAAGAGAATTTGATATTACTATATATCTTTTACTAGGAGCAACTCCTATAGCTTGAGAACCATATAGGATGACTACAATATAGTTGCAAGAAATTAAGACTCAACTTTAGGAACTTTTAAAAAAATGACATATTAAACCTAGTGTTTCACCATGAGGTGCACTAGTTTTATTTATGAAAAAGAAGGATGGATCACTAAGACTATGTATTGACTATATAATTCTAAAAAATATGACTATTAATAATAAGTACTCTCTACCCAAAATAGATGATTTATTTGATCAACTAAAAGGAGCCATAATTTTCTCTAAAATTGATCTCAGATCTGGTTATCATCAGTTGAAGATTTAAGAAGAAGATACCCATAAAATAACTTTCCAAACTAGATATGGCAACTATGAATTTATAGTGTTGCCATTTGGATTGACTAATTCTCTAGGTACTTTTATGAATCTAATGAATAGTATGTTTCGAGAGCAACTAGATCGATTTATGTTGATATTCCTATATGATAAGATACTGATATACTCCAAGAACAAATAAGAGCATGATCTTCATATGAGAATTGTTCTTGAAATACTTTGAAAGAATCAATTGTATGGAAAAATATCCAAATGTGAGTTTTATGCAACCCAGGTACAGTATTTGGGTCATGTCATTTCTGTTGAAGGGGTCTCTGTTGATCTAAAAAAAATTGAGGCAATTATTGATTGGCCTGCTTTAATAATTTTTTTTGAAGTGCGAAGTTTTATGGGGATGGCTGGGTATTATCATCATTTTATCCATAATTTCTCTAATATAGCTTATCCTATAACTAATTTCCAAAAGAAAGGAAAATATTTTAAATGGACATAATGATGTGAAGAAGCTTTTAAAACTCTTAAATAAAATCTCACATCTGTATCTATTCTTTGAATAGCAAATTATACACAACCATTTATTGTATTTACTGATGCTTCCATGGAAGGATTAGGTGGGGTCCTTATGCAAGAAGATGATGTTATTGCTTATGAGTCATTAAGAAATATGAATTAAACTATACCGCACATGATTTAGAGTTGGCTACAGTAGTGCATGTTCTTAAAATGTGGTATCATTACCTACTTGTTAAATCTTTTGATCTTAGAACAGATCATCAAATATTAAGATATATCTTTACTCAATCAATTCTCAATGCTAGACAGAGGTGTTCGATGAAATTTCTAGCAGAATATGATTTTGGCATACAGTAGATAAAGGGAAAAGAAAATAAATTAGCAGATTCTTTAAGTAGAAGAAGGCATATCAATGCTATGTCACACTATCAATCTGATATAATTGATCAAATAAAAAAAATACAAATTCAATATGAATATTCTCAGAAGTATCGGGAATTGGATCAACAAGATTTTGATAAAGAAAAGGAATTTAGAATCTTGGAAGATACATTATTCTTCAAAAATAGAATGGTAATGCCTAATAATCAGGACCTGAGAATTATGATACTACAAGAGATACATAGTGATCCTTATTCCTCTCATTCAGGTTATGTAAAGATGTATGAAAATATGAGAAAATAGTATTATTTGCCAGGAATGAAAAGGATATCGCTGAATTTGAAGCTAGATGTTTAAAATGTCAAAAGATGAAGGCGAAACATCTACATCTAGCTGAATGCTTATTTTAGCATGACATTCCACAATGCAAATGGTAGGTTGTGACTATGGATTTTATTGTTGGATTGCCTAAAAAATCATTTTTAGCATGATGTCATTCTGGTAGTAGTTGATAAATTGACTAAAGTGGCACATTTTCTACCTAGAAATGTTAAATATGGAGCTCCCGCTGTAGCTCACAAATTTTCTAGGGAAGTGGTACAGCTACATAAATTTCCTAAAAAAATTATATCAGATAGGGATTCTCGTTTTACATCTAAGTTTTGGCAAACATCGCATCAGGCATGGAGAAAAAAGCTCAATATTAGTACTACTTATCATCTTGAGATAGATGGACAAACAGGAAGGGTGAATCAAGTTTTAGAGGATATGCTCTACATGTATTGTATGGTTCATCAAACAAAATACGAAGATTATATTTTTTTGGTAGAATTTTCTTATAATAATAGTTACCATACTTCCTTAGGTATGGCTCCATTTGATGCTTTGTATGAGAGGAGGTGCATAATACCATTACCATGAAGTAATCCAGAGTATCGGGTGATGATCGATCTGGATATGGTCAGAGAAATGGAAGACCAACTCAATTAAATTTTTTAGAGGATCAAAGAAGCCTCAGATCAACAAAAGAGTTATGCGGATCTTAAGAGAACACCCAAGGAATTCATTATGGGAGACAGAGTATTCCTAAGATTTAAACTTACCAAAATTTCTATCAAATACTCTAAGCTTAGTCCACGATTTGTAGGGCCTTTTGAAATTGTTGATAAAATGAACCCAATTGCCTACAAATTAGACTTGCCACCCAATTTGTCAAAAATTCATGATACATTCCATGTGTCCCTTCTCAAGAGATATGTTCTTGACCCCTCACATGTTTGGAATGTTGATCAATTATAGATAGACGATCCCTTGCACATTGAAGTGTGACCTATTAAGATCCTTGGATATCAAACAAAATAGTTAAGAAAATGGAATATTGATCAGTGTAAGGTCCAATGGGACCAATTCTCTAAAAATAGTGCCACGTAGGAGGATGTGGACATCATAAAAAGATAGATTCTATTTTTGTTTGAATAGTGTTTTAATAGTGTTATCATCATATCATATATATATTTTTTGAACAGTGATATAATCATATCTTGGTTTGTGAAGTATGATAAATATATTTTATTTTTGTGCATGTTTATTATTTACAAGAAATGATGAGTTAGTTTTGAAAAATGTAAATTTTTTTATGTATTGTATTAATTTTATATTATCCATAGTAATATTGTTTATATGCTTCAATGGGAAATGCAAACACGGGTACTGTGTTTAATATTAGTAGGGAAGTATGTAATAACCCTCCAAAAACCTATTTTATTACATGCATAATTTGTCTGCAAAGATGAAATACTGCTAATATATCTATGGATGTAGAGGACACGTATTGTTACTAGTGGGGATAATGCAAAGGAAGGAGGTCTCCTCAATGGGCAAAAGGATTATATGGTGTAAGGTAAGTCAAGAGAAATTATGAGTGGTGGTGTATTCATAGATTTATAGGGATGAAGAACCCTATAGGCAATGCATTTTTAGGCGGTCCATGTAGATGCATATCATGTATATGTATTTGTAGGATTGTTTGATGTTTTTCAGATTGTGAATTTATGATGTTTGGTTGGAAACGAAAATTCTCACATGCATGGGAACCATATTTTAAAATATTGATTGACAATGAAAATGCTTAAATGCATGGGAGCCATAGTTTTAAATATTGGGATGAATGTAGAATAATGGTAATATTATTATTGTTTTAAGATATGAAAGGGAAAATAAGGAAAAAGGGGCAAAGTAAAATAATTAATAATTATAAACATATACATATTAATGAGTTTCTTTTAAGAAACTTATTTATTTAAAAATAGTATATATTCATATACAACTATATAAATAAAAGTATAAATATTTGAAGGTATTAAAAACAAATGATATTTGTTTGTTTTATAATAAGATAAATGAAGTATTATAAACAATAATATATATGTATTAAAGTATATAATAATAAAATGGATATTAGAGAGTCTTGGCATTGCATTAGTTAAAATGAACAAATTTGAAATCACCGATATTTTTAGGGAAATTATTATTTAGTTTGAGTATTTTTGAACATGGGGAAAGTGGGTTCCACATGAAACATTTGGGAAGGAAGGATTTCAAAACAACCGCGAGTTACAAGTAGAAAAAGGGAATGATTTTCTAAATGAGAGTATGGAAGAAAAATATGGGAATGTTTAGGAGGATCGGTATGGTTTTAGCAAAGGAAGGCGAAAGCGACGAAGAAATAGAAGGGCGTTAAAACAAAGAAAGAACTCAACTTTTATCCGTAAGTCTCTTCTGGAAGAATTTATATGATAAGATAAATGTTAAAATATAGTTGATCAAATGCATTGTTTGTGTCGTTATGTATGCAAAAATCTGATTCAAATTTGCATTGCATATTGAAGATAAAACTGAGAATTTTCTAGTGCATATGTGGGAAAAATTGATACATGTTGCATGCGTTCAAAGGAATTATTTGTAATATAAGAATTTATATTTGGTTTTGAACCTGTGACCAAATTTAAACTATTTTGAAACTTTTTATGATGCATGTTGTGCTGAGGTATAATGTGATAAATGCATGCCATTTTGGAAAGCTTATGAATTATTGGGAAGTGTATAATATTTCTACATGCTATGCTAGAAGGAAAAATATTGTAGACATGATAGGACTAGCTGCATGTCATGGTAGTTGACTGCTCTGACCCTTGAAAAACCACCATAATTCTTCTGAAGAACTCTGTAAAGTTATTTGCTTGCTATTTATTGGTTTTTTTTTCTGCGTCAGATGTCAAGATCTGGGTCTAAGAAGGATAAATATTATTATCATTTTGTATATGCTTGTAAATAGCACTCAGTGGAATGACAAAATCTAGGTTTATAGAAATTTAAAATATATATTAACATTATATGTATATGTATTTTTGATAAATGTAGACCTTGAGTAATTTGCATGGTAGTATTCCATGAGTCTGTTGATGAAATAAAAGCAATTCCATTGTGTATTTCCAAAATATATGAGGAATAAGATATACATTCAGGAAGAGTTTGGCATTTCAGAAATACGCTATTTTAAAATGATGCATGCAATTGATATGAAAACCAGATTGTGGATTAAAAATTATTAATATATGCTTTTATTTACGAAATAATGTTTTTCTATTTTGTATACTTCCATGTTCTGCATGTATTTACTATTTTTTAGAGCAATTGGAAATGGATGAGAATAATTGACATAGGTCTGGGTAAACTGTCCAAGGAAACTTCAAAATTTTATGACCAAAATTTCTATGTTTCAAACAAATAGTTGTTTGGTGAACGTACTGGTTGATGGGAACCACTACAAATGAAATTTATAATTTCATACTTTCCTTATGAATATGAATCTATTCTTTTGTATACGACTGAATTTGCAATGTATAATCCTATGTTTATGTTAGAGGATTGCATAAGAGATGATGCTTTAAAAACATAAGGTTTTCTAGCCAAACCAGCATGATATGGTTTTATAAGGTATTAGATAGGTTAACTCTATTTGATAAGAATCATCACGGCAACAGGGTGATATAACGAACTTGAATATCTTATTTAGTATGAGATTTATTTATATTCACTTTTTTTTCAAATAGAGTCTATATTTTAGATAGATGCAAAAGAAATTGTAGAAATCTAAATGGGGAATCTAAGGTAATCTAATGTTAAAGTAATGATAACATTATTACAAACCAGGGAATGAAAGAGTTAGTGTAAAATCGAAACCAGAATTAGAACACTTATATGATTTGTTATTATTATAATTCCTTATGCATAAGTTGAAAAGAGATAAGGGATTGATGTTTAAAATGTAAGTCACTTTCGTATGTAATGAGATATCAAAATTACATAAAATAGATGTGCAGGATGACATAGGTAATATGAAGTGAGGATGCTTTAAAAAAATTGCCTGAGTAGTATTACTTACCTTAATTAAAAACATTGTGATTCAAAATTATTTTTAAAACACATTTAGATTATATATTAGACTTTAAAAAATAGAGTAATTGCATCCATACTTAACTTATAAAAATAATCCACTCTATTTCATGATTATGTAGTAGAATTCTATAGTGTAATATAGAAAAAGGATGTGTTTTATGAATAAATTTTAGAGTAGCACCTACTTCAATAGATTGATAAATAAAAGGGATCTTAAATAAAATTATTATAGTAAGTTTTAAGTGTTTTTAGTTTCAGTTGTAGTGTTCCCATAAATCCTTTTTCTTTTATTCTCTCTTAATAACAAACATATAGTAGTGGTACGGTACCTAGGAATATATATTTGGGGATATATTATTATATTGTATAAGGGTTGGCATGGGTCATACATAACCCAAGGTTGATTGTATTATAATATTATATTATATTATATTATAATATAATATTAGATTAGTAGTAGGCTCCCCAAATTAGAATAAGAATAAGGATATATAAAGAAGAGATATTTTTTATTGTAATCATCATTGATGAAGAATATTATGTAATCGTCATGCCCACGAAGTGGCCTCTCACCTTGGGAGATCTTGTGGAGTTGTTCCTTCATGAAGTATTATTATTGGTATTTCCCTACCTTAAGGGCATTATCTATCTCTCTCATTTGTGGATTGTTATTGTGGATGAATGATTTGATATTTCTCCATATTTGTGAATGGTTTATGTTAATCATAATAAAGTTATGCAACTAGTGGTATAAGAGCAATGATTTTGGCAAAGTGGGGATTTTTGTTTGAAATTAAAAAATTAGGGCAATTATGTTTGGAAAAAACATTTCATCTTTCAAGAGTCATATCTCTGCGTACGTTTATCCGATTCAGGTTATTATTGGATCAGATTGTGCAACATTTTAAGAGCTTTAAAATGAGTGGTTATATGAAGGAATACAAGTAGTATTGAGGGAGATAGGACCTTTTGACGTTAGTCACCCAAAACAAGGATAGTGACGAATTTCACATATTTTTTTGGAAAAATATCTCATCTTTCAAAATCCATATCTCTGCGATAGTTTATCTGATTCATGCAATTCTTGGATCAGTTTGTGTAGAATTTGAAGAGCTTTAAAATGAATGGTTATATGAAGAAATCCAGGTAGTATTGATAGAGATATGACCATATAAAGTCAGCCATCTAGAACAAGCGTAGTGATGAATTTTCAAGTTGCGAATTTTTCAAAAGATAAAATTTGTTTAGTTCGGGTAAGAAAATCAATTGCACTTTATTTTTTTTGGAATAAAAATTATAGATCTAGTTTTCTATGTCGATTTTTAGCTTCAATTCAATGGGAAGATATTTATTTCCATAAAACCCTAGTTTGCATTAGGGCATGGACAATGGAACTCCAAAGTTTTTTTGGAGAAGATGATATTGATACTATGGAATGGTGGAAAAAATTTATCTATCTACATCATTATGGAAATCCTCCCTTAATTTATCTCTTAAAGGGAAAGCTTTGTCTTGGTGGATAAATTTTTGTAAAGAAATAAATAATGAATACATTGAGGATGAAATAGAGCATGCATTCTTGAGTAAATGGGACCCATATTATGTAGATCGCCTAATGGATTTCATCGAAGAGCTTGAAAAGAAACTACAGGAAACTCAAAATGAGCGAAATACAATAAAAGGAGAATGGGAATTTTACAAGAAACAGAATGAATACTATGAAAAATAAATCTAATTACTCAATTAGAAAGAGGAAAATGTCACGGAAGGTAAAAAAATTGTCAGTATGTAGACAGAGAAAACCATACCTTTTATAGAAGATAAATTATAAAATGGACAAAGAAATTTGTTTGAATCTAAAAAATCTATTTTGCAGGTTCATGGAAGCATTGAAAAGAAATAGGTTATTCTTTCCATTGACCCTAGTAGTAGATATAATTTTATTAATATTGATTTTTCTAAGAAGTTGCAAGTTAAAGCAACAAAAATTAAGGACATACACCTAGAGGGTGAGAATGTTTAGATTTTTGAATAATTGAAGATCACCATGGATAAATATATTTTACATTCATATTTCTATGCTATTGAGATGGATGATGAGGATATTATTCTTGGTTATCCTTCGTTAGATGTTTTGGGTACTATTAACATTAATGTGCAAAAGAATTTTATGAAGTTATGGTATAGGAAAAAGAAGATAACATTGCAGGATATTTCTCAGTTTAAGGAGCAAGGATCCAAGGAAAATCAAGAAGTGGTTGTACAAAAACAAAATTGAAGAACCTGAAACAGAATCCAAGAATGCAGTAACAACAACAAATTCCATGGAAGAAGTAGCAGCAATTAAGTCCATGGAAATAGTAGTAACAGAGTCCAAGGAAGCTTTGGTAGAAGAGCACAAGGACACACCAAACAATGAGAACATAAAATAATAATGTGTAGAAGAATTTAAAACAATGGAGCCAAAGGTTAAGAAGTAAAGGAATGTAGAACATCAAGTTAAGGGTGCACCATATCACCATCCACACCACCATGAGCATCAACAATATTGGAGGTATGGTTCAAAGCAACAATATTATGGTTCTACATGGAACCATAAGGGCACCAAATATTGCAGTATTTGGCAGAGAAAGCATAATGATCCTGGTTTTAGAGTGGATCATCAACATCAAGGAACAAGTGGACCCATCATTGAAGTTATCAAAATACAACAACAGAAGCATGGAGAGAATGAAATAGATTTGAATACTCAAGTAAAAAAATGGCATACCAGCATCAACTTTGTTTCACTTGGATGGATGCATGATCGAGATTGGTACCTGTTGCTAACATTGCTTAGCAAATCATATTATCATGTTTCTTCATATATTTTGAGCATGAAATATTCTTAAGGAGGGTGGCATGGTAGGGTACCTAGGAATAGATATTTGGGGATATATTATTATATTGTATAAGGGTTGGCATGGGCCACACATAAACCAAGGTTGATTGTATTATATTATAATATAATATTATATTAGTAGTAGGCTCCCCAAAGTAGAATAAGAATAGGGATATATAAATAAGAGATGTTTGTTATTGTAATCATCATTGATGAAGAATCTTATGTAATATTTGTGCCCACGAAGTGGCCTCTCATATTGGGAGATCTTGTGAAGTTGTTCCTTCCTTAAGGATTATTATTGGTGTTTCCCTACATTAAGGGTATTATCTATCTCTCTCTCATTTGTGGATTATTATTGTGGATAATGTATTGTGGATGAATGATTTAATATTTTTTCATATTGGTGAATGGTTATGTTAATTATAATAAAGTTATGCAACAAGTAGACATATGGAAATTAGATATATTATAAAATAGAGTATAATTTGATTAGGAAGTTGTAATTGTTTGCAAACCATTGCATAGTTCGACTTATCTAAACAATTAAAACCTTAATTAAGCCTTTGTTTAAGAGATTCTAAGATTGTGGGAAAGAAAATTATTAACTTGCAACCTAATTTTGTATGAAGGGCAATCTTGTGAGGAGAATTAATAATGATGCTTGCGGGTATCCAACCATCCTAATTCAAGGCTCTCACTATACTTTTGATATAAAAAGGTTAGAATTGGAGGTCACGAAGAGTTGTATGGGTATCTCTTCTAGGTTATCCCTTCTAGTGATGAGTGGTGAATTGTAATTGACTAGGTGATACCAACAACATGATGGTATGGTACATTGTATTGGTTAATCAACACAAACTTTCAAATGGTTACCAGGGAATTGGTAAGACCCTAGATGATGCTCCATGGAGATTGGATGGTATTACATGATGTAAGTGCAATATATGAGTTCATGAGTTCATGTTAAGACATGGGAAAGTTACGTGTCACACCTCTAGGTGTTATAGGCCCTAAAGGAAAAAAAACCCACTACCTGAACTTAGGATCTCGGGTGGAGAGTGAAGTTCAAAATAGGAAACTATACGGGATTTGGCCAATCTTAATCTCATGAGTATTTTGACTGTAGTGGAATGGCACTCATGAAGATGGATTTAACATACCCATACTATAAAATGAATTAAATAATATTGAAATAGAAGAAAAAATTTATCTTACTATAAACTCTGATGTCTGACAACCAAGTGGGTAGAAATGGGATGTTTAGACAAAAAAATGGGCAAAAATTGGGTTGTTACACCCTCAGACATGAAACAACAAAATCCTAATTACATAAATAGAAATAGCGTAAGAAGATAAGAGAATATATAAATAAAAATATCAATGAGATATTGACCTTGTTGACTTACCACTCTTTGATATGTTGTTGTCATTGTAGGAAACTGGTGCATGGATGCCCTAGCGACACTCAAGGGATCACTGGTCTATAGAACTAAGCTTTGGAAAGCCCGTAGGTGCTCGTTGGTAGTAGAAAACACTCGTGGATGCTCGAGGATTATGGAAAGCACCCAGAGGCACTCAAGAGTAGTAGAGGGGTGCTTGGGAATTGGATCAGGGTCTACAAAAGTAGATCTACTTGGAGAGAGGGCTATGATTGTGGATATGGAGGCAAGAGCTAGGGATGTAAAAGATAATTTTGAAAGCTCAAATCGTGAATTACTTAGGGGTAAAATTAGGGGTTGAATCATCAAAATGGGTCCTCTTTATAATCTTCCCTAGGGCACGTTAGGATTTCAATGACACAATTTATGTGGTCAATATTAAAATGTGACAGAGGGTGGAGATTAGGTTTGGACAAGTGGCATGGATTGAGATGGATGGATGGCTAGGATTAGAACAATATGGATGGCTAATATTTATTCAGACACACACACGCACACACATATATATATATTAAATATATATAATATAGAATATAAAAATATTAATGTTTAAATATATATAAAACAAATATGTATAAATATATGTAAATAATGGGAAAATATAGTAGGAATTTCTCGATGGATGATAAGTTGCTAGATTTTGGTGTCTACAGATGCCCCTTTTTGTATTGCATTGCATGAAAAATAATGTAGTGCAAAAACACAAGACACCTATTTTGGCTTGATGGAGAAGAAACTTTGTTGAGATGTGGAAACTAACTTGGAGATAAAAGAATTTTTATTGCATAGCTTACCCCCTCAATTGGTGAATGAGTTGCGGATGAATCTCATGAGCCAATTGATAAATGAGTGCAAATTATTGTATGAATGAATGGTGTGATTGTGGATGATATGAATGATGTAGATGTGATACCATTTTTTTACCCCAATGATGAAATGGGGTTGGTGGAAGATGCATGTGAATGACTCTATATTTTTCCTAACACGAAAGGGGTTTTTACCAAGTGTATATGTCATGATCATGTAAGATGTATCCCATTGTGGGAATATAAAATATGCCTTCTAGCATCATTGAAATGGAAGATGATGAAAATATAATAAAAATAAAAATAGTCAACCTTGGAGGGTCACCTAGTGACTGTCAGATAATTCCCATAATTGGAACCAATCACCCTAGGTAGAACCTATCTCTATGATGACTTTCAAGGAAAAATGAATGATGTGATGTGATCTTTTCCATGTTTCAAGCCCCACAAACTAGGACATCAATGATAGTTTTTTATCAAATTGGTCTTGGCATAGTCTCACTCTATAGGTGAGGTACCAAAAGTGAATTTGTTTTCAAAAAAGGAGATAGTGGATGATGAAAATGACCAAGTGTCCATATGGTGGTCTATCCATCCTACAATATTTCATGGATAATTAGTCGTTGCAACCGCAAGGTTAATAGGATAATCCACTAAATATGAGGTTCACCTGTATTTGTAAATGTACTTAAGAAATTTTGAATGAAGGTGTAATGACGAATAAAATTGATGTTGTTGAATGCAATGAATTTTGATGATGTAATGAATTATTCTATTTTTTCCATAATAGAAAAGGGGTTTTTGACAAAGAATGAATGCAAGGCAAAGGGAACAACATTTGACAAAAGAACATGATCTTTTGAACCTAGCAATGGATATGAATTATTATGTGAATGATGATGTGAATGCGAGGCAAAAGGGTGCAACCTTTGATAAAAGGATGCAACCTTTTGAACCTAGAAATTGACTTTGTTGATGATGTGATGTGTATGTGTGATTGAATTTTTTGTTGAATTGGTGGGGAAGGTGTGATACCTTGAGCACCCCCAAGTTGTATGCTTGTTTGAACTTTCTAGCAATCTTTTCATAAGCAAATTATATATATATATATATATATATATATATATATATATATATATATATATATATATATATATATATATATATATATACATGGATTATACTTTTATGTTATGTTTTTATGTGAATAATGCAAATGTGTGGATGCAAAATTATATGGATGATTAATACAATGATATGGTGTATGAATGTAAATGTTCTAATGATTATTCATAGTTTAGATTTTTCTTGGCCATGTTTAGCATTGTTGTTTAATCGGGGGCACCAAATGGTGGTATGTGAAATGGAAGACTCGTGCACTGACATTGATGGTGACATGGAAGAAGATATGGATGTTGATATGGAAAACTAACTATTTTGCAGAGACTCAAATATACTAGTGGTATCAAACAAAATCATTAAATACTGCCTACTTCCTTGAGGATAAAATGTGTGTGTAGTGAATTTATTTATTGAATCATGAGTTTGGTAATGACTCGAGGCAATCAAAAACAAATGTGTGTACAAGTGAGATCATTAACCCATCTTGAGTAAATTGGGTGAAACCTATTATGGAGAAAACCAAGAAGCTAGCTTGTCCTTATGTGCAGTTGGAGGTCTCTTTGAAAGAGAGGTGTCACCATGCATGAGTGTACTCCACTACCAGTGAAGCGTCTATACCTCAAATAGAGATTAGCTCCATAGTCCAATAATTTTAATCTCTAAACCTTGGGATGACTACCTAACCATATCATAGGAAATGTAGTATGATCCTTAAAACTCAAGGGCTAGCGATGAGCATTGTAAAATATTTAGAGTTGTTGTATGGGTTTACCTTGCTCTTTATTTTATTTTGATATTATGATAGTGGTGAAAACCACTATTTTGTGGACTATGTTGTATGATGGGATAAGCAAGGAATACCATTTTCACTTCGAGGTACAACCCAAGTATGGTGTTATCTCTCTTTGACACAAGATGTTTTTAAGATGTGTAATTGTGTTTGGTTCAAGAATGTTTTGGATTCAATTCCCAGAACTCAAGATTTTCTTAGTGAAAATGTGTCTTGGTCCTAAAGAAAACTCGACATGTATTTTTGGTTTGCCTAAAACACTAGGATTGGATGAGTGAAAAAAAAACACCTAGAAATTATGGACATGTGGCTTGCAAATGACAATTTGGCTTGGTGGAATAATGTAGTGACATGGATGATGTTTTTGAAGGTGCCCTTGATTAAGGAAACATGAATTTATTGGACCAATTAATATCTTGAACTGAATAAATGATCCCTAATATGAAATGTGAAATGTGATTGTGAATGCCATGTATGAAATACAATTTGTGAAATGGAATGTGTGAAATACAAGGTGTAAAATGCAATGCTATGAAATTAAATGTGTGAAAACAAAAAGTATGCAATAAAAATATGTGAAATGCAATTTTGTTTTTGTGTATTACCCATGTATATATACATATATAAATAACATTAAGCATGGAAAGATTTAAAGTGTATGACGTACAGTGGCTTGGGCTATTTTACTTCCCCTAGCATGGTAAACTGATGTGCTCCTTGGATCTTGTGGACTTAGTTAGCGTTTCTTAGAGGACTTGTGTAAGATATTGCCTGGAGAAATTTTGTATGATGATTCTCGAAGGACTTGTGTATGACGTTTCTCGAAGGACTTGTGTATGATGTTGCCCAAAGGACTTGTGTATGATGCTTCCCGAAGGACTTGTGTAATATGTTACCCAGAGGACTTGCTTATGATGTTGCCCGAAATACTTGTGTATGATGTTTCCCATAGGACTTGTGTATGATATTTCTCAGAGTAATTGTGTATGATGTTTCCTGGAGAACTTGTGTATGATGTTGCCTGGAGGACTTGTGTATGATGTTGCCCGAAGGACTTATGAATGATGTTGCCCGGAGGACTTGTGTATGATGTTGCCTGGAGGGCTTATGTATGATGTTTCCTAGAAAAATTATGTATGATGTTGGTATGAATGTAATGTGTGAAATGCAATGTGTGAAATATAATTTTGAGCATGGAATGTGCGAAATGCAGTGTTGAAAAATACAATGTTTAACATGGAATGTGTGAAATGCAATATTGAACATTGAATGTGTGAACTGCATTGTTGAACATGGAATATGTGAAATGCATTGTGTAAAATGTAAAGTTAAACATGAATGTGTGAAATGCAGTGTTGAAAAATATAATGTTTAACATGGAATGTGTGAAATGCAATGTTGAACATTGATTGTGTTAAATGCGATGTTGAATATGGAATATGTGAAATGCAGTGCTGAATATAGAATATGTGAAATACTGTGTGTAAAATGTAATGTTGAACATAGAATATGTTAAATGCAGTGTTAAACATGAAATGTGTGAACTACAATGTTTAACATGGAACGTGTGAAATGTAGTGTGCAAAATGCAATGTGTAAAATATAATGTTGAAAATTGAATGTCTTAAATACAGTGTTGAACATGAAATACAAGAAATATAGTGTGTAACATTCAATTTTTAAAATGAAATGTGTGAAATGTAGTGTTGAACATGGAATATATGAAATGCAATGATGAACATTGAATGTGTGAACTGTAATGTTGAAAATGGAACGTGTGAAATGTTGTGTGCAAAATGCAATGTGTAAAATATAATTTTGAATATGGAATATGTTAAATACATTGTTGAACATGGAATGTGATAAATTTAGTGTGTAACGTGCAATGTTTAACATCGAATGTCTTAAATGTAGTGTGTAAAATACAACATGTAAAATGTAAAATTGTACATAGAATGTGTTAAATGCAGTGTATTCAATGCAATGTGTAAAATGTAATGTTGAACATGGAATGTGTTAAATGCAGTGTGTAAAATGCTATGTGTAAAATGTAATGTTTAAAATAGAATGTGTTAAATTTAGTGTGTTAAATACAATGTGTAAAATGTAATGTTGAATATGGAATGTGTTAAAGGTAGTGTGTTAAATGCAATGTGTAAAATACAATGTGTAAAATGTAATATTGAACATCGAATGTGTGAAATGTTGTGTTGAACATTGAATATATGAAATGTAATGTTGTACATGGAATTTTTGAAATGCAGTGTTGAACATGGAATGTGTTAAATATAGTTTTGAACATAGAATGTGAGAAATGCAATGTTGAGAATGAAATGTGTGAAATGCAGTGTTGTGTAAAATACAATGTTGAACATGGAATGTGTTAAATGCAGTGTGCAAAATGCAATGTGTAAAATGTAACGTTGAACATGGAATGTGTTAAATGCAGTGTGTAAAATGCAATGTGTAAAATTTAATGTTGAAAATTGAATGTGTTAAATGTAGTTTGTAAAATGCAATGTGTAAAATATAATGTGTGAAATGCAATGTTGAACATGGAATGTGTGAAATGCAGTGTTGAACATGGAATGTGTGAAATGCAATGTTGAACATGAAATGTGTGAAATGCAATGTTGAACATGGAATGTGTGAAATGCAATGTTGAATATGGAATGTGTGAAATGAAAATAATAATGGCAATACTCATAACAAACAAACAAAGTATGCCCTAAGTATTACAACAATTTTTTTATTTGTTTATCTTTTGATTTTTTTTTTTTGTTTTTTTTTTTTTAACGATTCTCACACACAAGAAGAAAATTCACAGAAATCACACTATCTCTTTGTAATGAATTCAACCAAAAGTTGTGATTAGAAATTACAATGTAAATTATAAACCCTCAAAAGATTTTTTTGATCATCATTTGAATATACAAAAATGAAACATAAAATATAAAATAAATGAAACAAATAAATAGATTGATACACAAGATTTGCACAAAGGAAATAAACATTTATTCATGTCGGGGACTTATTGTAATATAATCACATATAATCCAAGTGAGGGGTTTACAATGCTTATTGTTTTAAATAAAATAATTACAAAACACTAGGGTTCTCTGAAACACTAGTTAACAATACTAGTGTTGTCTTCTAGTTCATTCTTGATCTCAATAGAGGTGAGTGGGCTTGGATATCCTAGATCAGACCACTCTGGCTTAAGTAGCTAACCAATGAATGTAGATTATTCCTAAACCTACACACAAAAAATAACAACAAATGGTTAGTAAAAACTATGAGGGTTCCACTATGTGAGACCCTCAAACATGAAACAAAAAAACCCTAATTATAGAAATATAAATACTATAACCAGATAAGAGAATATTTAAATAAAAATATCAATGAGATATTTACCTTGTTGGCTTGTTGTTCTTTGATATGTTGTTATCATTGTAAAAAACTAGTATGTGGATACCCTAGTGACACCTAAGGGATTTTTGGTCTACAAAATAATGTTCTAGAATGCTCGCATGTGCTTGATGGTAGTAGAAAATGCTTGTGGATGCTTAGGTATGATAGAAAGTACCCAAAGGTACTCAAGACTACTAGAAGGGTGCTCGAGGGTTGGATTAGGGTCTATAGAAACATATATACTTTTAGTGAGGGCTACAACGGTGGATATGGAGGTGAGGGCGAGGGATGTGAAATGAAATTCTGAAAGCTCAAGTCATGAAGCACTTAGGGGGAAAAATTAGGGGTTGATTCATCAAAATGACTCCTATTTATAATCTTCCCTAGGGCACATTAGGGTTTCAACGACACAATTTGTGTGGTCAAGATTAAAACATGATAGAGGGTAGAGATTAGGTTTGGGTAAGTGGCATGGATTGAAGTAGATGGATGGCTAGGATTAGAACAATATGGATGGCTAAGATTTAGTCACACACACACACATATATATATTTATTTCTTATATATATAATATAATATAAAAATATTAATATTTAAATATACATAAAACAAATATATATCTATATATATGTAAATAATAGGTAAATATGGTGGGAAGTCCTATATGGATGACAAGTGGCTAGATTTTGGTGTCTAAAAAAAAATTTGCATATCTAACGTAAGTGTTTGATAGGTGCAAGAAGTTTGACATATCCTTGAATCCTAGAAATGTGTGTTTGGGACCACACAAGGTAAACTTCTTGGGCATATTATTTCACAGGATGGAATTATCATTGATCCACATAGAATAGAAGCAATTGCTAAAATTTTGTCTAAAAAAAATCCTAAGGGATTTATATAATTCTTTGGAAATATTAACTTTATTAGGAGGTTTATCCCTCATTTTTCTCAGATTGCCAAGCCAATAAATTTGAGAAAAAGAGGTTTCTATGGGCCTTCCAAATGTGTTATGTGTGAAAATACAGAGGATACCTTGAATCACCTATTTTTTGGGTGCTTTTGTACCAAATACATATGCATCGGTTGGTGGAGGTAGATGCGAAAACTTTGGGAAATTTTGAGAGCTAGGAAAGCTTTTATGAGAAATGGAAACAATGCAAATTTAATAATAGAACAGTGAAAATGGCATGGAAGCTTGGACCTGGCTTCATATGGTGTTAGTTATCTATAGAATGAAAATAAAAATAGAAATGGAGGAAGTGACTATTCTATATATCTTTGGAATAACTATAAAATAAAAATAAGGATTGGTTGCATAGGTGAGATCTCCTCAAATAGCATAGAGTTGAGATCACCTCCTAGAGAGTGAGTGAAGACAAACACAAATGGAGCTTCTACTAAAAATCCTATAAAATTTGGTTTTGGTAGTATCATACAAAATTAGAAAGGAGAACAAGTGCACTAGAGATAAGAAGGTATGGGTGAGACAAAAAATAATAAAGCATAAGAACATGCGATCTTGTCAACATCAATCATAGCTACAAATCTATATTTATATAAGCTATGGATAGAGACAAACTCTCAGGTATGGGATAGATTCTTAGATCTGATAAGAGCCTTTCAGTTGTTGGAAATTGGAGAGAGAAGGAAGGTGGAAGTAGTTCAACATATATGGAAGGTTTTACAAGATGTTTTAATTACTCATATCAAGAAAGAGGGAAATAGAGTGGAAAATTATTTAAAATAAGGAAAATAACTAGAGGAATGGCAATATGTGGACTCTTAGATGGAAAATCAAATAAGTTGGTGCCAAAGAATCGAAGGGATACGAGAGGTGGTACATTTAGATAGGAAACATGTTCAAGATGCCAATAATGACTTTAAAACATCATGAATATAGATGGATGGTCTATGAAATTATGATGATTGAGAAAAATTAGAATTCAACTATGGTAATATTGATGTGTATGGATAATTGTATTATGGTGGCCTCATGTGATGTTTTCAACAAACACACCTATATAATGTTTTTATGGCTAATTTTTGATCCAGGATGGATTGGAGGAGGATTTTATTCTTCCCTTGTTTCCTATCCAACTCATTTTACTTTGTAATACAACTTCTATAAATATAATATATTTTCTATTTTTTCAAAAAAAAAAAAATTAAATTATATATAAATATATTATAATCATATATATAAGAAAAAAAAAATTAAATGGGCAGGGGGATCGATTGATTCCCTTGACCATATTATATTATTAAAAAGGTAAAGTGGGGGAGTTGGCCGATCACCCCCATGGCATACATTAATAAAAATTTAAATAAATTAAAATGTGGGGGGTTGGTTGATCACTCCCTCACCCTATATAATTGATATATGATAGTATATATATTATATTTTATATTTTATATATTATATATTATATGTAATTTAACATATATATTTAAATATATATATATATATATATATATAATATTGTTATCATTATTAATATTATTATTGATAATAATAGTTTTATTATTACTATTTAATTTTTTTAAATTTAAATAAAAATTATAATTGGCTAAGGTTAGCATTATAAAAAATGGAAAAAACTAATTAAAAATTGTAAATGTGCCTCATTTTTTTGGCTGAGTTTTAACGACCAAAAATTAATTTCTTAAAGCTATTTTTTGGTCGACTTCAAGAGGAATGGTAATAGATGATTATGAAGGTATTTTTGATTAGTTGAGACCACTACCAGGCCATGAACGAGAGCCATTAAATGCAAGCAATATGGTAGATCAAATCTGGAGGTAGTTGTAGTTTTTATGGGCCATCACCCAATTTTAAATAAATAACAGTTGTAGTTATGAGCCATCACCAAAGTAGTTGCAATTTTGAAAATTATGGACCATCATCGAGCTTTGAATGGGAACCAATTTGTAGGCTATATGAGGGAGTTGTAGTTGTAACAGGTATCAAGATTTTGCAATGTAAAATTCTGCAAGAGGTATACCAAAGTATCCATCCTTGTCAGTTGTATTTTTCTTTGTGTATCTTGTTTAGTAATCCCTTTTTCTTCTCCATTATTGTGTATGTATTTAGTGAGGTGGTACTAGTTATCTGAGATCATTTCTAGTGGTTGATATCGGAAGCCAATAAGCTCTTTGTTACATCATTTAAACAAAGAGTTGTAGTTCTCTATTACATTATTTGAATTGAGAATTTATTGTATTTGTTGATTGATATCTAGTTACACTAATCAGAATCCCATTGTAATGATTTATTGTATAACACAATATTGCTTTCTCCTTTCAATAGTTTTGTGTGTAGTTTTTCTTTTTGTCTCATTTATATGTTACATCATTTGAATGTGTAAATGACATCTTCTTTTGTTGGCATGCTTAATCATCTTTGTTACATTATTTGAATGGATGTGATTGGATCACTTTTATCTCATACTCATTTATTTATTCATCATATTTTATGTTTGGCTATAATTACCCAATGGATAAGGCACCAGTCTACTACTTGAAGTATTAGCTAGGAGTTACTTGGAAGCTTTTCCAGCTTTTGTGTTGTAGTTTTTATTTTTCTTTTAAAAATATGAATGAGCATTAGCATATGAGAAGTATTATAGGCTCAGCTCTGAGGTTTCATTACCTTACTCAGTATTTCTATATTCTTGTGATAATATTTTCCCAAGTTAAAGAGGTGTATCCACCAGAGTCCATAGTGTTGATTAAGAATCAATGATTTTCTTGTGGCGGGACAACCCAAATTTTTGAAGGACACAAACAATTATCACAACACCACCTCAAGTATTTTAATTTAGAGCCACTAAAAAATAATGCATGAGACTAATAAATAATTAACCTTATTCACACAAAAAAATGCCTTTATTTTTTTATGTTTTATTAAATTTTATTTCAAAAATTAGAATCAAATCAATATTTTAATAGTCTAAAGTATTTTAAAGTCAACCTTTAGTTTTCTTCATAATTCCCAAGTATTAATATCAAAATCTAATTAATACTTCATGAAACTAAGGTATGAATGCTATCAAAAACTTAATAAACATAATCCACAACTAAGCACATAAAGAACAATGAAACATTCAAGGCAACACGTTTTTACACCATTTTTTTATCCTTAATTAGGTGGTATGCTTTATGATAGTCTAATATATTGTTGACCTATTAATGAGACTCATTGGAAGCAACTTCCTAGACCAATGGTGTGAACATGAAGATAAATAAAATTTAAATGCATCTACATGAAGGGTAGTTTTCCATGTTACCTTGAGTTATCAATGAACAAGTCACCCTCGTCATTTTCCCAAAATATATCTCATGATAGGTGGTTCACCCATAGTTCCCACCATATAGAAGGTACCTCATCCTACACCCATGAATGTATTATTAATACCATATTCCATGCTCAAAATAATGCAATTATTCCATCAATTACACATCATAAAGGAAACTATGACATTAAACATTCATGCAAATACATAGTTTATTGTCCATGAAGAATTCTACCAAGGAAGGGGTGTTACAAATATGGCATCACAACTCTAGGGGTAGTATTCCTATAGAAATAACAACATTTTTTATAGTGATAGTAGCATGATAGATCTGAGGGAAGGTCATCACATTCAATTGTTGTGTTTGGAGTCCCATATCAAGACCTAGGGCTTTGATATAATAAATATATTCCATGGGACCAAGAGGTATAATATATTGAGGGATTATTTTTGAAGTCCTATTCAACCTAATGTAAAATTTAGTGATTACCTCTTAAGGTTATAATTGACTTTTTGTGGCTGATCCACAACACACCCCAAAATTGGGGACCCACCTTTTTGCAGGTTTGCAGAGATAATCTCAGTGACCCAGATGCTAAAAATGAAGAAAAGAGGCAAAGAAAATGCACAAGTGTAGGAAGTGTCACGAAATCGTGACATGTCACAAAATCACGACCTATCGCGAAATTGTGACATGTCACGAAATCGCGACCTGTCGCGCCATCGCTGCCAGAAAATAGAAAGTGTCACGAAATCGCGACATGTCGCTGCCAGAAAACAGAAAGTGTCACGAAATCGCGACATGTCGCTGCCAAAAAATAGAAAGTGTCACGAAATCGCGACATGTCACTGCCAGAAAATAGAAAGTGTCACGAAATCGCGACATGTCGCTGCCAGAAAATAGAAAGTGTCGCGAAATCGCGACATGTCGCTCCAATCGCTGCTAAAAAATGAAAAGGTGTCGCGAAATCGCGACATGTTGCTCCGTCGCGGGCCAGGCAGGAGAGAGAAAGGCAAAAATGAAAATCGTCATGATTTCGCGACGTATGGAGCTGCCACTGCTTGGAAATGAGAAGTGTCGCGATTTCGCGACGTGTTGCTGCGAAAGGTGTACGAAATAAAAATGGTAGCGATTTCATGACAGGAAGCAGGAAGAAGGTGCCAAGCGAGAAAAGCGTCACGATATCACGACAGAAAGCTACAAAGCACGCCGAAGCAGAGAAACGTCACGATTTCACGACAGGGTGCAGCCGAAGGTGTACGGAATAGAAAATGGTCATGATTTCACGACAGAAAAATAGCATGGCGTACGGAGAAGAGAAACGTCACGAAATCGCGACAACATTGAGCAAAGAGGTGCCGAGTGAAAAACGTCACGAAATCGCGACAGATTGCAGGTGGAAGGCATGAAACGAGAAATCGTCGCGATATCGCGACATGTCGCATTTTCGCGACTCCAAGTAGCCAAAGGTGTACGAAACAAAAATGGTAGCGATTTCGTGATAGGAAGTAGGAAGGTAGAGCGAGCGAAGAAAACGTTGCGATATCATGACAGAAAGCGGCCAAAGCATCTTCGAGTGAAAAATGTCACGAAATCATGACAGGTTGTGGCGAGAAGGCCCGAAAGATCAAAACGGTAGTGAAATTACGACAAAAACGAGTGAAAGGGTCCGAAAGTGGAAGGCATCGCGAAATCATGACAAGTTGCAGCAAGGCAGTCCGAAAGTGAAAATTGTCGTGATTTCATGACAAGAAGCAGCCAAGGCGTACGGAGAAGAGAAACGTCACGATTTCATGATAGAAGGTAGCATTACAGCCAGAAACAAAAAGGTGTCACGATTTCGTGACATAAAATGACTGGACAACTCGAAACGAAAGGGCGTCACGATTTCGCGACAAGTTACAGCGAAAGGGTACGAAACAGAAAAATGTCACGATTTCATGATAGGTGGTGGTGAGATGGCCCGAAGCAGAAAAACGTCGCGATATCGCGACATGTCTCATTTTCATTGTACAGGAGGAGAAACAATGTTGTTGGTCGAAAACATCGTGATATCGTGACATGTCTCATTTTTGCTGTGCTGGAAGGTAGACAAGGTTGTGGGCAAGAAAGCGTCGCGATATCGCGACATGTCACGATTTCGTGACATGTCACGTTTTTGCGGCCAGGAAGGTGAACAGGCTGCATGCCATTTTTGTCATGATTTTCATAGAAAGACGTTACAAAAGGCGCAGAGAACGTGAGACACGTGGCATACAGGTGTCAGAGTTGCAGAAGCGTTACATGCAACGGAAGATTCCAAACGTTTCGGCATAAAGCATGGAATAAAGGCATCGAAAAGGCGGGTATCTGAAGAGACGCATTTTGGGAGGTGAAACGAAGAGATGCAGGGAGAATCGAAGAGCCATGCCAGACAGTATAAAACCAGAAGTGCAGATTGAAGGAAGGGTTGGAAATTGCTGCTTGCAGAGTTGCAGAGACAAGGGCTTTATGCCATTCTGGGCCTGCACTTGGGCAATTTCCTTCATTTGTTCTGGATTTGTTAAACCTGGAACATTCTGTCATTGTAACTGTTATATCATTGTAATACAGAGATACAGAAAGTTGGCATCTCATTGATGAGAAAGAAGGAGTTATTTTTGCATGCATGATTTAATGTTTTATCTTTCTCTTTCAGATTTCTAGGCTTTTAGGTGAAGTTTAATGCAAGTGTTCTTGGTTACTTCATGCGAATGTCTAAATCTGAAATTACTTTAGAAACCCCGAAAACAAGCACCTAGCTTATCCTGGATTGTGCGAATTTGCAGGTTCTATAGGTTAGGTTGCATGCAAAAACCTCATTATCTTCGGTTTCATCAATCAAGATGGTAGCATTCTGGACATAGTTTAGTTGCATCTTCATTTGCATGTATTTTATTTTCAAATCCTTATTTTATTTTCTGCATTTTAATTACAGTCATTTAAATAAATAACTGAAAGCTCATCAAAATCCAAGTTTGGAATAGATTTATTCATTTTGAGTCCACTGTAAATTCAAAGTAAATTAAACTACAAGTGCCCCTTGTTAACATCTACTTGCAACCCTAAGGTATTCCCAACAACTATATTGAACAACATCATTGGTGTTAAAGAAACAACATAACAGGAACCTTGGAGAAATTACTTTCTTTGCAAGCAGAGGATTTTAGGACTCAGATCCTATCGGAGAGTGTGCTTTCACAATTGGGTGAAAACACCACTCAACAGATTGGCGCTAGAAGGAGGGCACAAATTGGTTTATTTTATTTTGATTTTCATACCTGAATATTATCTTTTGATCTGATTTTGAAATCATTTGTTAAATCTCACAGACGGCTAAACTGCAACATTGGTTTTTGTTTTTGTTGCAGGTTTTCTTTGAAATAGCCGAGGGTTTCATCAGGTAGGCTGGACCCACCACGTCGTATTGCGACCAGGTCCCAAACAACCGGGGAAACCATTTTTCATGACCTTACTGGTACTCCCAAGAGTAAAGCCAAGCAAGTCGTAAGTTCACCAGTCACGAAAGACCTGTTTTCTCCAGGAACATCGAGTGGACTTACGCCAGTAATATCAGTTGCCCCTAGTGTGCCTATAGTCAGTAATATTTCTACTGCTATTGTAGGTTTGTCTTCATCAATTTTGAGTCAAATGGCTCAAGCTCCAGCAGCTCCTTGGTATGGAGCTAACAATACTCCTTTGAATATTGCTGGGGATATCCATGAAATCCCCAAGAACATTGAAATATTTCTGCCTAAATACAAACCAGATGGCCCAAGAACAGCAGAAGAACATATCCAAGCCTATAGGGATGTTTTAATTAGGTTGCAAGTTCAATATGAAGATGTGGCCTGCAGACTGTTCCCCATGAGCTTAGATCCAATAGCATATGAATGGTATATATGCTTGCCAACTGGTTCAATCACCTCTTGGACACAAATGGAAAATGCCTTTGTCAATCAATTTAGGTCACCCTTAGATCCCGCAACTATTTACAATCGGTTTATTACATGCAAAAGGGGCCAAGGGGAACCGATCAGAATGTTTAATCAGAGATTCCAAAAGTGCTATAACAGAGCAATTAGGCACTTTGCTATTGATCCCGTAGTGGCTTTGCAGATATATTTTGGGGCATTGGACCCCATGACAGCCATGTTTGCAAGACGCAATCCTCAGGTCACCACGCTGGCTTTGGCCTATAATGAAGCCATGACTATCGAGCAACAAATGACACCACAAGGCTACGGGTTTACCCAGATGCCTGTGATGGGACAATATGCTCCATATGGTCAAGCTCCCCAGGCAAATCAACTCATGGCACCACAAATGCCAAGCATGAACGCCTTCCCATATCAGCAACCGTATCCACCAGCACCCACGTATGCACCCATTCCAATCCAACCAATCACATCCATTCCACCTGTCCCTGCATTTTTGCAGAACAGTCAATCAACTATGCAAGGAACTAGCCAAGTCAATCCTCAAGCCATAGTTCCTTTTCCAAATCCAACCCCGATTCAAAGTGTCAATCCATACGGGAATCAAATTCCTCAGAACCCGACCCAAATTTTGAATCAAGACCCCATCAATTATGCGAATCCAACGGGGGTTAACAACAATGTGATTCCACCGAAGGAGATTTATTCAGAAGTCGAAGAGCTCAAGAAATTAGTTCATAAACCGAGCAATGACAGGGTTCAAAAGTAGAAGTATGAGTCCCATGCCCCTCACCCAAATCAAAATTTTAACAATAGAGGGAGGCATTGGAACACCAAGCCAAACAATGGGGGAGTTCCCGCTCCCATTGCTAATCAACTAGATACTTCTGCAGGACCTAGCCAATCCAATTCTCTTTTGAATCTTTCAGATTTGGCATGGGAAAGGGGGTGCAGGTTGCACAACACAAAAGAACACAATGAGAGGAATTGTCCTGAGATCGCTAGATACACTCATTGTCTTCAGGCACAAGTTGATGATTTGGAACTAGTATCAAATGAGGGTCCATCACAACATCAAGATGATAATATTATGGTGATGGAAACTGTATATCATCAAGAAGGTGAGAGTGAGGAAGAAGAAGACGAAATTCTGGAACAGGAGGTGCAAGCTTTTCAAGATTTTAGGAAGGGGAATCATGGATACCATTTGAGAAGTAAATCTAAAACCCCTAAAACCTCATCAACACCTCCAAACAACTCTATTCTTCCTCCCGATACTAAGGCAAATAATAATCCTCCCCCTCCACTCAGAAGAGAAATGTCTAATGATGTGCAGAAGACAGTCAAATTCGAAAAGCCAAACTATGACATAGTGGAGGATCTAAAGAAGTCCAAATCTAGCCTTTCGTTCTTGGACGCAGCTAGATTGTCGGGCCAAAAGGAGGCATTGATAAAAGCTTTGAACTCACCTGATCAAACGTGGAAAGGAAAAGGAGTTGAATCCCATCTCATTTTGCGAAAGGAGAGAAGGGATGTCCCGCCATTCTTACTGACTCTGAGAATTGCGGGTAAGAATTTGCATAACTATTTTGTGGACACAGGTGCCACGAGCAACCTCATGCCTGCAAAAATATGTAAAATGCTAGGTCTGCAACCTGTTTCATCCAAATGTACAGTCCTGCAATTGGACCGTTCAGAGGTAAATGTAGTAGGGACTCTATATGATGTCAAGATTCAATTGAATTCTGAACCCAGGGTCCAGCAGGTTGTGGACATTCTGGTGGTTAATATCCCAAGTAGGTATGGAATGTTACTTGCGAGGGATTGGATGAAAACTCTGAATGGCTATTTTTCAACAGACTGCTCACATATGTGGCTACCATGGAAGGGAATTGCAAACCAAATCAGAGTGGAAAATGAACCGAGGCTTAAGGAGATTATAACAGATTTTAACAAGCCGAATGAAGTTCAATTTTCTGAGCCAGAACTAGGAGTTTATGCACTTGATGTTGAGGAAGCTACTGAAGAGCCTAAAGAGGAGGCATGTCATGGTGGCTCTTCTGAGGAAAATGATTACACGTGGTTGCTCAGGTTCGATGGATCAAAATCTAGACAGGGAGCAGGAGCTGGAGTCGAGCTCACTGGCCCAGGAGGTAAACCATTATTAGCTACTTACAGACTACAATTTCCTTGCATGAACAATGTGGCAGAATACGAAGCATTGATCTTTGGTTTACGTCTAGCATTGAGCAAACATGTTAAATGCTTGAAGGTTTTGGGAGATTCTGAGTTGGTAGTCAAGCAAATCAAAGGACAGTATACATGCCATGACAGGAGACTAAGCCTTTATAGAGCTAGGGTTATGGACCTCATGGAGGAGTTCGACGCATTCAATATAGCCCTTATTTCTAGGAAAGGAAATCGAATAGCAGACTCTCTTGCAGTAGCCGCGGGCATGTTAAACCCGGTTGATATAAAAAGATGTAAAAAGTTTTCTATTGAGCTGGTTCCTTGTCCATCAATACCCGATAATGTAAAGAATTTCCAGGTTTTTGAAAGTGACAGACATATTTTCAAATTTGTCACGAACTCGGGTATTTTTGAAAATCAGGTGATTGATGAGGAGCAAAGGTGGCAGGATGAAACAGAAGATGAAATTGAAACTGCGTATCAATCCAACAAAATTCCTAAAGACGTGGTTTCATTGGAAAAGATGTTCGACATGGGATGCAAGACCAAGAAAGGAAAAAGAGTCCCACTCCCTAAAGATGCATGTGATTCAATTAATCTAGGGAGTGCAGACAATCCAAAGGAGGTGTACATAGCAAAGGCATGTACGAATGAAGAAAGGAGCAATATAATGCAGGCATTGAAGCATTACATAGATTGTATTGCTTGGAACTACAATGAGTTGAAGACATACAACCAAAACATTATCACACATACCATCCCTTTGAAGCCAGACTCCAAGCCTTTTAGGCAAAGACAACGAGTTGTTAACCCGCTATTGGAGCCTTTGATCGAAAAGGAGGTTAAAAGATTATTGGAAGCGAAAATCATTTTTCCTGTTAGGCACTCAACCTGGGTGGCTAACCTCGTTCCAGTGAGAAAAAAGAGTGGAGAGATTAGGCTGTGCATAGATTTTCGAAATCTTAATAAAGCCTCTCAAAAAGATAATTATCCACTGCCATCAATCGATGAAATTCTACAAATGGTAAATGGATCTGAAATGATGTCCTTTCTCGATGGGTATTCTGGGTACAACCAGATTCTTATACATCCAGATGACAGGATGAAAACAGCCTTCACTACCAAGTGGGGGACATTTGCATATAAGAGAATGTCGTTCGGATTGTTAAATGCTGGTGCAACTTTTCAACGCGCCATGGATTATGCATTCAAAGGGCTCATAGGCAAATGCATCATCGTGTATGTGGATGATATCCCAGTTTTCTCAAAAAGGAGAGAGGAACATGTCAAAGATTTAAAGAAAGTGCTTCAAAGATGCAGAGAACATGGAATTTCCTTAAATCCCAAAAAGTGCATTTTCGGAGTAACAGAAGGAAAATTGCTGGGTCACATTATTTCAAAAGAGGGCATATCCATCGACCCAAAAAGGATACAAGCTATCCAAAACCTACCTCTCCCGAGTAGTAAGAAAGAATTGAGATCTTTCTTTGGGCAGGTTAATTTTGTGAGGAAGTTTATCTCTAGCTTTGCTGAGATAGCCAAGCCTCTGAACAAGATGCTCAAGAAAGATGTGGATGTAAAATGGAACGAGGAAAGTAGAGTGGCCTTCCAGAACATCAAAGATGCCATTTCTAGAGCCCCTGTCCTTATAAGTCCAGACTACTCCAAGCCTTTCTATATTTATGCTTTTGCATCAGAACACTCCTTTGCGAGTGTCTTAACCCAAAAAGGCGAGGATAGTGCCGAAAAACCCATAGCATTTTTAAGTGCCCCCCTGAAAGATGCTCAATTAAGGTATTCAATCCTTGATAAGCAAATGTACGCACTTTTTAAAACGGTGAAAAAATTTAGGCATTACATTGTGCACAATAGAGTTATTGCCATCGTGCCCGACTCTGCTGTCAAGACCATGTTTTTACAAAATGAACTAGGTGAGAAAAGAGGGAAATGGATTTCCACCATCCAAGAATTTGATCTCGAAATCCAACCTATGAAACTAGTTCGAGGACGAGGGACTCGGCGAAGGCGATCGCAGAAAATAATCCGCAAATAACAGGCCAATGCTCGAATACATAATACATTGCTAAGGATGACTGGTATGTTGATATTGTGCAATTTTTATTGATTGGTAAGTGTCCTTCTAATCTGAATTCAACACAGAGAAGAGCTTTAAGGCTTAAGTCTATCAATTATCTGATGAAATCTGGTGTGCTTTACAGGAAGAATCATGAAGGTATCTACCTGAGGTGCTTGAACAAAGAAGAAGCTGCCAGGGTGTTGCAGGAATTTCACGGGAAACATGGAACTGGTCATGGTGCGGCCAATGCTACAGCACATCAAATCCTGAGAGCAGGATACTACTGGCCCCATATTTTCAAAGATGCACATGCCCATGTACGATCTTGTCATATCTGTCAAGTGGCTGCCAGTAGAGAAAGAAATGCAGCCATGCCGTTACAACCTGTAGTTGAAATGAGACCATTTGCACAGTGGGGACTGGATTTCATCGGGGTTATTAACCCAAATTCTTTTGATTCTCATAAATTCATATTGACAGCTACAGACTACTGTACAAGGTGGACAGAAGTGATTCCTACTAAACATGCCACCACAGACGTTGTAATTAAATTCCTTGAGGACCATATTATAACAAGATTTGGAATGCCTAATTCTATTGTCAGTGACAATGGTAAAGCATTTATTTCTACGCAATTTGCAGATTGGGCATATGATAACAAAGTGAGCTTAAAATTTGCATCCAATTATTATCCTCAAGGAAATGGGTTGGCCGAATCTTCAAATAAGAATTTGTTGAATACCATCAAGAAATTGTTGGAAAAGAACCCTCGGGACTGGCACAACCAATTGAAGTTTGCCCTTTGGGCGAGATAGGACCAGAGTGAAAGAATCTATAGGGAATACTCCCTATCATTTGGTCTATGGGCAAGAACCGATATTTCCAGCAAATTTGAAGTTGCGGACCTTACATTTCATACAAGAGTACTTGGGGACAAATGATCAAGTTGAAGCCAGGTCAAGTCATTTGCTGCACCTTGATGAAAAGAGAGAAGAGGCCATGAATCACATGAATAAACACCAGGAGGTTATCAAAATATGGTTTGACAGAAGGGCCAAAGTTAAATCATTCAGAATTTCAGATTTGGTATTACTATGGGACAAAAGACATGAGGAAAAAGGGAATCATCAAAAGTTTGATTGTCTTTGGTTAGGCCCATATCAGATTTCAGAGATTCTTGGGAAGAATACCTTCAGGCTAAAAACTTTAGAAGGGAGAGATTTCATGCTACCGGTTAATGGGCAGATTTTAAAGCATTATTTTAGCCCTTAGGTTGTGAGATTTTGATATTATTCTTTCGGTTTTGGTGGGGATTTTCAGTTTTTGTTTTTATTGTTTAGGATTGTTAGTCTAGCTAGGATTTTGGTGGTGGATTTGATTTCAATTGACATGTTTTGTTAATTTTGATAAAAATAAAAATAATAATAATAAAAAAAGATAAAAAAATTGAGATGTCAACTTATGCTTAAGGTTAGGAGAATATGAAATATTGGAATTGTCCTGTAAAAGCTCCACAAGTAACACAAACATCTTAAGTTATATTGTTTGATTTTGTGATGCATGAAAGAGTCAATTTTGCATGACAAATCATTTCATTTGCAATTCAAGAGATAATGCATTCATGTTCCATCTCACCTTACATACATTTCATCTTAGTTGCATATGCATCTTAGGTACAAATCATTAAAGTATGTCAAATCCTCTTAGGGTTGTGTTATAACATAAATGTAAGTAAATCCTAAGGTTGGAAACTGAGTCTTGAGATATCTAGAACCAAGCACGTCTCATACATTAAAAAGGATCTTGAGCAAAATGATCAAAACCTAACTTGGAGGAAAAGGTTGGGCGAAAGAGGTTTTTCATGTCTATCCTATTATGCAACATGATCCTTAAAACAAGTGGTTTTGACCACTTCCATAGAGCTTAAAGCCTAAAATCGGAGTAGTAAGGATAGGGTTAAATCCTCATCGAACTTAGGTTGAGGATCCAATTCCCCAAAGCTTTGATTTGACCCACATGGAGTAGTAAGGATAGGGCATAAATTCTCATCTCGCTTAGGTTGAGAATCTGATTCCCCAAAGCTCTTATGTCTCATTTCATAATAAATCTAAAGTTTGGACTGGAAGGATCGTACTACTTGTCCTCTGCAAAGGATGGGTAGTCATCCCCAAGGTCTAAGCAACAAAATTAATATTTTCATTTACATCTAAAGTTTGGATTGGAAGGATCGTACTACATGTCCCTAGCAAGGATGGGTAGTCATCCCCAAGGTCCAAGAAGTAAAAAATAAAATTTTCCCATCTCATATTTATATTGGATTGTAAGGATTGTACTACTTGTCCTCTCGCAAAGGATGGGTAGTCATCCCCAAGGTCCAAAGAAATGAAGATAAGTTTTGGATTGTGGGGTAAGATATGCCCATGCATGGCAACATGTCTTGTCTAAAAAACAAGACCACTGATTGTCTAAGGGGTTAGACTAGCATGACCATTTCTTCCATAATTGGTTTAATTATTTTGCTTAAAGTGAGGTAATGAACTCTAAATCAGAATAGTAAGGATAGGGTTAAACTCTCATCTCGGTTGGTTGGGAGTCTGATTCCCCAAAGTTCTGATTTCACATTCACTTGCACATGGGTTCAAGATAGTAGGGACTCATAACCAACTTTGGGATACAATAAGGTAATGAATTAGTGGATCCTAAGAGGGTTTGGCAATCTTGAATGCTTGTACATAATACTAGAAGAATGACTATGCCTTTTACGAAAGCAAAATCTCTTAGCATATTCATTAGGGTACACAAATCATTCACCATCTCACATATGCATTCATGCAAAACTGACAATGGAGTGTGGATCAATTTCAAACGATAGGAAAAGAAATCCATTGCACACACTGAGCTAATACTTGATGATTCTAATGATTCATGTACTTCTGATCTTTGGGCATTTGTTTGTATTGCTTATGTGCTAACACATGTTTTCGAGTTTGTGATATGTTTCAGGTTGGGTTCTTACTAAAAATGCTCAAGAGCATTTGACAGCAGAGTCGCCATTTGTTGTGGCTGATCCACAACACACCCCAAAATTGGGGACCCACCTTTTTTGCAGGCTTGCAGAAGAAATCTCAGTGACCCAGATGCTAAAAATGAAGAAAAGAGGAAAAAAATGCACAAGTGTTGAAAGTGTCGCGAAATCACGACATGTCACGAAATCGCGACATGTCGCGAAATCGCGACCTGTCGCGCCATCGCTGCCGAAAAATAGAAAGTGTCACGATATCGCGACATGTCGCTGCGGAAAATAGAAAGTGTCACGATATCGTGACATGTCGCTGAAAAAATAGAAAGTGTCACGAAATCGCGACATGTCGCTGGCAAAAATGAAAAGGTGTCGCGAAATCGCGACATGTCGCTGAAAAATGAAAAGGTGTCACGAAATCGTGACATGTTGCTCCGTCGCGGCCCAGGAAGGAGAGAGAAAGGCAAGAATGAAAATCGTCATGATTTCGCGACGTATGGAGCTGCCACTGCTTGGAAATGAGAAGTGTCACGATTTCGCGACGTGTTGCTGCGAAAGGTGTACGAAATGAAAATGGTAGCGATTTCGCGACAGGAAGCAGGAAGAAGGTGCCAAGTGAGAAAAGCGTCGCGATATCGCGATAGAAAGCTACAAAGCAGTGAGGAGAAATGTCGTGATTTCGCGATGATGTGCAAGAAGGTGTACGAAATAGAAAATGGTCACGATTTCACGACAAAAAAATAGCATGGCGTACGGAGAAGAGAAACGTCGCGAAATCGTGACAACATTGAGCAAAGAGGTGCCGAGTGAAAAACGTCATGAAATCATGACAGATTGCAGGGGAAGGCATGAAATGAGAAATCGTCGCGATATCGCGACATGTCGCATTTTCGCGACTCCAAATAGCCAAAGGTGTACGGAACAAAAATGGTAGCGATTTCGCGATAGGAAGCAGGAAGGTAGTGCGAGCAAGGAAAACATCGCGATATTACGACAGAAAGCGGCCAAAGCATCTCCGAGTGAAAATTGTCACGAAATCATGACAGGTTGGAAAGGGAAAGATAAAATGGTAGCGATATCGTGACAAAGAGTGAAAGGGTAGAAAGTGGAAGGGTCGCGATTTCGTGACAAGTTACAGCAAGGCAGTCCGAAAGTGAAAATTGTCATGATTTCATGACAAGAAGCAGCCAAGGCGTACGGAGAAGAGAAACGTCATGATTTCATGATAGAAGGCAGCATTACAGCCAGAAACAAAAGGTGTCACGATTTTGTGACATAAAACGACTGGACAACTCGAAACGAAAGGGCGTCGTGATTTCGTGACAAGTTACAACGAAAGGGTACGTAACGAAAAAATGTCACGATTTCGTGACAGGTGGTGGTGAGATGGCCCGAAGCAAAAAACGTCGCGATATCGCGACATGTCTCATTTTCTCAGTGGGCAAGAAAGCGTCGTGATATCGCGACATGTCACGATTTCGTGACATGTCGCGTTTTCGCGGCCAGGAAGGTGAACAGGCTGCATGCCATTTTTGTCGTGATTTTCGCAGAAAGACGTTACAGAAGGCGCAGAGAACGTGAGACACGTGGCATACAGGTGTCAGAGTTGCAGAAGCGTTACATGCAACGGAAGATTTCAAACGTTTCGGCATAAAGCATGGAATAAAGGCATCGAAAAGGCGGGAATTTGAAGAGACGCATTTGGGAGGTGAAACGAAGAGATGCAGGGAGAATCGAAGAGCCACGCCAGACAGTATAAAACCAGAAGTGCAGATTGAAGGAAGGGTTGGAAATTGCTGCTTGCAGAGTTGCAGAGACAAGGGCTTTATGCCATTCTGGGCCTGCACTTGGGCAATTTCCTTCATTTGTTCTAGATTTGTTAAACCTGGAACATTCTGTCATTGTAACTGTTATATCATTGTAATACAGAGATACAGAAAGTTGGCATCTCATTGATGAGAAAGAAGGAGTTATTTTTGCATGCATGATTTAATGTTTTATCTTTCTCTTTCAGATTTCTAGGCTTTTAGGTGAAGTTTAATGCAAGTGTTCTTGGTTACTTCATGCGAATGTCTAAATCTGAAATTACTTTAGAAACCCCAGAAACCAGCACCTAGCTTATCTGGATTGTGCGAATTTGCAGGTTCTATAGGTTAGGTTGCATGCAGAAACCTCATTATCTTCGGTTTCATCAATCAAGATGGTAGCATTCTGGACATAGTTTAGTTGCATCTTCATTTGCATGTATTTTATTTTCAAATCCTTATTTTATTTTCTGCATTTTAATTACAGTCATTTAAATAAATAACTGAAAGCTCATCAAAATCCAAGTTTGGAATAGATTTATTCATTTTGAGTCCACTGTAAATTCAAAGTAAATTAAACTACAGTGCCCCTTGTTAACATCTACTTGCAACCCTAAGGTATTCCCAGCAACTATATTGAACAATATCATTGGTGTTAAAGAAACAACATAACAGGAACCTTGGAGAAATTACTTTCTTTGCAAGCAGAGGATTTTAGGACTCAGATCCTACCGGAGAGTGTGCTTTCACAATTGGGTGAAAACACCACTCAACATGACTAATTTTAAATTGAGTAAGTAATGAAAAGGAATTGGCCAACTTGTTAAATTTCTCAGCAAAGGGTCTTGCTAAATTAGCCCATGAATGGATACTTCTATCTTCCATAGCATGATACCAATGCAATATCTTCCTTTTGAAATATAAGGAAGAAGCCTAACCATAATATATTCCTCTATATGTTATGAATTATGGATAATGAGATAAAATATTTACAATGCTCATTCATCATTTTGCTTATGGCATCATAGGTAGGCAAATATTTGAGTGTTTCTTGAGGGGTGACATTGAGATGTGCCAAGCCCAATGGTCTGATGGTGTTCCATTCAAGGATTTTTTTAGGAACTTGTTTATTTTGAGCCATGGATTTAGAACTAGATATTCCTAAGAATTATTTAGGATTAGAATATGTGGAGTCTACACTTTCTACTAGCAACTCTCGAGATAAAGACCTAGTTTTCCTTAGTCTAGAAACTCAAAAATGTGATGGATTCTAAATATTATTGTATTCTAACCTTGTTAGCATAAATAAATTTAAAAAAAATATGGTAACTAGCTATTTTGTTAAACATTTATAACATAGCAAAGTCATCAAGTGAATAATTTGAATGATCATGGGAGAGCAAAATTTCACCAAGATTATACATAATCAAATGGATGGCTGAATTGCAACAATTCATCCCATTAGGTGTGGTAGAAAAATTATTGGAATAAATTTTTTCTAAGCCTATGAAGTGCACCCTACAATTTAACCATCATTTCCATGAACTAGAATTTTCTTATTTCAACCTCTAAATAAGGCTAACTCCTTCAAATACTTGCACAATTAAAAGAGGGTTTAAGCTAAGGGTGAGAAATGAGAGGGCTAGAAATTAGTAAGGGTTTAGAATTAAATAAATAGTGTATGGGTAATAATGTAATAGAATTGGATACATCTATAAGAACCTACCACAATCAACTTTCTATGATAATTAATAGACCAGATATTTTTAGATGCATAACAAAGTTCATTCAAGTTTAATTATATGTCTTATTAATTCCAAATAATTTAATGAAAAATAATTCTACAATAATACAAATAATAAAATTTTCTTTAAAAAAATAAACTAATCACAAAATGTAACAAAAATTACTTAAAACAGAGATTCATTTATAAAAACTTGTAGTAACACCAACAATGGAGTCCAAACAACCATCACTTATCATTAATTAGAAATAAAAATTATACAACATATATCGAGGTAAATTCTATAGATATGACCCTCACTTTGAGGCGCTATGGTATATTTATAGGATGCTTTTTGAATATTGCAATGGAATATTTACAATGTTAGTTATAGGTTTGTTATAAAAATAGCATGGCAGAGATATTTCTTGAAAGCTTGTGTTTTTGAGGTGGTTGTTAGAGTTAGAGTATATTACATCATTTGGATCATGTAAATGTACCACCTTTGATACATAGTTAGAGTAGGAGATTACTTTAGGTGAAATTAGATACTTACTTCAAGAAATGTGATAAATGCACAAGTGTCAATGTGCAAGGTGTCCCCCTGTACAACTAGGTAGAGTGTTGGCCAAGGAATCTATCTTCCTATATAAAGGGCCTCATAGGGATATCAAGTACATATCAAGTTTTTTATTGTAGATAATAGTAGATAATGGTAGAACTTTTGGATGGAGTACATTGTAGTTCTTTAGCTTATATTAATGGAGTGACCATTATCTCCATATTGCATTGTATTTTTTCCACTTTCTATTTATAGTATATTTTAGTCATATTATAGAATTCCATTATTTCATATTTTTTGCATCTTATTAGGACCTGTGATAGATCTCTCCCATTGCATATATCCTCAAAATATAATAGTGGTATTAGAGCCATGATGAATATAGATAGGAATAGGGAAAGTCACCATTGCTACTATGGACCTGCATCTTTGCAAACTAGATCTATTATTGTGTTGTTGCATGCAAACATTTCAATTAGGAATTGATTGATAGAAAGAGCCAAAGTAGTCAATAGTATTAGGGAGAGTCACAAGTGAGGACTGAAATAAATCTCAGTTACAAAAATTCTAAGATTACATTTGGCTAGAGTCTTTCCACAAAGTTGTAGGAAAACTCATGAAGACTAGGACTCAACATTCATTCCACTAGTTTGATGGATCAACTAGTGAAGACTATTTAAGGATTTGGATTTTTTCATGCTAACTACTATCACAAATTTTTTGTTGCAAAAAATTAACTCTCAAAATTTGGGACACTTCCTACAATAGATAGAGAATGATTTCACCTTCATTTCTTGAAATCCTATGTGCTTTCCTCATGCAAATATTAGTTTTTATTTTATGGTAAAATACTCTAGGATAAGAGTCATGGTGAATTTTGTATATTGGAGATCTCCATTTCTAGATTGAAAAAATTCATATTGTATAATAAAAGGCCATAGAAGCCTTGTACCTAAATAAAAAGGCCATACAGTCATCGATCTAGAATAAGAAGGCCACAAAAGCCTTGATTCATAATAAGAAGACCATATAAGCCTTGATCCAGAAGAAGAAGGTCATAGAAGGTTTGATATAGGAGAAGAAGGCCATAGAAGCTTTAATTCTAAAGAATACTTTAGAGGAAGGATTCTTGATTTAGAAGAAGACTCCAAAGAAGATTTCCCAAAAAGACTCTAGAGAAGAATTCATGAAATAGGAGATTTGTGATCTCCATTAAAACCTACAAATTGCAGAAGAAAAGGGCTAGCAAGGTCCCATTCTAAAATCTATATGTACCATATTCTAGAGATCCGAGAAGAAGATCTCATCACCAAAACTTCTACAAGTAGAAGGTTGAATAAAAGGTCTTAGTTGGAATACTAGAGAAGATGCAAGATTTAAGACCTTGGAGAGTTCTCAAGGATGAAAATAAAAATTATTGGAGAGCCTTTTTGTAGAGCTCATAGTAGCATCATCAAAGGAGTTCCTAGAAGAACTCATTAGAGAAATCCACTACGAAGGAGAAGCTCATAATAGTGAAGGACTTGGGACAATTGTCACCATTCAATAACAATCCCAAGATAAGAAGAATTTGGAAAAGAGTGCCAAAACCCAAATAATAATCCAATGAAGACCTCAATACATTCATAATATTTATAAGAAGAAGATCTTGTTTGAAGTCAAGAAGAAGATTGAAGGAGGACTCATACATAAGAAGAAGCCTATAAAATCCAAGGGATTTGAAGATTACCTTTCACAACAAGAAGGCACATTTCATATATAGATATTTTTCTACAATAGAAAATAGAAAATAATCTAAAATAAACAATCCACCAAACCCTAGGCTCAAGATATAAGGTTCAGGACCATAGTTTGGTGAAGCAAGAAGCTATTTTGGATAGCTAAAAAGAAGCTGCAAATCTATTCATCATAAGACAACAACTTGGTGAATCTAAATACCAATATCTACATCATTTACAGAAGCCATTAATGGTAAAAAACATGGGTGCAATTAGTTGAACTTCAAATAAGTGTTCATTATCAAATTTCATTAAGTACCATATTTGGATTAGAGTTGCAAGAAAAAGGGGTTATATTATAGTCTTCAAGAAAGTGCAAAAAGGAGAGTTATTTTTAATATATATTTGCACATTAAATAGGAGTTGGATATTTTTGGAAATAAATAAAATTACCACATACCTATTATCTATCTTTAAAGTAAGAAGACTACATCCTATAATATTGATTGTAGTGAAAATTGTAGATTGTTTATTAAGGGTTCTTTATAGATTACTCTTAAAAGTTGAAGAGATTATTAAGTGCATTTAGAATTATTTTGAGATTTTATTTACAAGAACAATAAGGTTAGATTATTGTTACCATTAAAGTGCATTATTAATTTATATGCACTATACTAGTTGATATTTAACTAGTTACTCTCAAAAGGGTTAGTTTATATTTTTTGATTGATTGATATCAACGACACAAAACCAGTAGATTATCAGAGTGTCTAGAGACATTATTTGGTGCATAAAACCTGCAATATTTCAAGGCCCAAAGAATCCACTAAAATAATATTATATTACTCTAAGTAGTGGATAAGAAATCCATCATCAAAATCAATAAAGTAAGCTCAAATCGAGACTTGGTGAATCTCATATTCAAGGTGCACTAAGGATTATTTATAGCTAAGAATTAGTGCAAAAATTACTTCTACAAAATATTCTATCTACATGGTTATTAGCTTGTATTTATTACCAAATTAACCAAGCAAAAGGAGAGAGTTGTCTAGCAAATGAGACAACGTCAAATCAACCCTTACCTATAAGAAAGTTGCCATTAAAACTAGTACAAAAATATTGTGAAAGGAGGTGCAAAAGAAGGTATTCTATTTATAAGTTTATTTACATTGTCTTGCACCATGATATTATGTCCTACATAGGAAAAAGTTCAAGGTTTAAGTGTCATAAAGACACATTCTTCACAGGGAAGAAACATTTCAAAGAGGCCATAGAAAAACATCATCCAAATAAGGTCAAAAGAGACTTTAGAAAAGCTCACATCACCCATAGTTGGGATAGCCATAACAAGTAACGTATAAGTACACATAACATAGAACAAGGAATGAGCTATCATTTACAAAGAAACACAATAGCTTGAAAGTAGGAGATAATCAAAGCAAGCAATACCAGAGCTAGACATACATCCACAAGGAGCATTCCACATCACTATTGGAGTGTCACAAAGCCTCTACTAAAGCATTTATAATTATCGTAGCTCAAAGAAAATTGACCTCCACCAAAGCATTATGTAGTTGGAAATAACTCATTTCCATAAAAGTAGTGAGGAAAGAACACAACAAAGAAAGAGTTGAAAATAATACATTGAGGAAGCTTGCAAGAATACGTTATAAGGTAGGTTCATGCAAAATAAATAAGGTGCCACTTATCACCATTGAATAAACCCTAACAACTTCCATATGAGTGCTCAAAATAGTGCTTGAATTCTACACGTGTGAAAGGAATGGTCCAAAAAAGCATTACATAGGAGATCATTGGTTGTGTTAGAGAAGGAGAAACACTTGTAACAAGGTATACAAGTTCTCACCTAAATATTTTAATATCTATAGTCCATTCTATAGTGAATTACAAGTGTAAAATAGCATATACCACATCTAAGCATTGAAAGAGACTACCATGATACTTGTCCTTCTCTAGGAGATTGTCTTCCTATTTAAGATGCCTAACACAAAGCAGAAAAGCATATATTCAAACCAACAATGAGTTGTAGTGAGAGGAGAATTTAAAGCTTTCGCTCATGACATTAAAAGTATATCAAAGAGGTCAAACTTGAGGTACCACCATTCAAGCGATGAATTCAATGGAGAATCAAATTCTACCATTGCTCAAAGCACCCAAGAGAAACGTTGGAGATTTTTTCATACACATTCGAATCCTAAATTGAATATGTAGAGGTTTGTAGTAATATAGAGGTAAAAATTTACCTTGTTCTAATTTTATTTCATTAAAAGGAGTTATAAGTGTATAATATAAGGTTGAAGTTATAGGAAAATCAACCATATTTGAAAGTAAAATTAAAGAGAAAATATATATCAAAATAGCCTAATATTTGCAATTTAAAACATAGGAGAAATAAGGATTTCTACCTTAAAAAATTAAATTTCTATTATTGCAAATATTATTGTTTTCTAATATTCCATATTAGGGAGTTATAAGGAATACTACACCAAAGTAGACTATTGGAATTTAGAAACTGTTCAAAATAGTGTATATTCCATCATTTGGGTTATGTAAATGTATCCTCCAAGATACATATCTATATTACTTCATGTGCAAGTTATCTAGTTACCTCATGTAATGTAATAAGTGGACAAGTGTCAATGTGTAAGTTGTACATGTGTAAGTTATCCTATGCACATCTAGATAGATTGCTAGCCAAGCATCCTATTTTTCTTATATAAGGATGGCTTCTTAGATAGATAGATAAGACAGTCGAGGAACACATTCATATATCATAGATTAGTGCATAGTGTAGTTTTGTGTTCCACACAATTTATTGGTGATGGATATGATGTAGATCTGTATCTTTATTAATGGAGTACTCACTTCCTCCATAGATACATTGTAATATTATATATGATTTATATTTTAGCATAATTTAGTCATCTAGAAAATTTACTTTATTTCACGTTATTTTGCATCTTGTAATTTTTGTCTCATGGCTCATTCATCAAAAGTTAACAGTGGTATCATCCATGATAGATCTAATCTATGCAGGTCAATAGGGAAACCACCATTGTTGGTTACCATAAGAGTTTTGTCAAACTAATGCACCATTGGACCAGCCACTGGAAAAAGATCTTAGGAGTATTTAGGTGGTATATTTTGGGAGAATCACAAATATAGAACTAGAGGGAATCTCAGTTTCAAAAAATACTAATATAATTTTCATCTTAAGTCTTTTCCATAGAGTTGTTATGAAAAGTAATGAACACTAGGACTCAAAATTTCAATCTACTAGATCGACAAATCATCTAGTGAAGATCATCCAGGTCATCTAGAATTTTCTAATTGGTTTCTAAAGTTTCTTTTGTTTTAGGAAATTAATTCTAATATGATTGGGACTCCTCCTGCAATAGAAATCTAGGAGACTCCAACTTCATTTTTCGATGGTCGGTGTGCCCTCATAGTGCATATTTTAGTTCATCATGCAAGAGAATAATACTATGAAAGAAGACTTCTAGTGGTGGATCGTGGTGAAGATAGGATACTGAATATCACCATTGCTGGATTAAAAAATTCCAAAGTTGAATAATAGGCTAGAAGAGCCTTGATACAGAAAGGCAATAGAATCCTTGAAGAAGAAGCAATGGAAGTCTTCATACTGAAAAGGCCATAGATACTAAAAATTCCATAGAATACTTGATACTGAAAAGTCCATAGAAGCGTTGATACGAAAAATACCATAGAAGCCTAGATACCAAAAATGCCACATGATCCTTGGTACTAAAAAAGGCCACAGGAGCCATGACATTGAAATAGGCCACAAAAGCCTTGAGCCTAAAGAAGAATATCTGATTCAGAAGCACACTAAATATTTTAGTACTAATATATTTGTTGCAGGAAAAAAATATTTAGTGACTTGGAAAACTTCCTACAGTAAATTTAGGAAGAGTATATTATTAAAAATCATATTAATCCTAAAGAAAAAGATAACATATCAAGAGAATATCTCATTGGAGAACTTGCAGTATTGGAATAATAAGAAGTACTAGGAGAGTCCTGATCGAAGCTAGGAGTAACAAAATTAGAAGATCCTGGAGAAGATCTCACCACCAACACTTATAGGAGTAGAAGGTTGAAGAAAAGGTCTCAAGGAAGACCATCAAAAGATAGCTACCAGATCAAAGATCTTGTGAAGGTATTATCGAGCATCCAAGAAAGGCTAGGGGAGTCTTGTTGAAGATCAAGAGAGTTCTTTGAGAACTCATTGGAGAAATTCACTATCTAGGTGAACTCCCTACTATTGAAGTACTTGGGACAATTTTTGTCATCCAACAAAAATCCCAAGAGGAGAATTTGGCAAGGAGTCCCAAATTTGTAAAGGAGAATTTGGCAAGGAGAGCAAAACCCTAGAAGAAGATTTTTCTTGAAGTCAAAATTTGACAAGAAGACTTGAAGATAGAAGAAGCTCAAGAAATATTGGAGATTTGAATATTATATTTCATAGCAAGAAGGAACCGATCTAGAGACACAGAATTATCCAAATCTATAGTAGAAGGGGGATAACAAAAGTGGAGAACAAGCCACCAAATCCTAGGCTCTTGAAATAATGTTCGAGACCATCATTTGGTGAATAAGGAGTTGTTCAAGACATCCTACTTGAAGCAGCAACTTGGTGTTTTTATACAGCAAGGTCTACATACTCTAAAAATGTGGAAGAAGATCTAAAAAAAAGGGTATGAAACTTATGGTGCAAAAATATTCATTAATTGAATTATTTCTTAGATTTATTAGAGCACATGAATTTGGAATAAAATTGCAAAAAAGAAATTATATTACAGTCTTCTAAAGCACAAAATAAAATAGATACTTTTTAAGGATTCAATTGCACATTTATTAGGATTTTATTATATTTCATATTACATTCTATCAACTACCTATTATATATTTTTAAAAAAGAAGACTAATTCCTACAAACATTGATTGTAGTGAAATTGCAGAATAACTCCTAAAAAATCATTTTAGGTTATTCTTGATTAGCTGCAGTAGATTGTTTGTGCATGACCTTGAGACTTTATTGAAGTGATCAAGTGTAATATTAGTGCATTAAAAGTAAATAAATTGTACTATTATACCACTCTCAAAAATAAAAGTAGTTTTGTTTTTATTGAAAGGCACAAAGTCTAATTTGTACCAAGTGTCTAAAGACAGTATTGAAGAAAAAAAATCTGCAAATTGAGGTGTCCAAAAGAAGCCACAAAAAAGGGTTAGAATCATAAAAAATTTGGAGAAAAAATTAACTAACAAAAAATAGAAATAGAAGCTTATGAAAGTGATACTTGGTGAGTCTCAAAATCAAAAGCATTACAAGTTGAATGTAAAAGAAAAATGCAAAAAAAATTGCATCATTTAAAAAGCTTCTATCTACAGTTATTGAAATTTGGAATTGTTATCAAAAGTATCCAAACAATAAGGGAAAGGTGTGTCTACTCTTTAAAGATAACCTCAAACCCTTGTATTGCAAGAAATCTTCCACAAAACTAGAATTTAAAATCTAGAAATAGAGTGCAAAAGAAGGTATATTAAAAAGCCTTATTTTACAAAATTATAACACATTATCTTGCACTACTCTAATCTAGTTTTTGAAAGCATAAGAGCATATTTGGAAGTACCACAATAAGGCATGTTTTTTATAGGGAAAGAACAAACGTCAAATATCAGGAGTCAACACTCTTCGTCTAAATCTAGGAGTCATTCAAGGGCTCATCCTATATGTATGTATCTATAGAATCAAATCTCATTTTATATAATTCATGAGCCACATTTAAGTAGATAGGCGAGTGCATATCGATCTCAAAAAAATATGTCAAAATATCTACAAGAAAATCAATACATTTAGAGGCATAAAATTAACATGGAAGGTATTACATTCGTGGTCTTTAACTTGGAGAAGACCACTCACCAAGGGAAGCCTCAAATAATTATCCAAGCTCCATAGCGCATCGTCCATCCAACTATACATAAAAATCTTACTTGCTTCCCAATAAATGTTGCAAAGAAAAAGTGTCATGGTGTTATAATCTCCATCTTCGTAGGTGTTACAAGAAATGAATCCATGCAAAAATAACACTTGGCATTCTGGTCATAATTTCTCTCAACATTCTAGAAACTCCCATGAAGGAGTTAGAAGTAAAGATGTGACACTTAGTATTCTCCACCAGCTTTACATAGGTACCCATACATTTTCTAATTTCTCAAAGAGAGTTGAATAAATTTTTTGGAGCATTATGTAAAGAAGAGAGTGCTCACGTGTAATGGACATGGAACTTGTCACAATGCCTATGATAAATAGTATTTAAAATACATCTTAAGTCAAATATCAACATGCATGAGTGAAGCATATTCAAATATATCTGAAGGAGGAACGTAGCACTATCAAGGTGTTAGAGAAGCGCAATAGAAACATTCATAGTGTAGTGTGTAAGATAAGGGGAAGGAGTGCTCCTAATTTTTGAAGGTCAAAATTCAGCACCATACATACAAAATTCAAGTCCAACCACTCCAAGGAATCTCCATTAAACCAAGCACCCAAGGTACCTCTTCGATGTTGTTATACTCAGTCGTATAAAACACTAAGTATTGAGAAGATATTGCATTCATAAGTAGAATCATAGGAAGAGAAGAAGTAAAAATAAGAAGAGATATGCAAGAGGGAATCAAGACATGAATATTAAATCAACATAGGAAAAACTAGCACATTAAAAAGGTAAGCATAGAAGAAAAAAAGGATAATTGCATCATGCTCTACTTATTCATCAACAATCAAAATCAAATGAAGATACTTACAAGGAGGACTACAAAGGTGTATGGATAAAAGATGAACCAAAACATGTCAAAGATTATCCAATGAGAATAGAAGGTAGAGGAAGAAGACTATGAATATCAAAAACTACCTACTGAACCTAAATACAAAGAATGCAGAGAAAGAAGACTATGAATATCAATTAAAATAAGATGAAGAAAATCCATATTGAAGACTAAATCCTTCAATACCCAAATAATTTAATATAGGGAGGTGTTAGAAATAATGTTTATTCCATAATTTGGGTTATGTAAATGTATCCTCTAAGATACATATCTAGATTAATTCTTGTGCAAGTTATCTAATTACTTCATGCAATGTAATAACTGGACAAGTGTCAATGTGCAAGTTTTACATGTGAGAGTTATACTATACACAACTAGATAGAGTGTTGGCCAAGCATCCTATTTTGCTTGTATAAGTATGGCATCTTAGATAGATAGATAAGATAGTTGGGGACATAGTCAGATAGCATAGGTTACCAGATAGTGTAGTTTTGTATTCCACACCATATATTGGTGATGGATATGATGTAGATATGTAGATTTTTTAATGGAGTGCTCACTTCCTCCATAGCTACATTTTAATATTTTATATGATTTATATTTTAGCATACTTTAGTCATCTAGATGATTTACTTTCTTTCATGTTATTCTACATCTTGTGAATGTTATCTCTCATGGCTCATTCATCAAAATCTAACAGAGACATTAAATATAAAAATATCAAAGGATATAAAAGGAGGTTCACTAAGGAATATCAAGAGTTAGAAATTAATTGGTATACTTGTCTCAAAATCACATTAAAGGGACAAAATAAATCCAACCATTAGAACCTCATCAAATTAGAAAGTACTTAGTTCAATAGGATAAATAAGGAGTAATAAAAGTTGATTTTTCCATTTACAAAACTTTACAAAATCAACCAATTGAACTACTATTCATAAAAGCACTTTATCACTCATATAGGATATCCAAAATTACTAGGGAGTTGTTAGGCATTCTATAAAACTTAATAATTATAGCATTAATCAAATTTTATCAAATACCTAATTCATTTTGGAGTCATAAGGTTTCTACTAAAAATAAATTTCATAAATGTAGCATCAAATCAACAATAGGGAATTTAAAAGAGGACCACAAGGATCATCATGGCATCAAAAAACTTCTTTCTTGTAGAATTCAAATTACTTAAAGGTTCAAATTATTTATCCTGGAAAAATAAGGTAAAATCAATCTTAGTATATGATAATATTTGGGAGAGAGCTCAAGGAACAACAAAAATACCAAGCACAGGTAATACTGAAATTCAAAAGTTTGAAGAAAATGATGCAAAATCACAAATGATAATAACCTTTGCTATCATTGATGAAATACAATATTATATTAGTTTAGAAAATACATCTACAGAATCATGGAAAATTTTAAAGAAAATATTCGAAGGGAAAATAAATCCACTATCCTTCATCTTCAAACTCAACTACATTTACTAAAAATGAATAGTGGCAAGAGCATAGAACTATTCCTAAGGAAGGTAACAAATATTAAAGAGAAATTTTTAACCTTATGAGAATATACTAAATATGAATTTATTACTCAAGTAACCATGATATCACTTCCAAATAGCTACAAAAATTTGGTTACATCTTTACAAGTCCTAAGTAAAAATACTTCTTTTGATGACCTAATCAATATTCTTCAAGAGTATGAGGTGGAGAATATATATAAAGGTGAAATGACTAACACTACATTGGAATCAAAATAAAATCTACAAGGAAGTATTGATTCATCATCAAAAGGAAAAATACCGTGGTATAATAGGTATTATTAGATATGCAAAAGAAAATATCATAGTACTAGCTATTGTAGATTCAATCTCAAAAATCAAAATTTTTAGAGATAAAGTCTATTCCATCATTTGGGTTATGTAAATGTATCTTCCAAGGTACATACTTAGGACATTAAATTACTTTAGGGAGAAGTTATCTAGTTACTTCATGCAATATAATAAATGCACAAGTGTCAATGTGCAAGTTGTATATGTGCAAGTTATCCCTTGCACAACTAGGTAGAGTGTTGGCCAAGGAATATGTCTTCTTGTATAAGAAAGACCTCATAGTTATATAGATATGAGAAGACAAACATAGATAGATAGATATTATTATAGTATAGTCATAGGTAGTAGTGTAGTGTTGTGTAGATCATCATATATTGGTGATGGGTGCAATGTAGTCCAGTAGCTTCATTAATGGATTGTTCATTTCCTCCATAGCTACATTGTTTTCATATATGTTATTTATTCAAAGTATACTTTAGTCATCTTGCAGATTTAATTTATTTTATATTATTATGAATCTTGTGATTGTTGTCTCCCATTTCTTGTTACATCAAAAGCTAACAATGGTATCAGATCTATGATAGATCTAGTCTATGTAGGTCAATATTGAAACCACCAATATCATTGAGCCTGAGTGCTATATCAAACTAACGCGTTGTTGGACTAGCCACTATGATATCAGAATAATATAGGTGGTAGAATTAGGGATATTCACAAGTGAGGACTGAAATAAATATTAGTTCCAAAAAATACTAAGATTGCATATGACTAGAGTCTATTCCATAGAGTTGCAAGAAAAAAATGTGAAGACTAGGACTTAGCATTCAATCCACTAGATTGATAAATTATATAGTGAAGATCATCTAGGATATCTATAATTTGATAACTATTGCCTAAATTTTATTTTGTTCTAGAAAATTAATTCTTATATAATTGAGATTCCTCCTACAACATAAATTTAGGAGAGTCCAACTTCGTTGCCCAAATGTCGTTGTGACTTCATAGTGCATTAATTAGTTCCTTGTGTAAGAGAAGAATAATATGGAAGAAAACTTCTAGCGATGATTTTTGGTGAAGTCAGGAGATTGAAGATCTCCATTGTTGAATTGGAGAACACAAGTTGAATAAAAGGCCACAAGAGCCTTGAAGGAGAAGCCACAAAAGTCTTGATACTGAAAAGACCATAGAAGCCTTGATATTGAAAAAGACCATATAATCCTTCATACTGAAAAATGCCATAGAAGTCTTGGTACTGAAAAAGGCCAAAGAAACCTTGATACTGAAAAGGACCACAAAAGCCTTAATTCTAAAGAAGAATTCAAAGAGAATATTTGATTCAGAAGAAGATTAAATATTTCAATATTAATAATTTATTTCAATGAAATAATATTCAGTGAGTTGGGAAACATCCTACAAGATAGATTTAAAAGGTATTTTCTTCAGAATAAATTCAGTACCTAAAGCAAAATTGAATAGATAATGAGAAGATCTTAGTGAAGAAATTATAGTCATAGAAGAAAGAAGAAGAAGAATAATTAGGTGAAATCTGCTTGAATCTAGAAGTAGTAGAATTAGATATCAAAAATAAGATCTCACAACCAACTCTTCCAGGAGTATAAGGTTGAAGTGAAGGTCTCAAGGAAGACCATCATAAGCTATAATTTCAAAGACCTTGGGAAGATCTCATCAATAATCTATAAAAATGCTAGGAGAGACTTATTGAACAAATTATTGAAGAATAACTAAGGAGAAATCCATTATGAAGGAGAAGACCTTGATAGTGAAGGACTTGGAATAATTGTCACCATCCAATAACAAGCCTAAGAGAAGAATAATTTGGTAAGGAGTCCCAAATTAGAGAAGAATTCGGCAAGGATTTCCAAATCAAAGAAGAAGAATTTGGCAATGAGTGCCAAATTCATGAAGAAGAATTTGGTAAAGAGTGTCAAATCCTAGAAGAAAATCCTACTTCAAGTCAAAATTCAACAAGAAGACTTGAAGATAAAATAAGATCACCAAATATTGAAGATTTTAAGTTCACCTCTAATTGCAAGAAGGCACCACTTCATAGACAAAGACTTCTCCAAATCTATAGTAGGAGGAGAACACAAGAGGAGAATCCACCAAATCCTAGGCTCGTGAAAGACAGTTTGAGACCATCATTTTGTGAAGGAGTTGTTCAGAATAGTCTATAAAGAGTTAAAATATCCTACTCAAAGAAAAAATTGGTGATCCTAGATACCAAGATCTACATCCTCTACAGAAGTGGAAAAAGTGCAAATTTTGGTGCAAGTATAATCATTAATTGGATTACTTATCAGATTTTTTACAACACTTGAATTTGGATTAAAGTTGCAATTGGATTACAGTCTTCAAAAGTGTAAAAAGAAAGGTTATTTTTAAGGTTAATTTGCACATTGATTAGGAGTTTATTAGATTCCATAATTTCTTCTATCAAATACCCATCATATAATTTAGAAAAAAAAAATACTAAGTCCTACAATATTGATTGTAGTGAAATTGTAGAATAATTATTGAAGGTTCATTTCAGATTATTCTTGATTAGTTGCAGTAAATTTGATTAAGTGAATTATATTGAGATTTTATTGGAGTGATAAGGTGAAATTGTTAGTGCATTAAAAGTGATTTATTACTAGATTCATTTGCACTTTTCTATTGCTCTCAAAAGGATTAGATTTTGTCTGCTTGGGAAGGGCACAAAATCATAAATTGTCAAAGTATCTAAAGACACTATTAGTGCAAAAAAATATGCAACACGTAGTGGCCAAGTGAAGCCACAAAATCAGGTTAGAATCCTCAAAAATTTGTAGAAGAATATGACTAACCAAAAATAGAAATAGAAAGCTTCAAATATTGAGACTTGGTGAGTCTCAAATCCAAAGTATTATAGGATTAATTGCATGGTACAAAGGGCAGAAAATTACAGCTACAAAGAAGATTCTATCTACATCATTAAGGGCTTGGATTTATCATAAAAGAATCTAAGCAAATAGGGTAAGGAGTCTAACCAAATATACATCCTCAAAACCCTCATAATTGCATTCAAAAATCTGCTACAAAGACATATTTTTAGACCTATAAAAGAGTGCAAGAAAAGGTGCAATAAAGAAGGTTTTATATACATGTAAAGTTAAATTGTATTGCACTTCTACAAATACATTATATGTAGGAATATAGCAGATTAAAAAATGCCTCAAAAGGCACGATATATATAGGGTAAGCCATCAAAGGAAAGACGCATGCTAGCACTATTATTCCACAAAAAAATGAGTCACTCAAAGGGCCCACTCTCCATAGATCTTGGATGGATGAACCTGGAACATCAAATTCCACACAAGGTTGTTATCAAGTTGCACTTATATAGACAAAAAGGGACCAAATTAAAGATCTATCCAAAAATTGCAAAGCACATTACTCTGATTCAAACGATTCAAGATAGCATTAAAGTGAGTGTTGAATAAAGTATAAAGTGGAGGTATCTTCCATTAATCATAGCACCCAAGAAGGATAATCTACCACTGGGTTCATAAAGATACAAATTCCCATATATTTTTTCTTTTCATTAAAATGGAGATATAAGGTTATATTATAAGGTTTAATTATTAAAAAGAATCAATCTTCATTTGAAAGTAAAACTTGGGGAAATTAATTATTAAATTTGACTAATATTTTTAAAACATAACCCAGGAGAAATAAGTAATACTACTTGGAATTAATCCATTTAAACTTTACAAATATTAATGTGTTATAATTTTCCAAATTTGGGAGTCATAAGGGCTTCAACTCCAAACTAGGTTATTGGAAATTATAAATAATCCAAGGGATATAAAAGAGGTTATTAAGTTTTTTACTAGGGTTGGAAAATTTATAATTTTCTTGTCTCAAATACTTGTCAAAAGGGACAAAATAAATACAACATTAAAACCTCTTAAAAATTGAAAAGTGCTTAGTTCAATAGGACTAATAAGGTGTTAAGAAATGGATTTTTGATCTTTAAAATTTTTTAACAAAATCAACTAAAATTGAACTATATATTTATAAAAGAACTATATCATATTGCAAAAATCTCTAGGGAGTCATAAGTCATTCTACAAAACTTGATAATAATAATAATATCGTTCAAATATTATCAAGTTGGGAAGATATAAGCTTTCTACAAAAAACCTAAAAATTAGGGAGACATAAGGAAGTCTACAAACCTAAGGATTAGTAAAGGCTTTATCAAATAAATATTATATAATTCAATAAGGGATCATATATTCTAATCTTGAGAACCATAAGGTAGACTACAATTCTATATTTTTTCCGAATTTTACATTTTTGAATGGGAAAAGGAATGTCACACAATGAATGTAAAAATTGCTCCAACAGGAACCAGTGTACAAAACATGAAAACATGGTACATTGACTCAAGAGCCAGTCATTATATGATAGGAAATATATAATGGTTTTATTATCTTGAAGTTGCTAAAGGATAAAAACTAAGAATTGTAGATAGCCAAACCTATCCTATACATGGATATGGATGTGTAACACTTATAAAATCATTTCCAAATATTCTACTATGAAAAGTATTGTATGCTCTTGTTTTAACATTCAATCTCATTTCAGTAAGCAAGATAGTAGAAAAAAACTATATGATCAACTTTGGATATATGTATTGGATCAATACATGTCTCATTACGAATCAAAATGGAATAAAAGCAACAGGATCAATCCATGAAAATACATACGTCCTAGACTCAATGGAAACCTCTCAAGATATTATGGTGTTTCAAAATGATGCTAAAACATTTATAGAGGAATAGGTTGAAGAAAATTAATATTAAAGTGACACAAAATAGGTAAGGATAGAAGTATTAAAATAAATAAAATGAGAGGAAAATTTCACCATGATTTACTCATTCATCAACAATCAGAACCAAATGAAGATACTTGCAAAGTGAAATACAATGATGGCTAGATAAAAGACACAAACTACGTACTAAACCTGAATACAGTAAGCAAAAAAGGAGAATACAAATTCCATTATCCATTGGAGGAAGATCCACATTGAAGACTAAATTCTTCAATACCCAAATAATGTAATATAGGGGGTATTAGAAATAGAGTATATTCCATCATTTGGGTTATGTAAATATATCTTCCAAGGTACATACTTAGGATATTAGATTACTTGAGGGGGGAAGTTATCTATTTAGTTCATGTAATGTAATAAATACACAAGTTTTAATGTGCAAGTTGTCCCTTGTACAACTAGGTAGAGTGTTGGTCAATGAACCTACATTCCTATATAAGAAAGACCTCATAGTTAGATAGATATGAGAAGAGGGATAGAGATAGATAGAGATGCCTACAACATAGTCATAGGTAGTAGTGTATTATTGCATAGATCACCATATATTGGTGATGGGTGCAATGTAGTTCAGTAGATTTGTTAATGGAGTGTTCATTTAATCCATAGCTAAATTGTATTAATTTATGATATTTCTATTCAGAGAATACTTCAGTCATATTACAGATTTAATTTTTTTTATACTCTTTCGCATATTGTGATTGCTATTTAATATTGATTGTTACATCAAAAGCTAACAATAATCAAGAAAATTAGATGAACAATGGAAGTAGTTATCAACATAGAAATATAATCCTCATCAGCAGAAAGTTTAGCATCCAACAAATTAACCCCAATTGGATTACCGAAAAGGGAATAAGAAAGGACACATAGATCAAACGATAGAAGAATTGAAGAACTGGAAAACCTTCAAATGGTTATAAATTCATAGCTCTTTTAGTAAGAACAAAATGTTATGAAGACACTAACTACTTCCCTGAATAGGTTAGAAAGAAAATAAAAGGAGAATACAAACTCCAAGATCAAAAATAAGATCCATACTAAATATTGAAATATTCAATACCCAAATAATGTAATACAGGGGGGTTTTGGATTTAGAATATATTACATCATTTGGGTCATGTAAATTTACCACCTTTGGTACATAGTTAGAGTAGGATATTACTTTAAGGGAAGTTGCTACTTGCTTCAAGCAATGTAATAAATGCACAAGTGTCAATTTGCAAGGTGTTCCCTTGTACATCTAGGTAGAGTGTTTCCCATGGAATATATCTTCCTATATAAAGGGCATCATATTGATATCAAGTACATATCAAGTTCATATCAAGTTCATATCAAGCATATCAAGTTTGTTATTGTAGAGAGTAGTAGATAGTGGTAGAACTCCTTAATGGAGTACAATGTAGTTCTTTAGCTTATATTAATGAAGTGACCATCACCTCAATACTACATTGTATTTACACCACTTTGTATTCATAGTATATCTCAACCATATTGCAAAATTCCATTGTTTCATATTTTATGCATCTTATTAGGAACCTTTATAGATCTATCACATTGCATAAATCCTAAAAAGCTAATAATAGTAATTTTAGATTTCACCTTGTGATTGAATTTGAATATGTTTGCTATCTACTCTATTGATGTTGAATTATCTTGTACAAATGGTTGAGGCATTGTAACTTATCTATTAGAGATGTTGTTTTCATAATTTATGAATATTATTTTGAACAACTAGAAGGCATTGAGGTAATTATAGCTTTGAAAGGTATATTTCAGAGTGCCATGTATCAAAGATAAGTTTTTTATCTGCTTGAAGAGTTCCTTGGAATAAATATAGACCTTAGCGATGCTCTTATGATGTTACTTTGGTATGTCCCAACTTTTTCTTCTTTGGTTGTTATATTGAAATTTTATATTTATGCATTCTTTGGGTTTATTGGCATTTTGACGTTAACAATTTTGGTTTTTTTAAACTACAGTACCTCCTGCATAATTTTGGACCTTGATGTGGGAGCATTGATGTCATCATCTAAAGATATCTAGGATCATTATCTTGTATTTTTGTTCCAAGGGTGCATTCCTTTATCAATACCAGAGGTGCGCTATATTGTTTTCAGAAAGCATAACTACATTTTGTCTTCATATTCTTCCATTTATTTTGTAATGTTGATATGCCATGTTGATTTCATCATAAAAAATAGTCCAAGATAATTCTATTCTATCTTTGTGTAATCCCAAAATCTCTTTTAGGACTTAGCTAATTTTTTGAGGAAGTGTAAAATTATTTTGAATCTTATTTTTATGTTTCAACATAGGATGTTTAGGAAAAAATAATATTTGTAAATGATGGCATTAATTTGACCTACAAGATACAAGGACAACCTCTAGGGTTTTTTACCAAGTCTAACTCCTTGTTTGGGTGTGATTTTTGCACACTTCTTCCTAATCTAGCATAGTCTATCAAGTCTTATCTAGGAAAAGGGAAGATAGAAATCTAGCCTAAACTAATGGTGGTGATTGTTGGAGTATATTACTTTATTGGGTAATACTAATGAACCACCTTGTATAAATAACTTGAGCAGGAGTTTACTTTAGAGTAAATTCTTAGTTACTTCATGCAATGTAATAAATGCACAAGTGTTAGAATGTGCAATTATGTTAATGTGCATGTATGTGCATTTAGTCCATATTTACACGAGTCATAGGAATAGGTATAAGAAGAGTCATGGGTAGAGTAAATTCCAATGTACATATCTTATTATCTATACCTTTATTATAGTGAGAGGAGAGATACAATGTTATTATAGTGAGTAGGTACAATGTAGTCCACCAAAAATTATAGTGTTCAAGTCCTCCGTGATATTGCATTGTACTATTTTTGTAATATTTCATTAATTAAATATTACTAAGTTATTGTAGATTTTTATCTCATTAATTTGCTATATATTATAGTGCAATTATAATATACTTATCGTAGATTACTTATTTGATATCTTGTGGTTGCATTTCCTTCAATATACATCCTCAAAAGCTAACAATGGTATCAAAGAACATGATAGATCTATAGGAAATAGGGAGAGCCACAAGAGATATTGAGAGGAATTTAAAAATCTCATTTGTATAACTTCTAAAAATACATTTGGTTGGAGTATTTCCATGGAGTTGCAAAAAAACATGTGAATACTAGGACACAACATTGATTCCACTAGATTGACAAATCAACTAGTGAATATTTAGAATCCATAGATTTAGAGATTTACCATTTTCTAGTTTCTAACACTTTGTTGTAGAAAAAGGAGATTCAAAGAAATTTGGGAAGCTTCCTACAATAAATCTAGGAAGAATATATTCTTTGGAATCAATCTAGTAGCTGAAGCAACAAATAGAAAACTAAATATTTGGAGACCTGAAAGAAAAGGTCCCATTGCAAGAGTTGCAGACCTACAAATTACAAAAGAGAAAAAATGCTAGACGAGTCTTATTGTAGTTTGAATATACTTCATAAAATATTCTAGGAGGATATTAGAGGTTGGTGATCTCCATTGAATATTGAAGACTACAAATCAAGGAGGAGTTCCTAGAAAGAAGACAACATTAAAAGAGGAAGATACTCAAGTAAAAGAGTCTTGAGAAGATTAGAAATTGGAGATATCCATTGAAAATTTAAGGGAATAGCAATAGAAGGTCTCATTTAAGAATTTACAATCTTGGAAGACTGAATATTGTTAATGACTAGTAAATGCCTAGCTCAAAATTCTACAAGTAGCAGATTATAGATATCCAAGAGGGAGATCTCATTGCAAAACTTCCACAATTGAATATTAAAGAAAAATTTTCATTGAGAATACTAGAGAAGCTACAATATTGAATACCCTAGATAAGAGGTCTTAAGGAGAAAGGAGAAGGATAAGAAAGCCTTATTATAGAAATTGGATAAGGTTATCGAAGGAACTCATAGGAGAACTCATTGGATAAATTCATCAGGAAGGAGAAGTTTTTGATAATAGTTTTTTGGATAATTTTTGACATCCAAAAACAAGCCCAAAGGAGAATAATTTGGCAAAGAGTTTTCCAAATTTTGAAGGAGAATAATGAAGACTTTAAGACAATAAGAATATTGAGAAGTACGACACTATATTGGCCAAGTTGAAGTCAAAATTTGACAAGGAATTTGAAGGAGAAACGAGATATAAAAGCCAAAAAATCTAAAAGATTTTGAGATTATCAATAAAGGCTATTTCGAAGAAAGGATATTGTTGTTTTTTATAGTATAAAAGTGAAATCTTATTGAAGGAAAATTCCAATTGTGAATTGGAGGAGTTTCCTACCAAATTTATGAGATTCAAGGATGACACTTCTAAAGGAGAAATTTATTATGAAAGGGTAGCAATTTAGACATCATTTCTAGCTATGAAACTACATATCTATAGAGTGCATTCTAAAGGAATAGAAAATCCACCAAACTATAGATTCAAAGCAGTAAGCTAGAGGGTTTCAAAGCTACAAATAGATGAGCTAAAGAGCTATTTCAAACAACAAGTAAGACCTATGATTTCATCCATTGCAAGGTAGCAATTAGGTGATGCGAATCACCAAGACAACCATCATCTAACTATATCATTAAGGTAAGAAAATTTGGTGCAAAATAGGTTCATTTTTTAACAGTACTTATTTGGTTCATTATTATGTTTCATTAAGCACCATATCATAATTTAAATTCACATATTAAAGTCTTCAAGGGAGTGCAAAAGATAGTTTTACAATGGTTATAACCTGCACACAAAAGGAGGAGTTATATATATTTCAAAATAATGAAAATATCAACATCCTACCTTCTAAGTAAATAAAATAAGACATTATTCATAACTAATAGTTGTATATATTATAGTGCATATTTCAGGTTACTTTTAAATAGTTCATTTACAGGAGCAATAAGGAGAAATTGCTATTGCAATATACTAGTTATTACAGGTAGATTAAGTATTCATGTTAAGGATGAAAATTAGTGCAAAGTTAAGTTGCATGATTAAGAGCTTGGATTTATTATTTCTAAGTTAACCAAGAAAATGAGAGAGTTCTCTATCAAGGAATACAACATCAAATAATAAATTGACACCAAGGAGTAGTGCAAATAAGTTGCCTCATCAAGGAATAAATAAAGCTTGCAAAAGGAGATTTAAATATCTCAAAATATAGGTGCAAATTTAAGGTATTATATTCTAACTATTGAAAAAATAATTGCATTATATTATTGAAAAATAATATTCTTTTCCTATAAATAAAAATAGGATAGAGCTAGAGTGTCTCAAAGACACTAGAACAACTTGCAAAGTATATTTACAAAGTGACCATTTTAGCAAAGTTAAGAAGCATATTTTAGGCTAAGGAAGAGATCCAATAAAAATCTCACATTAGCCAAGTTTCAAGGTGTCTAAATACACCATATCCATCATTGAATCTAGTTCCTATAGCAGCATTAACCGAAAACAACAAGACCTACATAAGGAGCTCATCATCTATTGCATACGAATGAAGAGAGGATAACACTAAGGAAAACACATTGTAGGTATAAAATAAGAGGTGAAAACAAAGGTGCATTACCAAAGCTATATCTTGGATGAACGACCAAATTAAATGAAGCACCTAAATCCACTATTGGAGCACCATAGAACCACCATTTTAGTGCTCTTGAATCACCATAGTTGGATCCATCCTCATAGCATCACCATTCTCTTGGAAAGAAAGCGTTGAAGAAAATACTCAAAGGGTATCAATTGGCAAGAAGTATACAAGGAATACGATACATTGAAAGAAGTATTACATGCATGAAGTTTGAGAGAAACTTGCAATTTAGAGCCCAAACATATTGTACCACTTGGCATATCTAAACAAGGCACCCACATATTCATTAACGTATGTCCATGAAAGAAGCAGTCGAAGATAAAATTAACACCTATCGTTGAGCATTGAATAACATCATTTGGAGGTTACAAGGAATAATAATTATAAGGGAGAAATTAGCATTTAAATAATCTAAACCAAAATCCATCAAGTACATAATTATCAAGGCACCACATGTCTAAAGTTTGAAGGAGCATCAAAGCTATTTAAGCGCCCAAGATTGAAGAAGAACAAAGGTAGAAAATACATGCACAATACATTATTAAATAAGGGAGTCAAAGTGCCCTTAAGGATGAGAATAAGGAGATCATAAAAATTGGTTGATCTCTACCATACACAATGAGAGGTGGGTGAAAATTCTTTATCCCAAATGTGATTTTAGAAAATCTACAGGAAACGGGTGTATTCAGTGGACCTTGAGGTTCCAAAATGCTAAAGTTGAATATAATAAAATCTTGTTGACATTGAAGGAGGAAGGATAAAATACAATACTCATTTCAATCACATAGACAATTTACTTGCACCAGTACAGTTAACAATGAACAATGATCGAGTATTCAAAGAGGAGTTAATATACTCCAAGGCATGTAATAGAAGAAAGTTGATACATTGGAGATTGGAGCCAATAAATGCATACATATTGCAAGCAGGATATAGTTTTACATATTTAATATTTTTTTTCTAAGTTTAGGTAGTTATAAGGTGCCTCATATAAGGTTGAAATTTATTTATTAATGCATTAAAATATCAACCTTAGAGAGTAAGGAAGCAATATTAGCAAAGGGAATATATATTAGAAGAATTTATAAATTGCTTGAGATTTAAAAATTACAATATTTGCAAATATTTAATTTGGGATATATAATAGTTTCTACCTTTGATAATTAAAATAATATTTTGCAAATATTATTATTTTCTAAAATTCCAAATTAGGGAGTTATAAGCTGTACTACGTCAAATTTTAGTTTATTGGAATTTAGAAAAATTAAACAATTGGAAAGGGAAGATTAAAGAAGCAAAAAAATTAATTGCGTAGAAGTTGGAAATAGCATTTTACATTAATATCTTAAATTATTTGTTTGAGACATTAATCCAACTAAAAGGTCTTGAAGGAAAAGAACCTTATTAAAACTTGAAGGTGCATCACTATTTATATTTATATTTCTACTTACTAATCAATAGGGAGACATAAGGAAAGAAAGTAAAGTTGAAAATTAGGTATACAAAATAAATTCAACTTAAGTTAAGAAATCTAAGCATACTATCAAGTTTCATAGTGCATTCAAACACTTGTTATATAGAAGCAGTTTACAAAATTTGCTAAATTGGAAAGTTCTTAGCAAGGTTGAACATATACTTAAAACTAGGGAGCCATAAGGTATACTAATATAAAGTTTCTATAAAAAATATTCCCAAAATATAAAATAATTCTATTAGTTGATCATATTCTACAAGAGTTGAAGGTGAGAGTCCAGAAGTTAAAGAGGATTGAAAGACACAAGAAAAATTACAATAGATAAAATAACATGAGGAATAAAGTATCGCAAGGCACACTAAAAAAAGATGCAAGAACAAGATAAATACAAAATACCACACCAAATATGCAAAATTAGTTCTAACACAAATAATTCTATAATTCAAATTGAAAAGAACATTTGGTATATTGATTTCAGTGCTAGTCATCGTATAACACACAACTTGCAATGGTTTGATTGTCTTGAAATCACTAATAATTATAGGTTTAAAATTACAAATGGAAAGAACTATATTATACATGGATATGGGTGTCTAATACCTAGTAAGTTAATTCTAAACTTTCTTCTATATAATGTCATGTATGTTCCTGGATTAACATCTAATCTCATTTTAGTAGCAAAGCTGGTAGAAATAAAAAATATAGTTGATTTCAAACATAAATGGATTCAATGTGTATTATCATAAATTAAAATGATATAGAATCTACAAGATCAATCCACAGAGATATATATTCTCTAGATTCAATTAAGACTTCACAAGATATTGTTGCATGTCAAAACAATACTAATACATTTGCTGAGGAACAGGTTGCAAAAAATAAAGAGTTCTTACATCTTAAAAGTAGATGGGGAAATAGAAGATTCAATATTAAAATAACAAGAGGACAACCAAACTATGCTCTATTTCATCATCTACAACCTAGATAAGAATAAAAGCCTAAACAAGATGATAATACACATCCAAATTCAAACAAATAAGACAATGATGGAATTAGAAGAGAAGAACTTGAATTCTAGAACCAATACGAAGATCCATATTGAATACTGACATCTTAAATACCCAAATAACGTACTATAGGGGGGTGTTAAAGTATATTACATTATTGGGTACATGCTAATGTACCACCTTGGGTACATAAATAAAGTACGATTTTAGTTTAGAGTAAATTTTGAGTTACTTCATGCAATTTAATAAATGCACAAGTGTTATAATGTGCAATGATGTGAATGTGCATGTAGTCCACATGTACATGAGTCATAGGATAATATAGAATAATATTCATGGGTAGAGTAAAGGCCAAGGCACATATATTCCTGTATATATACCTTTATGTAAGATATAGTGAGAGGAGAGATACAATGTTACTATAGTGAGTAGGTATAATTTAGACCTTCATTGAGAATTTTGGAGTGTTCAAGTCCTTCATGACATTGCATTGTACTATTTTCATGAGATTTCATTAATGGCATATTATTGAGTTATTGCATAATTTTATCTTGTTATTTTCCTACATATTATATTTCCATTATCATATACTTATCATAGCTTACTTATTTCACATTTTGTGGTTGCATTTCATTCAATATACATCCTCAAAATCTAACAGTAATGTGCCAAGAATAATTAATTTCCTCTATACCTTGATGGGATGAATGAACACATGATTCACACATGCTAGAAAAATGAACATGGTCTCATAACAACATATATATTTCTTGTCATGAAACTTGTACAAATAGTAGTCACAAGGTTCCCATTCAAATTTACACATAAGTAAAGAACACGACATAGGGAAGATAGTCACAGTTGGTCTATATATATATGTGTGTGTGTGTGTGTGCATGTGTGTGTGTGTGTGTGTTAAAACTAGTAAAATACATATGTTATAATGAAATTTCTTGAAGGTACCAATACATAGATTAAATCAAGGCTCAATTATATATCAATACACAAGATAACTGAGAGAAGAACTCTAATTGGTCCATATACTAGGCATGAGGAACTATCATTATTTGTCCCACATTTTTTGATTTACCAAAACTGGTTACTTATATAGCCTATATTTAAATTCAAAATTTGAATTTTCCCCCAACTGTCATCTGTTGAAGCACCTATGTTATTATTGGTTGTTAAGCATGAAGTACTACATTGGTAGATCTTGATAGGTCTTGGATCTAGTCAAAATAAGTTTTATCTACCAATGGAATGGTTCCTCATGAATGAAATATTAATGGACATTTATTTTGGAAAATTGAGGTTTAGGATCAGCCTACGAAAGGTAAAAAACCCTCTAAACAATTCCAAGGTTACATGGGTCCCATCCCCATATTTGTTCAATTTTTGGGTCATTGCATTTCTTGACCTTTTATCAGACTTGGGAGATTCCTATATTGATCAACCCTTTTTGAGTTTCTAGTGGCTAAGGCCATTTAAGACATTTCCTTATTTTTAGTTTCACCCTTGGATCTACCATCTCTTGTATCTCAAGGCTTGACTACTAGACTATAATAGAAGTCTTTAGCTCAAGATTCTTTTCAGTGATCCGATGGCTCCAATGGTATTTATTTATTGCATAGATTTGATTTTATTGGAGGTTATCTTTGAATATTAATTGAAGAGTCTATTATTTAGGCTTTAAGTGATATATTAACTCAAAAAGGTTTACTTGTATTCCCAAAATGACATGTTTTAGAAGATTTATAAATTCATGTAATATTATCAGTTTTGAATATTAACCAAAGTTTCACTCTTATTTGTCTCCTATTATTTTGGGTGCTACTTCTATATTTTTATTGATCCTTGCTTAATTTTTGATGCTCCAAAGTTACCTTATAGAATATTGTTAGAATTATCCATTTGGCAAGTGCTTGGATTGTAGAATATAGAAATTTTTGTTTTATTTCTTGCCATGGCTAGGGTGGCATTTTTATAGACCAAGAAGGATATACAATTAATTAAATTTTAACAACTTAAACTATCTAGGATGTTTATGTTTTCATATATGGTAATCTCTTCTAAACAATATGAATCTCTTGTCTAATCACCCCAAGTCCCTTCTTATTCTTTCATTATTCCTATGTTCTACATCCCTAGGGCCTCTATTTATTTATCATTGGTAATAACACTAAGAATGTATGACTTATTGCATAGTAACTATGAACTTAATCATAAATGAAGTATAATTTAGTTTTTGATCCCACCCATATGGGTTATGGGTAAGTTTATGACCATTGTATATGAAATGGTTTCACTGCAGCTAGGGTCCTTTTGGCTAGTACCAAAAAGGATTTGATACACCTATCAATAACAATATTTGGCTTAGATACCACCATAAAGGGTATAGGTCATAATATTTCTAGAAAAATTTATTGTAGACCTTCTGTTAATGATATCTTCAACATCCTCTTAGCATATATTACTTGGTAGGTATAAGATGAATCAAGTATTCTCATTTTGCATTAGATATAGATAGAAAATTGATCAACATTCATTTATTAGATAGGTTTTTTATAGTGTAGTTAGACATTAATATAGTTTTAGTTTAACTATTGGTTATCTAATTGTACCCAATTCATGCTCTAACATAGTGACTATCCTCTATGGTTATTAGGTGTGTCTTATACCCACACATTGAATGGATAATATAGTTTGGGAAGTCTAGGGCTCATGGGATGTAGCTTTAAGGATAATATTCAAGTTTTTTTATAAAGTTTGGCTCCTTTTTTGGGTGTGATATTTGCACACTTCTTCCTATCTTATCCTAGTCTTCTAATTTCCAATGAGGAAAAGGAACGAGAGAAAAATATTAAAACTATATAGCCTAGACTAAGGGTGGTGATGCACCGGGAATATAAATTTCTCATTTTCATGGGATATAATGATTACAAGCATCATCATTGATAACACACAAGGAACATAGTCTCTTTGGGCTTAAGTCACCATAGTCATCCATACATAAGAAACATGATAGAAAATAGAGTATATTCACAAATTCTTATATATAAGAACCATATTATATTAATGATTTATATAATATGGATTAAATATTATCAATAAAATTAAGTGGCTCTTGATACCAACTACAATACAAGAGATAAGTGAAGGAACGGTTGTATACAGGTCCAGATACTAGGTACAAAAACAACTTTCATATTTTTTTTCCAATTCAAAATTTTACCTAGGGTTTTGTCACCAACTATGGACAATATCAAGGACTCTAGATCTGTAGCCATAAATACTATAGGTTGGGTGTGTTTGATGGGACATAGTCCCATATTGCTACTTTTTTTTATCACCCATGCTGGAGATCCATTAAAATTATAACCCTGAGATTTTCCTTCATTAATGTCCTAAATTCTAGTGCTGCCCCTTTATAGCACCTCTATGTTGTCATATAAAATATGCCAATTATTTCCTTATTGGACATGTCTAATTACCTAGAGAAGCAAATTCAAAACTAGATTACTTTATTCCCCTTGTGTTTGGTTAATTTGGGTTATTGTAGTTATTTGGTTATGACTAATGTTGTGTGTCCTTCACATTGCAATGGGTTCCCTTAATGAACCCATTCTTAGTGCATCCATTTGGGATTTTGGTTTTTCTTCTTGCATTTTTTCTACATAAAGTGGTACCCTTTGTGATTGACCCATATATTTATTCCTTTCTAGCATTCTAATGGTGACCAAGACTACCAAATTCTCTACTATGATGGGTTTCTAAGGTGTCCTTCATTTCTAGAAATTTTTTCTTCTACTTTCTATTGCTTTTCTACAATATATTTTTGGAATAATATTGGGGGTGCCAAAAAGTCTCAAGGTTTAGTGGGGTTTTTACAACTTGAAATATTCAATATGTTATACTTTTTATGGCCCCTTCAATGTTGAGATCCTCTTGAGGAGGGATGATATCTTTCCTTCTTGCTTTCATATTTGGCATCGTTGATCCTACTATTTTCTATTTTAATTGTGTCTCATTACCTAGGGTTACTAATTGATGATAACTTGTGATCACACCAAGGAACTACAAACACCATCAAATATAAAGGAGGGCTAGGAATTTTACCTTTTATTTCTAGGGAGGAAAATATTTTGCATTCACTAAAGGGAAGAAAATCCTACCAAGAGTGAAGCCCCTTTAGCTATGATCATCAAAAAGAGTTCAAGAATAAAACTCATGGCATGATTTTTCTTAGTTACCACTAGAAAGGCTTATGAATAAATGTTATTTTAGTTTGATTGGTCAGATAAGCTTTGTCATGTGTGAAGGTTTAGATTCAACATCGGTTTGTGGTGGAGTACCTTTCTTGGAAGCACTCTTGATGGTCTTCTATAATTTGTTGATCCATAAGAGGTAATTATGAGGTTACCTATTGCTAAATTAATACCAAATATTGTGTGTTCAAAATGTATTGTAAAATATTTTTTTGAATCTGGAAATTTGTGCCAAAATTTGTAGTGCATATCATTTTTAATATTGCCATGCAAATTGAGCAAATAAGATCACTAAAAAATAAAAAATTTGGTGGTTGTCAAGCATATTTTGTAGGCAATCAATTTTTGTTGTTTAAAACTGCTATGACCACTACTGCCAATACTTCTATATTTACATGTGTCATTATTTACATATGTAAAATTTGGAAGCACTCACTTGTAAGCCTAATAGTTGAAAATTTGATCGTTCATAAGAATTAAAAAATATGACCATGCATATTTTGAAGCTTGTATGCATTCAATGCTTTCCTTTCCATTATTATATATGGCATAGACTATAATGATTCCCCTTGAGGAATATTACATTATTTGGTACATGATAATTTACACCCTGCTACCTTCATGGTATAATTATAAATATGTAATATATTAGGGTTGAGATTTTAGTTTAGGTTGGTGATGTATATTTATCCTTTCATGTAAGTTTCAATGTACAAGAAATACACAAGTCTCATGTAGGATTGCATTATGCAATAAATGCACAAGTGTCATGCAATTTAGACTAGTGCAAGTGTATATTGAGAGAATGTACAGAAGTGTCTTGTATGTGAGAGTTAAAATATATAAGTTGAGGATGTGCACACGTATCTTAGATTAGGAGTGCATGTAGATGTGTATAACTATCATAGATTAAAGTATGCATGCAACAATAAAGTGAAGAGTCTAGTATACAAGTGGCAATATGATAAGCCAAAGGTCATGGGACTTGTCATATGGAAAGCAATAGTCAAGTACTTGAAGAGTCACATTACTATGGCTATATTATAGAGATAATACCCCATAATAATATAATATGAGTATCATATTACTAAGCTGTAAGAGGTAGAAAAGGAATAAAGCTTTTATATAGTTTTTGAACAATTAATATTGTAAGTTTTCATCATGCATAGTTCATGAATGACTTAGACCATTTACATTCATATTTAATTATGTAAGTGAATTTTATTTTTAGTATTGTATAGTCCTTAATATACATATTAATTTTCTCATATATTATTCTACTCATTATTTTGACCTTTAATATTGTGGCTATTTTATATTGGGACCTATAAAATTTTGTGGTAGTAAGGCTTAAAAATCCCATAATTCTAACTCTTCATGCTTTCCTATTTTAGATCAGTTTAAATCTCATTTCAATACCAAGTCACCATCCTCAAATAACTTAAGCAATGTTCTTTTATCAAACCAAATTTTAATAGCTTCTTGCTATTGGCAAAAGCTATTTTAAGATTCTTCCCATTTTTCTTCTATTAGAAATAATTTCACCATCCTTATTTCAATTGGCCTTACATCCTCTAGCTCCATTTAATAAATAAATTTTAAAACCAGTAATTTTAGATGTATTGGCAACACAACTTCGTTTCCATAGACTAAAGTATACAAGGTAGTTTTTAGAGCCTTCTTGACCATAATTCTATCTATTGATAATGCTTGATTAAGCTTTAAATACCAACTTTGTTTTTTTATCACCAATATTTCATTTGATTATTTTCATTAATATTTTTTTTGTGGACTTTGCTAGTTCATTGCCCTATGGGTAGTAGCTAGAGGAAGGTTTCTAATATATGCCATATTTTCACAAAATATTATTTTCACCAATTTTATTTGAGGTCTCAAGGTATATATTTTGAGACCTACTTTTGGGCATTTTAAAAGTGCTCATTAAAATGAGTAATCCAATCATTTTATTAATTCTACATATGTATTGACTACAATTCATCATGCTCCTCTATCAACATGTTACTTTTCGACATAATAGAACTAGAAATATATTCACACAAGAATATTCATCTAAACAAATTGGTGGGATGGATTTTTATATCATACTCTTGAATATTAGTAATCCATAAAACCTTATTTTCACCAAGTTCTCCTTGTATAATAAAATTCTAGACATTTGGATGCGTAATAAACACCAAAGTCTTGTTTTGTGAGATTTAATTACTTAGCTTCTTCATAGATTTCATGAGTGCAAATAGCTATTTTCAATGAAGTTATAGTACTCATCATAGTTGTGCAATGTCTAGATCAAGAAGGCTATTGGTTCTTTATATGATCTTCATCCTTCTAAGTTAGTACGATGACAAAGATTTCCTCAACATCACATACATATAGGATGAAATCCTTCTGATTTTCAGGATTGCTTAACACTAGAGCTTTGGTTATGGCTTGATTGATTATTTTAAAAGCTTACTTTATTTATTCTATATATGTAAAAACTACATTCTTCTTCAATAGCTCCATAATTGGCTTCACTATCTAGCCAAAATTAGATAAAAACTTCTAGATAAAATTTATTTATCCAAAAATATTGTAATTTTTTTATGTAATTGGGAATGTTAATATTGACTTGACCCTATCTGAATCAACGGATGGACCTTCCTTTGACACCGCATGCCACAATATATTACCCTCATGGACAACAACTATAGACTTTTTAGGATTTAGTGATACTCCAAATTATTTGCACTTTTGAAATACAAGTTGGAGATGACTAAGGTGCTTCACATTTTGGTGTAAAAATACTATCATATCATCAAGATAAATTAATATCACCTTCACCAATTCTTTGCAATCCAAGTACATATGTATCTAGAAGTTAAATCAAGCATTGGATACACTAAAGGGCATTCTTTGGTAAGCAAAGGTACCCCACTTTATGTTGAATGTAGTCTTGTATTGTTCCTCATCTCATAATAAAATATTGTTAAATCTATAGAATCCATATAGCAAGAAAAGTATCTCCAATCCAAAAAATGTATTTAGAATTTGATCAATTTGAGATAGGGGATAATGATCTTTCAATGAATACTTATTCATATTCTAAAAATAAACATAGAGGTGACTATCACAATTTTTATTCCTTATTGAGACCAAATTCACCACCCATGTTTAGTTCTTGATATGAAATATAATTTTTGTGTTAAATTTTTTTAGCAACTCTTGCCTCATGAGGGTTTCTATCTTTGAATTTAGTAGCCTCTAATTTTACCAAAATGACTATCATTAGGAAACAATTAAACATTGTGTTGAGTAGTATCCTTGCTATAGACCTTCAAGTCATCATAGCTTATTTACTTCTTGTTCTTAACAACACATTCCAACCTTAAAAAAAAATAGGATCAACTTGTACCTCCTTAAACTCCTATTCATCAACTTTTATTTTTGGGTTGCTTTTTATCACTTTTTTCAAAGAGGTTTTCAAGAGTAGTCAATTATTTAGATATGTGATTATTTTTAACCTAAATTATATCCTCTTGATCTATGCTCCTAATTATCTTTTCACGCATGTTAGCATAGGCTACTTCTTGAACTAGAAAGTTCATTATTTGCTTATCATCATGAAATATCCACTAGAAGGTATTTTTTTGGGACAAACGGCTAGAAAATTAGCTTAGCTATCTTTGAGATATTCCAAATATATAAGTCTAGACAAAATTTTACCCCCTAGGAAGCTAGTGCATTATCCTATACATTTTTATTTTAGGAAATTGCCTTTATATTTATGACCTCAAAACTTTCTAGTAGATCCTAGAATTTGTTCTAGTAATCCTTGGGGTAATGCTACTTATTGTTGCATTTCTCTATGACCTAATTAATCACTAGTTTTGGGTCACCATATATTGTCAGCAAGTTGATTCCCATTTATCTGCTTTGACAAACCTAAACATATGGATTCATATTCTACCATATTGTCTGTGCAAATCCATGTTAGTATATAATATAATTTATTATTTCTCTCAAAAGGATATACCAACACCACTTTAGCTCTAAAAACATTCCAAAATTGAGTTCCATCAACGTAGATCTTACAAATATTTGTTTTCTGGAGACCCTGGTTTGACAAGGATGGAAGATTTTACTCTTTTGGCTTCATTATGGAGAGCCTATTCATGTTTCAATCGTAGCATTGAAATATCTAAGATAGAATTCATCTTCTATTCACAATTATTCTATGATTATTTCTTAGGGATTCATTTCATCAATGATTATATTGATCAAATCTTCCATAACACTCTCTATGTCATAAGGAGTTGGATTTTCTACATAGATCTTTAGTTTCTTTCCCTTGTGTGGAATCACCATATGTGAATAATCTAGAGATAGGTAGCCACCCAACTTTGTTGTGAACTCTTGAGATATATATATATATATATATATATATATATATATATATATATATATATATATATATATATATATATATATATACAAATAATGGATTAATATCAACTAATACCACCTCTTGTATCACTGTCACCTCTGGCACCTTGTCTAATAGCATTGGTATTTCCTTGATTACTCCAATCATTTTTATTGGGCTACCATCCATTTTTAAGACTCCAAAACTTATTCAAGTATATTCCATACATGTTTCTTCACATATTTCCTTTACCATTACTATTTTTGCTACTCAATACTCCACCATACAATTTTATACAATCCATCCTTTCATGTATAGAGACATATAGAAGGGAGGAGGCTTGTTTTTTACTATTCTAGGAATATATTGATCTTGAGCTAAGTTAATCTCTATGTATTACATGCATTTAGAATGGAAAGACTTCAATGAAGCTTGGAGAAGAATAATTTATGAGAATCATTAAAGCATCATATATACTCTCTTTTTAAGGTGTCTTCTTCAATTTTTCTATATTATTAAACCCTAATGACTTCAAATTATTATTTTCCTTCTCTGGCTCATCAAATATCCTCTAAAAATTCTATATTGATTATAGAATTTACCACTTTGTTAGAGAACGGTATTGGAGTTTATTTTGAGCTTGTTCTTTGGAATATTCTTGAGTCCCTTTTGCTTCCTTCATTTTTTCCAATCTATGTTGCTCTTTCTAGTGCTCTGGTTGAGGGTTTTCTTTCTCTAAACTTTTGAATGTTGGGATGATACCTTGAAAGGGTACAATTTATAGGGATCTATATACAAAGGTTTCTTCTTGGACCTTTTCAAGACAAATATGCATTCTTCTTCAAAAGGATCTTTCATGAACATAATCTGATCTAATTCTCATAACATGTCCACTGGACCTTTGTATTCTTTATCAACCTTCTCTATAGCTACTAACTATGCCTAATGCTAATAGATTATATAAGTGCTATGCTATGTTATTCATTATAGACCAAGCACCAATAATTCTCTTCAAATGAGTATGGAGATGGTCATTTATCTTGGTTACTATATACAACATTGGATTTTTCCATAATTTTACTTGTGGAGGCTCCTTGGTCTTTTATAACATAGGAAAATATTTTGGGCTGATACCTCTAAGCCTCTTACCTTTTTATAGTAGTCATATATTTTTTTAGGTTTTTCAATGCTATTAGTAATTATTGCATAATAAAGGATTCCTTAGATTTAGAGGCCGATAATTAATGTATAATAGGTGTCAAAGGCAATGCTATAAAAGTGGGTGTTGAAGATAGAGGTGAAGCATTTGGAGTGGTAAATGAGGCTAATGCAAGCATGGGAATGATCATTACCAAAGTTTGTGTTTCTTAAAAGGTTGAGTAATTTATGAGATGTATGGTATGAAAACCCTCTATGGAAGTTCTCCCTCAAATATTAACGTAATATCAGTAGCTATAACATCCTAAAACACTTGTAAAAATATAATCATGTTTGAATATCATGTATAAAGATCTAAATATGAGGAAAAGATATAAATACAATAAATGGATGCCTAAGGATTTGATGGCCTTATCTCTTTAGAAATTATTTTCTATGTTTTTTTGAATCTAGTATTTAAATATGTGATTACTTTCTAGGGATGTCTTTGAAAAGCAATATATTATGTGAGTATTGAAAATGCAAAAACTATTTTTTTAATGATTGAATTAATATTAGCAAGTTCAACTCAAGAGTGGATGCTTCCACCATGAAGAGTTTGATACTAGTGTGATATTTTTCCTTTGAATAATAATACTAGAAGCCTTACCATGACATCCTCACCTCAGATATTGTAAATAGTGGATAAGGTTACCACATCTTGACAATTTTCATATGTCATTTTCCTAGTTCCATATTAGGTGGGTATATATTTGAGGGTCACTTATGGAATGTCATCAATATTTTCTAAATTAAGTAGTCATTTGTTGTTCCATCTAGAAAATATCTATCCAACCATCTCTTTTGACATAGTGGACTCAAATAAATATAAAGAACTGGATAGTATGGAGTTTATGCTTTCTACCAGAGACTATGGGGAAGGATATGGAGATCTAAATATTTTGGATCTAAATTGTGGCAATTCAAGAAACTAAAATGGTTCTTATTTCTTTTTGTCTATTTATCTTGTGATTATAATCCTTCAAAATGGATGGTGGCTATGTTCTAAACACATAGTTTATTCTTAGTGGTGTCATTGGGTAATTGTAAAATTGTTATAATAGACTAGAATTTCACCAAGATCATACTAAATTGGGAAGGTGAGACTTGTGTCCAGCCAAACATGCCAAAAATTTTGGTCCAAAATCTACCTAAGTATATGATATGCACCCTAGATCTTGGCCAATATTGGAAGACTTGGAAACTCTTTTGAGTCAACCTTTGGAGAAGGTTCACTCCTTGTACAAATAATTAAATGAAATGGTGTTTAAGACTATATTGAGTGATGAAATGGTAAGGAAGAGTAGGATTATATATTTTAGTTAAATTTGGTTAGCTAACAAAAATGAGATGCACCATATAAGAGTCTTTTACATTCAATTTAATTCAAATATTAACATACCAACTAGCATACAATCTTATAGAACATAATTTAGAAAAATTTATATGCCTCTTAAGTATTTCAATAAATAAATATTAAAAATCCAAAAAATAATCTAGATTAATAGAGTTGCTTAAAAAAATACACCATTCATAGAGCATAAAAAAAATGCATTTGAGATGTAACTCAAATTATCATCAATTCTATAACACCCTTTGTTAGAGCTAAAATAACACTCGATTATTTTTATAGGAAGAAGCTATCATACAACATATGCAATAAGTAATCATTAAAGATTTCACTCTTTCTAAGGTATATTTTATTATTTATAGGATTACATTCATCTTTCTATTAGCTCTAATTGTTACATGAAAACTATCTATATGCTTGACAAGGGTGAGTTTAGGGCATGGGCATCACTTTATAGCTTAGCCTATCTTAGCCATTGTGATTCAGTTGTGATGATATGGATGGTTTTGATCTTCTACTATAGCTTGGTGTCCATATGTCTTCGACAAGTCTTGATGTCCTCTGGTAGGTTCACTTTTTGCCACTCTATTTGGTGATTGGGCTAGGTTTTAAGGATATGTGTGTGATGGATGAGAACTTGGATTATCTGGATATATAATAGAAGAATCTAGCTAAAAAATACATGTTCAAAATCCTTCTATTCACTAGAAATATCTAAATATTTTTTTGAGCCTTGTTGATTAGACCAAACTTCTTTACCTTGGCAAAATTTTGAGTTCAATAATGAGATAGAATGTTATATGCTAGAAATTTTTTTTCCTTAAGGTGACATCAACATATTAAAAGTATGACTCTCTTTATCTTTAGTCTTCTAACTTAGTAAACTTTTTTATCCAAGAATGCCAAATGTTGGACTTTTCTTCCTCCCATGATGATGTTAATGTTTCAAAAGTCTAGTTTGACCTTTACCTTAGTTAAATTTTATGTTTGGTCCCTTGTGGAATTTTCAAACTTTTCCTGCCCTTGTGGTGATGTTAGCTCTTCAAAAATCCATCCTTCTCTTGTCTTGGGCCTTTATGAAATTTTAAGTTTTGTCATATAGTAAAATATTGAATGTTGGATTTTTATTACTCTTGTGGTTATGTCATCTATCTAAAAGTCTAGCCTTATTCTATCCATATTCTTACTTAGACAATTTACAAGTCCTTTATTATATGCCAAACATTTTTTCTCCTTGATATTATGGCAATGCTCTAAAAGTCCAACCCTCCTATTTCTTTAAACTTAGCCCAATTTTGAATCTGATGCTACGACATAATGTTGAAATTTTCTACCTTAGCCAAATAATTGGTTTGACAACTTGTTCTACTCATATAACTACCTTCCAATCTAACTTCCATTATCTTATTGTATCAAAAATTGACTTGATCAACAATTCTTTACATGTGGGTTAATGCTTTGATCCAAAAATTGTTTATCTTTCTTCTTCTATTTTGCATCTACAAGCTCTTTATTTATCTCCTCTTCCTTTATATACATATAATTATTGTATGGATATTTTAGGATTTTCTTGGAGAATATTGTAAATTCCAATAGAAATTTCTATAAATATGTTACCTATTTTATATATCTAACATTCTCTATATTTTTATGTGAATGGAATAATTACAAGGGTCTATAATCTAATATATTATGGTGTTATTACTCATGATGCAATGGTGACACTATATTACAAATTTAAAAATGGAACATAACTTCTTCGCATACATTGAGTAAGGGTGGCATGTGTAAAAAAGTATATTATAATGATAAGCCATCATCTATCCATTCTAGATCAATATGGTGCCTAGTGCATAAATAGATGTGTCAAAAAGTATCTTATGGTTGGTGTACCTTTATTGCTTACCTAAAAATGATTATATCTATTTAAGAAATTTGAGTATTTGGGCTTGGAAGGAATAGGAGGTCCCTTAGGCATGCACACTCTAAGCAAGCAAGCATTTGGAAACTCTTATTTTTGAATTGGGATCTGTATGGAATAATGAACTAGTATTTTTTTTGGATTTTTATTTATCCTCAAGTATTAATCTAAGGTAGTATGCATTTTCTAAAGAACCCATGGCTATGATCTCCATATATGAGAAAAAATAGTACTTCAATCCATTAATATACTTGAGAACCAAGTGTCTCTCATCTTATTTGATTGAATGACAACAGATAAACTAATGGAACTTATTCATGTACTATTGGATAGATTTATCTCTACACTATTACAACTATTAAAATTAAATATAATAATGTTTGTAGCGCAATAATAACTTAAACCATTCACTAAAACTACAATAAGTCTATCAAGGAAGAGTGAGAATTTATAGACTCTTCTATTTGGCTATTAGAGACTTCTTACCAACAAACAACCAATTTTGACATATTCAAGTTTGTGAAGGTGATCTTGTTGGTGATAAATAACTGAATGATCATTTAATATACCTTAGTTGCTAAATCCATGTGTGCAACTCATCAAAATTGATCTAACTTACATTAAATTATAATGTAATTGTTAGTCTATACATTCAAAGATCCATAAATTTAGAAGGGCATAGGATTAGTAGTTCCAAATGGGGCTCCGTATTGATGCATGATATATTAGAATTACTCAAATAAAGTGGTTATCTATTTCTTCAGAGTATATTTAATTAAATTCTTTATGTCCTAGGCTTTAGTCTCATGTTGAGATGTTGAAACTACCATTGTTTCTACTCCTTTGTAGTGATGACACGCTTTTAGGGTAATCATACATCAAATTTTGTATGACACCTTACTTCTTGTACTGTGAATGTGTGTTGATGTGCTTCCAACTATAAAACACACTAGAAGATCCTATGTAAATCAAGGGTATCTATAGGGAATAGTGGTATATGATGAGTGAAGAAGCACAATACGAGTGATTCATATTTGAATATCTTTGGTGGATTAGAGGAATTTTTCATACCAACTCGATCCATGCAATAGGTCTCTATATAATTTATAGTGAGAGTGATATTTTTTGTGGAAGACTTTATATATTATTTAGTTGAAATGTACCTTAATGGACTGAAAAAATTTAAATTTATAGAGACATGTACATATACATAAATAGTATCAACAATTGAAACTCTTAGTTAATCATGATATTATGATATAAACATTGTATACAAAATGAAATTATAATAGGTAGGGTGATTTGTATTGTAAAAATATAATAACAAGGAGAATTAGTGAAAGAGAAAATTATTAGATTCTTAGGTTCTTGGTTTCTTAGTTTAGAAGGATAAAGTATATTTATACAAAAACAATTTTTTAATATTATAAGGATCTAGAAGGTGAAACATTTTACTGTCATACACATCTCTATGCTATCAATAACTAATAAAGGATCTCTATCTTATGCCTTTGAAATCTAGTTGTTAGTTCCTAAAGTGGATGAGTGGATAAACTATTCTAAAATGGCAACAATAATATTCTCATGGTGACACACAACTTGGTTATTTATTGTTTATCATACTTACATAGGTTTCAATGACTTCTAGTATTCCTATATGGGTGACAAATGATTGGCACTAAACTAGTTGTGGAACCAAAGTGGTGTGATGCTTATATAGTAATCATGCCAAAGATAGAGTTTTAGAACTAGTGTGGTCTTGGTCCTAATATGTTTTTTAAAAACTTGTCTAGTAAGAAGTCTAGATAGGAACCAAGGCTAAATCTCTAAATCCACATTAGTTTCATGTCCAATGGAACTATGAGGAACCCTTAAATTATTCATATCACATTCAAATACTATTACAAATGCCATGGAAACAACATCAAACACCTTAAACCCTTAAAACTTAGACTACAAAACTTGTATGTTATGAATAAAGATATTTCTAGTAAAAAATATTGATAAAAATTATTATAATATTATAAATTTGATATTAAAATTATTATTACACAAATAATTTAACAATATTAAAATTATAATAAATTTATTATTTGATACGATGTATATAATTTGACATTAGATTCAACTGGTTAAAATGCATAATATAAAAGATGAAAAAAGAAAAATAATACTATTTTGATTGTTTATTATTTTAAAAAAATAGTGCTATTGTTGATATTACAACCCATGGAGAGTCTTTCCCCTTACATGAGACAAGAGAGGGCTAATTTTTTTTGTCTTCGGGTAGGATGTAATCATAATAGTTTGTTTACATGTATTCTTATCCTAGTTGAGATATTGTTTCCTTTTCCATGTCAACTATGTGTTACTTGCATGTTATTTTGCATGCTTCGAGATCAAAATGCATGTTAAGAATCCTAATATATGATGGGGATACATGGTGACACGTGTCACATAGTATATTGGCCATAATTCAATGGATCATGGTATTGCCAATTTATGCAAAGATTTTGTAGTAATTTTGCTTAGGTTTTTTCTAAAATGTCAATAAAATTTTATGTAGAAACTCGGAACACCACCTTGATTGATGTGTTGAATATGGGAAAAATAGGCAACAGTAAATAATAATAGTATAAATTTAATTCACCATTAATCATTAATATTCCATAATATTTCATTATGCAAATTTGCTAGCCTTTGCAAACATAAAATATGCATATTTAATGCAATATGGTGTCTTTTTGATTCAAAATACTATTGGTCTTTCACCTTCAATAATGTCCTTTCATATTCTCTCATTCTTCTCATGGGAGATGTGACTATCCAACCTTGCATGAGGTGGCATCATCAATCATTCCCTAATAATTACATCACATCAAGTAATGTAATAATATGATAAATAATGTAATAAAGTCTAACATGATACTTATTACATTATATGGTATATAGATCATTACCCACCATGTATTTAAAAGTGGTAGACTAAAATTGTGTTTTGGATTTAGCTCTAGCACTTTTAACATTGGCTCTAGATGTAGCTATAGCTTTATTGGATCTATATTTATCTTTTTTGGCATTGATCTCTCTCTACTATCATTGGAATTGGGTTAATACCTTTGTTTATTTATGTATAGGGCATTATTGCCTCTGTTTCATTGTATTTGGGTTACCTCTAGGTCATAATTACCTTTAGGTTACCTCAAGGTCATCATTGCCTCTAGGTCCTTATCTCTGGATTTCTCCTAGGTCATGATTACCTTTGGATTGCCTCTAGGCCTTTGCCTCTAGGTCACCTCTAGGTCATAATTGTGTATGGGTCACATCTAGGTAATAATTGCCTATGGGTCACCTCTTGGTCCTTTGCATATGTGTTTCCTTTGAAAAATTATTACTAAAATATATCTTTGGAATCCTCCACATCTTTAAAATATTCCAAATAATGTTTCATTTCAAGTGTTTTCGTTATAGGTATTTCAATCATGTCTTGGATCATATTATTCTAATATTAAAAAAATTTATCTAATATTTCTCAAGATATTTTTTTAATAGTAAAATAATATTCAATGTGTATGTTCTTATAACATTCTAACACATTCATCCATCCATAATTCATATGTAGTTTGTTTATCACTTTCTCCTTGTGCTAACACTTTCTTCTAGAGTTATTATTACCTCCATAAATTTCATAAGAATGTAGGTTTCAACACCCAACTATCACATATCCACTTGTTCAACAATGATTGCAACAACCCAACCTAGGAACTTCTACATATGATTCTTTCTTCGTAATTCTTATGTTATTGCTACCTATCACAAACTTAGTCTCATTACTTATTTCTTGATATTTATTTCCTCCTTTTGTATAGGATTCAATTTTCAAAAAAAAAATTCTCACTACTTCTTATTGGACCTTCATAACCAAGGACTTTATTCTTTGACCTTATTCCTAGTATTATGGGTATTTTCATACCTTGCCCATATATTCCCAAGCCTATACCATCATATCCCATTTTATTCATTATTTTTTAACCAATTCCTTTGGTATACTTTTCAAAGCATCTAATTTATTCATCCTCACTTCTATTGCTATCAAAATCATCAAAAATATGCAAACACCCAATTTTATTATTTTCACTATGGTCTCTACCATTATTCAAATACCACACATCATCACAATGTCCATCATAACATAAAGTTGTTGGCAATTTTGGGTACTTTGGGTACATTGCCTTTGCTCAAGTGTATAAGTTGTCATTGATGTCAAGAAGGTTTGAAGGAATTTGATTTGATGTCAAATAATTTGTTTTGATGAAGGTTTTGGCATGACAGTTTCAAAGGTCTTTTGCAAACCCCAAGTTGGCAGGTTTAAAGATTACAGGTGGATGCATTGGTTTAATGCATTTGGGTCCAGGAGGAAGTATTTATTTAAATAATTAAAAAACCTTGTTAAGGTTCCATTTAATTATTTTTAAATAAATATTAAACTATTATTTGCATGGGTTCTCCTAATCCATGGCGCAAATGTCTTAACAAGGTGGGCGCTATGTTTTAGCTTTGTGGGCGCTAGCCAAGACCTCCATCGACGTGTTAAAGACCTCCGTCGACGTCAAAGAGCCTATGGTAAAATTCATATAAATATCCCTCGATGAAAATCAAAGATGCATCCCATCCGAATTTCGAAAGAAAGTTGCTCGCTATGTTTTCGACTGTGTCTTCGCCGTTTTCGTAATCCGCTGTTCGTCTGCCTTTTGTAATCCGTTGTTCGTTTGATTGTCTCGTCGTTTGTCGAATCCGCCATATAGCTTGTCGTCTGCGAGTTGGCGTCAGAAGGAAGGGAGGACTGTGTTTTATTTTCCCTGGCACAGAAGGGACAAGCATAACAGAGTGAGGTTTAAACCTCACCGGGTGCCTTTGGCACCGGTAGTGGCTAGGCTGTTGGCGCGCTACCCGAATGGGAGGTTCCGCGTTCGAATCATGCGAAAGGGTTTTTCGACGTGAAGTGGTTGCAGTAGGTGGTGTTAGATTTTGGGCGCAATTTCTCCATAGCGATTTTTGTTGTTGGCTAAGGTATTTTTCAAAATTAATCTTTTGCTAAGTGTATGTTGCGGATGGAGGATGTTTGTTAGAAGAAAAATAGCTTAGGAGTCATAAGGGTTTTAAAGCTTGTTGTTATTTTGATAAAATATTATTTTGAAGGTGTTGTTGAAATATCTTATTGCATTCTTATGAGAGATAAACTTTATTTTTGATGAGACAATAAGGGAGAAATAAGGTGTATAATGGATAAATTTTTCTTGTAATGTTGAGAGTGCTTTTGGTTGATTATGGAAATGAAAGCATGATGTTTTAAGGTTAATTGCTTCTTGTGTGAAGTTGTGAAACCTTAAGTGGGCAGCTTTGAGATTGACATTTGCTTTCATTAAGTTGGTTATAATCAAGCTATTCTTTACTTGGTTAAAGTGTTGAGCTTACTCCTTTGTTGATGAATTGAAAAGTTGTTTTTATGCTATTGTGAGTTGAGTTGGTGGATGCTTTTTGTTCAAATAATGTTGGAGAGAAAAGGAGTTCTACTTGTTTTCCTTTTCTGATGTTGATTGTGAAATGCTTCAAGGTTATGTTTTGAGCTGAATGGTGTTGATTGAACCTTGTTTGATGAGCATTGTTGTTGAAGCCCTAATTGATGGTGAAAAGAACATGAGTATCATTGTTATGTGATTCTTTGCATAGTTGGCAATTGTTGGGGTTTCATGTTCTTGAAAGAAAGCATTCTATCCTATCCATTTCAGATTTTGAGTTGAGTTTTCAGATTTGAGATTGAGGTTGAGTTGAGTTTTCAGATTTGAGATTGAGTTTGAGCTGAGTTGATTTGAGTTGAGTTTTGAGATTGGGAGTTGAGTATAGAACATATTGAGTCTCTAACAATTCTCTTTATGCTTCTATGAGTTTGACAAATCACATTGGGTCTCTAACAATTCACCTTGTGATTTCCTACTAAGAAAGTTTTTCTTGGTGAGCTTGCTGAGGTTTTGGACAGGTTCTGATGGGGACTTGTGAGCGGGTTTTGGACAGGTTCTGGTGGGGACTTGTGAGTTTTGGATAGGTTTCGGTGGGGACTTGTGAGCAGTTTTGGACAGGTTCCGATGGGGACTTGTGAGCAGATTTGGATAGGTCCTAGCAGAGGACTTGTGAGCTGAGTTTTGAGAGTTCTATCGGAGAACTTGAGGACAAAGGTGCACTGGTTCTTTGAGAAGAACCTGAGGACAGATTTGGCAAGTCTTTGAGAAGGCTTGTGTGTAGAGGATTGATTTGTTCAAGTGTTGGAAAGATATGACGGACAAACGAAGACTTGTACTAGACCAACTGACTGTGTTTGGTACAGGTTTCTGAGCTACTGTGGATGTGATCATAGAAGGCGAGAGGTCTCTTAGGCTAAGCATTGAGGATGAGGAGGTCTTCGGTGGAAAGGAGTTCCACGTGCTTGAAAGAGGTAGAGGCAGTTGATCTTCTGAGGGATCATTTCCAGAGCAGAGGGGAAGGTATCTCCTTTGAGCAGAGGCTCATAAATCTAGATTGAGGGGAAGGTATCTCCTTTGAGCAGAGGCTCATAAATTTAGATAGAGGGGAAGGTATCTCCTTTGAGCAGAGGCTCATAAATTCTGATTGGGGGAAGGTATCTCCTTTGGGCCGAGGCTCATAAACATTGTAATTGGGAAGGATTCCCAAAGAACTTTGAGATAACTTTTAGAGAAAAGTTTTGTGGACGTAGACCAACCATTCGGGTGAACCACGTTAAAATTGGTGTCACTTTGTGGATGTTATTGTGCATTGCTTTGATATTGCTTTGGGTATATTGCTTTACTGTTTTGAAGTATAAAGGAAAAAGTAAAAAGAGGTCTTATACTTGTTCACCCCCTCTCTCGAGTATAAGCTTGTGTTCTTCAATTGGTATCGGAGCGGGTGCCTTCAAAAAGTTTAACAGCTTGAAGGAAAAGCTAGTAAAGAACACAATGGATCATTCAAGTGGCAATGCAACACCTATTCTTGATGGGTCGGATTTTGGTCTTTGGAGTGCAAGGATGAAGGTTCATCTAATGGCACTTGGTAATGAGGTATGGGAAGTGATTGAAGATGAGTACACTATTCCTGAACATGGTCCTAATACTAAAGAAGAAAGGCTCCTACATCACAGCAATTCAAAAGCAATGAATGCAATCCTGAAAGGCTTACGAAAGCAGATCTCACCAAAGTGATTCACTGCAAGACAGACTAGTGAAATGTGGAATCAGTTGAAGGTGGTTCATACAGGTGATACAAATGTCAGAAAGGCCAAGTTGAGACACTTCAAAGGTATGTTTGAACAACTCAAGATGAATGATGATGAAAATATTAGTGACTACATGCTTCGTATGGATGAGGTTGTTAACTCCATGAAAGACTTAGGTCTTGAGCTTGCTGAAAATGATGTTTGTGATAAGATTTTAAGATCTCTTCCTAATAGATTTAGTGAAAATATTTCTGCTATTGAGGAAGCTAAAGATTTGGATAAGTTGAAAAAGGATGAGCTCCATAGTATACTTGCAGCATTTGAGTTGAGAACTCAAGTGAAGGTTGATGTCAAGAAAGAGGCGACTTTCAAGGCTACCAAGGAATCCAAGGGTAAACAAATTCAAGATAGTGATGAGTCTTCTAGTGATGAAGAGGCATATTACAGCAAGAAAGGCAAGTTCTCTAGAAAGCACAAAAGTATGAAAAATATAAGATGTTTCAATTGTGGAAAGTTTGGTCATTATGCTACTAACCGTACTGTTCCCAAGAATGAAAGTGATGAAGATAAACAGGATTCTAAGAGCAAGGATTCTGAAAAGCACAAGCATCACAGGAAGATCAAAGATGAGCACAACAATCAAGGAAAGAGGTATTCTCACAAGCACAAGAAGAGTTTCTACCTAGACAAAGCAAGTAAGTGTTCTAGTAGTGATAGTGAAAGTTCTTCAAGTGATAATGAAAATGAGATGTTGTTCATATCGAAAAAGAGGAAGAACCGAAACATAGATTCATTATCATGAAATGTCTTAGATGTGGAAATTTTGGTCACCTTGAGGATGATTGCACAAATAATGATTTGGTTTCTAGTATGTATGAGGATGCTTCAGAAAACTATAAGGAAGATGCATGTATGGTTTTTGAAAAGGGTAGCACCTCTAGTGATAAGAAATCTGAAAAAGGCTTTGATGATTCAAAAAGCAATCAAATAAAGGATCTTGAAAGTGAACTTATTAGTGCTCTTAGTGCTTTGAAAAAGGAAAGAAAGAAGAATGCTAGACTCAAGGATAAGTTAGATGAATGTTGTATGGAGAGAGATGATCTTATAGAAAGTCTTGACTTCTCTATAGCTAAGACACAAGAACTCAAGGATGAGTTAGAGTCTAAGGTTCTTGAGTATAGTGAGTTAGAACAGAAAATGGCTTCTTTGAAAGAGGAAACTAAAGAGTACAAGGATAAGCTTTACAGGTTTCAAGATAGCTCCAAAAAGGTTAAGTCACTCATCAAAGGTCAAAGAAAGACAACAGATAAAACAGGCCTTGGTTTTGTTAAGCCACACAAGGAACAAGTTGGAGAGTCTAGTAAGAGACTCCAAAAGGAAGAGAGTTCTGATGAGGAAAGTATTTCAGATCATGAGTCCTTGAATGATAGATGCACAAAAACAGAAAATAGAATTCAGAATGAGAAGAAGTTTTCAGGACCCAAGAGGTCAAATAAAGGAAAGTTTCAAGGCAGATGTTTTGCTTGTCATAGGTTTGGTCACATGGCTTCACATTGCATGGCTCAAGTGAAGAAGGTAAATGAAAATTTTAGAAGTGCTAGTTTCTTTCAAGGGTATTGCTACTCTTGTCAATAGTTTGGGCACAAGGCAGTCTATTGCAAGGTAAATAATAGGAACATGTTTGATCAAAATAGGTTTGGTCAGAATAGGTTTGGTTAGAATAGGTTTGGTCAAACAGGTTTGGTCAGAACAGGTTTGGTCAGAACAGGTTTGGTCAGAACAGGTGGATTCAAAGATCAGGTTTACCTCGGAGAAACAACATCGTCAAGTGTTTCAAGTGCAACAATGAAGGTCACATAATCAGACAGTGTAGAGCTGAAATTCTAGAATACAGGAACAGGAACAGTGGCATGATCAGGTCCAAGGATCAAGACATGGACAAGAACAAGGATGAGAACAAGAACAAGAATAGTGACAAGAACAGGAATATGGACAAAGAGTTCAAGAGAAGGCCCGACAAGGAAGTTATAGACGCTGATGATGATCAGTGCCTAATGGGAGTTTTACTCCCACCCCAGAATTAATCACCTCATCAGGAGGTGGGGGAGGGACTAAGCTAAGAGGCTCATTCTTAGTCCCGAGCCCCAAAGGTGGCCCTTTGCCATTGATGACAAAGGGGGAGAGATATGAGTAAGTGGGAGAGCTTCAAAGTGAAGAGGAAAGCTTCAAGTCAGGGGGAGAAAAACTTCAAAGGAAGATTCTCAGTTGTGGGCACAGTTTCTCAGTTGTTAGCACGGTTGGTTTCAGTTTTGGCTCTTGAGAAGTGTTTTCAATAAAGGTTTGCCATCAATGACAAAGGGGGAGATTGTTGGCAATTTTGGGTACTTTGGGTACATTGCCTTTGCTCAAGTGTATAAGTTGTCATTGATGTCAAGAAGGTTTTGAAGGAATTTGATTTGATGTCAAATAATTTGTTTTGATGAAGGTTTCGGCATGACAGTTTCAAAGGTCTTTTGTAAACCCCAAGTTGGCAGGTTTAAAGATTACAGGTGGATGCATTGGTTTAATGCATTTGGGTCCAGGAGGAAGTATTTATTTAAATAATTAAAAAACCTTGTTAAGGTTCCATTTAATTATTTTTAAATAAATATTAAATTATTATTTGCATGGGTTCTCCTAATCCATGGCGCAAATGTCTTAACAAGGTGGGCGCTATGTTTTAGCTTTGTGGGCGCTAGCCAAGACCTCCGCCGACGTGTTAAAGACCTCCGTCGATGTCAAAGAGCCTATGGTAAAATTCATATAAATATCCCTCGATGAAAATCAAAGATGCATCCCATCCGAATTTTGAAAGAAAGTTGCTCACTGTGTTTTCGACTGTGTGTCTTCACCGTTTTCGTAATCCACTGATCGTTTGTGTGTTAATCCGCTATTCATTTGATTGTCTCACCGTTTGTCGAATCCACCATATAGCTTGTCGTCTGCGAGTTGGCGTCAGAAGGAAGGGAGGACTGTGTTTTATTTTCCCTGGCGCAGAAGGGACAAGCATAACAACGTGAGGTTTAAACCTCATCGGGTGCCTTTGGCACATCGGTAGCGGCTAGGTTGTTGGCGCGCTACCCGAACGGGAGGTTCCACGTTCGAATCACGCGAAAGGGTTTTTCAACGTGAAGTGGTCGCAGCAGGTGGTGTTAGATTTCGGGCGCAATTTCTCCATAGCGATTTTTGATGTTGGCTAAGGTATTTTTTAAAATTAATCTTTTGCTAAGTGTATGTTGCGGATGGAGGATGTTTGTTAGAAGAAAAACAGCTTAGGAGTCATAAGGGTTTTAAAGCTTGTTGTTATTTTGATAAAAGATTATTTTGAAGGTGTTGTTGAAATATCTTATTGCATTCTTATGAGAGATAAACTTTATTTTTGATGAGACAATAAGGGAGAAATAAGGTGTATAATGGATAAATTTTTCTTGTAATGTTGAGAGTGCTTTTGGTTGATTATGGAAATGAAAGCATGATGTTTTAAGGTTAATTGCTTCTTGTGTGAAGTTGTGAAACCTTAAGTGGGCAGCTTTGAGATTGACATTTGCTTTCATTAAGTTGGTTATAATCAAGCTATTCTTTACTTGGTTAAAGTGTTGGGCTTACTCCTTTGTTGATGAATTGAAAAGTTGTTTTTATGCTATTGTGAGTTGAGTTGGTGGATGCTTTTTGTTCAAATAATATTGGAGAGAAAAGGAGTTCTACTTGTTTCCTTTTCTGATGTTGATTGTGAAATGCTTCAAGGTTGTGTTTTGAGCTGAATGGTGTTGATTGAACCTTGTTTGATGAGCATTGTTGTTGAAGCCCTAATTGATGGTGAAAAGAACATGAGTATCATTGTTATGTGATTCTTTGCATAGTTGGCAATTGTTGGGGTTTCATGTTCTTGAAAGAAAGCATTCTATCCTATCCATTTCAGATTTTGAGTTGAGTTTTCAGATTTGAGATTGAGGTTGAGTTGAGTTTTCAGATTTGAGATTGAGGTTGAGTTGAGTTTTCAGATTTGAGATTGAGTTTGAGCTGAGTTGATTTGAGTTGAGTTTTGAGATTGGGAGTTGAGTATAGAACATATTGAGTCTCTAACAATTCTCTTTATGCTTCTATGAGTTTGACAAATCACATTGGGTCTCTAACAATTCACCTTGTGATTTCCTACTAAGAAAGTTTTTCTTGGTGAGCTTGCTGAGGTTTTGGACGAGGTTCCGGTGGGGACTTGTGAGCAGGTTTTGGACAGGTTCGGTGGGGACTTGTGAGCAGATTTGGAAGGTTTCGGTGGGGACTTGTGAGCAGTTTTGGACAGGTTTCGGTGGGGACTTGTGAGCAGATTTGGACAGGTCCTAGCAGAGGACTTGTGAGCTGAGTTTTGAGAGTTCTATCAGATAACTTGAGGATAGAGATGCACTGGTTCTTTGAGAAGAACTTGAGGATAGATTTGGCAAGTCTTTGAGAAGGCTTGTGTGTAGAGGATTGATTTGTTCAAGTGTTGGACAGATCTGATAGATAGAGGAAGACTTGTACTAGACCGACTGACTATGTTTGGTATAGGTTTCTGAGCTACTATGGACGTGATCATAGAAGGCAGAGGTCTCTTAGGCTAAGCATTGAGGATAGGAGGTCTTCGGTGGAAAGGAGTTCCACGTGCTGGCAAGAGGTAGAGGCAATTGATCTTCTGAGGGATCATTTCCAGAGTAGAGGGGAAGGTATCTCCTTTGAGCAGAGGCTCATAAATCTAGATTGAGGGGAAGGTATCTCCTTTGAGCAGAGGCTCATAAATTTAGATAGAGGGGAAGGTATCTCCTTTGAGCAGAGGCTCATAAATTCTGATTGGGGGAAGGTATCTCCTTTGGGCCGAGGCTCATAAACATTGTAATTGGGAAGGATTCCCAAAGAACTTTGAGATAACTTTTAGAGAAAAGTTTTGTGGACGTAGCCCAGCCATTCTGGGTGAACCACGTTAAAATTGGTGTCACTTTGTGGATGATATTATGCATTGCTTTGATATTGCTTTGGGTATATTGCTTTACTATTTTGAAGTATAAAGGAAAAAGTAAAAAGAGGTCTTATATTGTTCACCCCCCCTCTCAGTATAAGCTTGTGTTCTTCAATTGGTATCAGAGCGGGTGCCTTCGAAAAGTTTAACAGCTTGAAGGAAAAGCTAGTAAAGAACACAATGGATCATTCAAGTGGCAATGCAACACCTATTCTTGATGGGTCAGATTTTGGTCTTTGGAGTGCAAGGATGAAGGTTCATCTAATGGCACTTGGTAATGAGGTATGGGAAGTGATTGAAGATGAGTACACTATTCTTGTACATGGTCCTAATACTAAAGAAGAAAGGCTCCTACATCACAACAATTCAAAAGCAATGAATGCAATCCTGAAAGGCTTACAGAAAGCGAGATCTCACCAAAGTGATTCACTGCAAGACAACTAGTGAAATGTGGAATCAATTGAAGGTGGTTCATACAGGTGATACAAATGTCAGAAAGGCCAAGTTGAGACACTTCAAAGGTATGTTTGAACAACTCAAGATGAATGATGATGAAAATATTAGTGACTACATGCTTCGTATGGATGAGGTTGTTAACTCCATGAAAGACTTAGGTCTTGAGCTTGCTGAAAATGATGTTTGTGATAAGATTTTAAGATCTCTTCCTAATAGATTTAGTGAAAATATTTTTGCTATTGAGGAAGCTAAAGATTTGGATAAGTTGAAAAAGGATGAGCTCCATAGTATACTTGCAACATTTGAGTTGAGAACTCAAGTGAAGGTTGATGTCAAGAAAGAGGCAGCTTTCAAGGCTACCAAGGAATCCAAGGGTAAACAACTTCAAGATAGTGATGAGTCTTCTAGTGATGAAGAGGCATATTACAGCAAGAAAGGCAAGTTCTCTAGAAAGCACAAAAGTATGAAAAATATAAGATGTTTCAATTGTGGAAAGTTTGGTCATTATGCTACTAACTGTACTATTCCCAAGAATGAAAGTGATGAAGATAAACAAGATTCTAAGAGCAAGGATTCTGAAAAGCACAAGCATCACAGGAAGATCAAAGATGAGCACAACAATCAAGGAAAGAGGTATTCTCACAAGCACAAGAAGAGTTTCTACCTAGACAAAGCAAGTAAGTGTTCTAGTAGTGATAGTGAAAGTTCTTCAAGTGATAATGAAAATGAGATGTTGTTCATATCAGAAAAAAGAGGAAGAACCGAAACATAGATTCATTATCATGAAATGTCTTAGATGTGGAAATTTTGGTCACCTTGAGGATGATTGCACAAATAATGATTTGGTTTCTAGTATGTATGAGGATGCTTCAGAAAACTATAAGGAAGATGCATGTATGGTTTTTGAAAAGGGTAGCACCTCTAGTGATAAGAAATCTGAAAAAGGCTTTGATGATTCAAAAAGCAATCAAATAAAGGATCTTGAAAGTGAACTTATTAGTGCTCTTAGTGCTTTGGAAAAGGAAAGAAAGAAGAATGCTAGACTCAAGGATAAGTTAGATGAATGTTGTATGGAGAGAGATGATCTTATAGAAAGTCTTGACTTCTCTATAGCTAAGACACAAGAACTCAAGGATGAGTTAGAGTCTAAGGTTCTTGAGTATAGTGAGTTAGAACAAAAAATGGCTTCTTTGAAAGAGGAAACTAAAGAGTACAAGGATAAGCTTTACAGGTTTCAAGATAGCTCCAAAAAGGTTAAGTCACTCATCAAAGGTCAAAGAAAGACAACAGATAAAATAGGCCTTGGTTTTGTTAAGCCACACAAGGAACAAGTTGGAGAGTCTAGTAAGAGACTCCAAAAGGAAGAGAGTTCTGATGAGGAAAGTATTTCAGATCATGAGTCCTTGAATGATAGATGCACAGAAATAGAAAACAGAATTCAGAATGAGAAGAAGAATTTTTAGGACCCAAGAGGTCAAATAAAGGAAAGTTTCAAGGCAGATGTTTTGCTTGTCATAGGTTTGGTCACATGGCTTCACATTGCATGGCTCAAGTGAAGAAGGTAAATGAAAATTTTAGAAGTGCTAGTTTCTTTCAAGGGTATTGCTACTCTTGTCAATAGTTTGGGCACAAGGCAGTCTATTGCAAGGTAAATAACAGGAACAGGTTTGATCAAAACAGGTTTGGTCAGAACAGGTTTGGTCAAAACAAGTTTGGTCAGAACAGGTTTGGTCAGAACAGGTTTGGTCAGAACAAGTTTGTTCGAACAGGTGGATTCAAAGATCAGGTTTACCTCAGAGAAACAACATCGTCAAGTGTTTCAAGTGCAACAATGAAGGTCACATAATCGGACAGGTGTAGAGCTGAAATTCTAGAATACAAGAACAGGAACAGTGGCATGATCGGGTCCAAGGATCAAGGCATGGACAAGAACAGGGATGAGAACAAGAACAAGAACAGTGACAAGAATAGGAATATGGACAAAGAGTTCAAGAGAAGGCCCGACAAGGAAGTTATAGACGCTGATGATGATCAGTGCCTAATGGGAGTTTTACTCCCACCCCAAAATTAATCACCTCATCAGGAGGTGGGGGAGGGACTAAGCTAAGAGGCTCATTCTTAGTCCCGAGCCCCAAAGGTGGCCCTTTGCCATTGATGACAAAGGGGGAGAGATATGAGTAAGGGGGAGAGCTTCAAAGTGAAGAGGAAAGCTTCAAGTCGTGGGGAGCAAAACTTCAAAGGAAGATTCTCAGTTGTGGGCACAGTTTCTCAGTTGTTAGCACGGTTGGTTTCAGTTTTGGCTCTTGAGAAGTGTTTTCAGTAAAGGTTTGCCATCAATGACAAAGGGGGAGATTGTTGGCAATTTTGGGTACTTTGGGTACATTGCCTTTGCTCAAGTGTATAAGTTGTCATTGATGTCAAGAAGGTTTGAAGGAATTTGATTTGATGTCAAATAATTTGTTTTGATGAAGGTTTCGACATGACAGTTTCAAAGGTCTTTTGTAAACCCCAAGTTGGCAGGTTTAAAGATTACAGGTGGATGCATTGGTTTAATGCATTTGGGTCCAGGAGGAAGTATTTATTTAAATAATTAAAAAACCTTGTTAAGGTTCCATTTAATTATTTTTAAATAAATATTAAATTATTATTTGCATGGGTTCTCCTAATCCATGGCGCAAATGTCTTAACAAGGTGGGCGCTATGTTTTAGCATTGTGGGCGCTAGCCAAGACCTCCGTCGACGTGTTAAAGACCTCCGTCGACATCAAAGAGCCTATGGTAAAATTCATATTAATATCCCTCGATGAAAATCAAAGATGCATCCCATCCGAATTTTGAAAGAAAGTTGCTCACTGTGTTTTCGACTGTGTGTCTTCGCCGTTTTCGTAATCCGTTGTTCGTTTGTGTGTCTTCGTCGTTCGTAATCCGCTGTTTTTTGATTGTCTCACCGTTTGTCGAATCCGCCATATAGCTTGTCGTCTACGAGTTGGCGTCAGAAGGAAGGGAGGACTGTGTTTTATTTTCCCTAGCACAGAAGGGACAAGCATAACAGAGTGAGGTTTAAACCTCACTGGGTGCCTTTGGCACATCGGTAGCGGCTAGGCTGTTGGCGCGCTACCCGAACGGGAGGTTCCGCGTTCGAATCACGCGAAAGGGTTTTTCGTCGTGAAGTGGTTGCAGCAGGTGGTGTTAGATTTCGAGCGCAATTTCTCCATAGCGATTTTTGTTGTTGGCTAAGGTATTTTTTGAAATTAATCTTTTGCTAAGTGTATGTTGCGGATGGAGGATGTTTGTTAGAAGAAAAACAGCTTAGGAGTCATAAGGGTTTTAAAGCTTGTTGTTATTTTGATAAAATATTATTTTGAAGGTGTTGTTGAAATATCTTATTGCATTCTTATGAGAGATAAACTTTATTTTTGATGAGACAATAAGGGAGAAATAAGGTGTATAATGGATAAATTTTTCTTGTAATGTTGAGAGTGCTTTTGGTTGATTATGGAAATGAAAGCATGATGTTTTAAGGTTAATTGCTTCTTGTGTGAAGTTGTGAAACCTTAAGTGGGCAGCTTTGAGATTGACATTTGCTTTCATTAAGTTGGTTATAATCAAGCTATTCTTTACTTGGTTAAAGTGTTGGGCTTACTCCTTTGTTGATGAATTGAAAAGTTGTTTTTATGCTATTGTGAGTTGAGTTGGTGGATGCTTTTTTGTTCAAATAATATTGGAGAGAAAAGGAGTTCTACTTGTTTCCTTTTCTGATGTTGATTGTGAAATGCTTCAAGGTTATGTTTTGAGCTGAATGGTGTTGATTGAACCTTGTTTGATGAGCATTGTTGTTGAAGCCCTAATTGATGGTGAAAAGAACATGAGTATCATTGTTATGTGATTCTTTGCATAGTTGGCAATTGTTGGGGTTTCATGTTCTTGAAAGAAAGCATTCTATCCTATCCATTTCAGATTTTGAGTTGAGTTTTCAGATTTGAGATTGAGGTTGAGTTGAGTTTCTGATTTGAGATTGAGGTTGAGTTGAGTTTTCGATTTGAGATTGAGTTTGAGTTGAGTTGATTTGAGTTGAGTTTTGAGATTGGGAGTTGAGTATAGAACATATTGAGTCTCTAACAATTCTCTTTATGCTTCTATGAGTTTGACAAATCACATTGGGTCTCTAACAATTCACCTTGTGATTTCCTACTAAGAAAGTTTTTCTTGGTGAGCTTGCTGAGGTTTTGGACAGGTTTCGATGGGGACTTGTGAGCAAGTTTTGGATAGGTTCCGGTGGGGACTTGTGAGTAGTTTTGGACAGGTTTCTATGGGGACTTGTGAGCAGTTTTGGACAGGTTTCGGTGGGGACTTGTGAGCAGATTTGGACAGGTCCTAGCAGAGGACTTGTGAGCTGAGTTTTGATAGTTCTATCAGAGAACTTGAGGATAGAGGTGCACTGGTTCTTTGAGAAGAACCCCGAGGATAGATTTGGCAAGTCTTTGAGAAGGCTTGTGTGCAGAGGATTGATTTGTTCAAGTGTTGGACAGATCTAACAGACAGAGGAAGACTTGTACTAGACCGACTGACTGTGTTTGGTACAGGTTGCTGAGCTGCTGTGGACGTGATCATAGAAGGCAAAGGTCTCTTAGGCTAAGCATTGAGGACAGGAGGTCTTCGATGGAAAGGAGTTCCACGTGCTGGCAAGAGGTAGAGGCAGCTGATCTTCCGAGGGATCATTTCCAGAGCAGAGGGGAAGGTATCTCCTTTGAGCAGAGGCTCATAAATCCAGATTGAGGGGAAGGTATCTCCTTTGAGCAGAGGCTCATAAATTCAGATAGAGGGGAAGGTATCTCCTTTGAGCAGAGGCTCATAAATTATGATTGGGGGAAGGTATCTCCTTTGGGCCGAGGCTCATAAACATTGTAATTGGGAAGGATTCCCAAAGAACTTTGAGATAACTTTTAGAGAAAAGTTTTGTGGACGTAGCCTAACCATTCTGGGTGAACCACGTTAAAATTGGTGTCACTTTGTGGATGATATTGTGCATTTCTTTGATATTGCTTTGGGTATATTGCTTTAATATTTTGAAGTATAAAGAAAAAAGTAAAAAGAGGTCTTATACTGTTCACCCCCCCCTCTTAGTATAAGCTTGTGTTCTTCAAAAGTATCTTTGTTACTATTAAATCTAACAATATGGGCTTTATCATGGAAACTACAACCATTATGTACACAAACTCTATTCTCATCAACAATGTTCAAATCATAAGTATCATAAGCAATATCACCCCTTTGGGCAAGATCACATGTATCACAATAACTATATACCATCATGGGACTCAAATCACTAGTTTCACAACTAGAGTTTATACTTTGAAGAAGATCACTTGTATCATATCAAATATCTTTCATCATGGTATTATCATTCAAATTCTCAATTATTTTAATTTTATTTCTACATTCCACATCAAAAGTATCAAGGATGAATAGTGTCATGCACATTCTTATTATTGCACTAATATAGATTGTCACACTATTTTCAAAGTATCCTTCACCATCCTTTCTAAATATTACCAATAAACAAGAGTTTAGTTTTAGAAATTATTTGCGTTCATTATATTTGTATGACACATACTTTTTAATTTCACTTTTTACCTTAGCCTATTCACTATCACCTTCATTTCTTAGTTTTGACACTTCCTTGGCCATGAGGATTTTATGTGCTATTTCACATTCTATTTTTGGTTCACCCTATGCAATATACCCTTGTTGGTGTGGCCTTTATTGATATTTCCCTCTTGTATATTACCCTTGTCCTTATTTTCATTTTTTATATTGTAATTGATACTATTGATTCATTTGAGGATATATTTGATATTGATTCCTTTGATTCAATTAGTTATATTTACAAAACTTGGTATTATGCAATTATTTCTCACAAATATGATAATACCTCCTTCTCCATCAATGCTTATTTTGTGATAAGGATGGGGTAGAATAACATTTTAAACATTTCTAAGAATTCTTAGTTAGAATAGTGGAATTATTAGAAAACTAATCTCTCAACTAATTCTCAACTTCATATTGTTGAAATATGTTTATAAATTATTTAAATAACACACTTATATTTGATACTTGGAGAGATGTCACCAATGTTCCAAATGATTAAGGGAGAGCTTCAAGTATAACTAAATATTATAACTTATCTTCCACCTTTTCTCCCATGGTGTTCAACCTGTATTTCAAGTCTACAATTAGTCAAAGGAATTGTTACAAAATTTAAATCCTAAGAGAGATAATTATATTCTAATAGTTTTTGAAAATATTCAATTATCTCATCCTAAAACTTTTGTTTAAATATATATATTATTGTGCCATAAATATTAAATTATCTCATCTAATAGTATTTTTCAATTATCTTACTGAGCACCCAAAATCATAATGTAGTTCTCTTTTACCTATAGTCTTACATTATTCCATGTAAACATGGTTTCTCTAAAATTCCCTTTTCTATTACATTTATTTAAGTGTAACCTCCTCCTATTTTATGGAATAATCCTTACCTTTTTTAATTGCTAAGTTTATTTCCTAGATTAGGGCTGAATCTAGTTTTAAAAGTACAAAGTCTCTCTTTAGTATTTTTTATTTTGGAGGTCCATTGGAGGCCTTGATATTCTATGATATAATTTTTAAGGATCGAGTAGAGGGATATTTTCCCTAATAGGATAAGATATACGTAATTTTTCTTTGCATCCCATCTTCTAAATCAATTTGATGATTCCTCCAAAGGATTTTTGTTCTATTGGGTTATCCTTTTTATTAAATTTGTAAGTATTGGTGAAGAGATGAGGAATTTTAAAGTGCCTATAGAATTTATAAATGCTTCTTATACCATGTAAGGATATTTCTATTGATTTAGAATCATCTTCATCAAAAAGTGCATTCTTTGCTCTACCGAAGTTTAAGGTATTTACTTTAGCATCTATTAGATAGGGTTTTTTGAGGTTAGGACTTCAAATTCTAGTATTTAGTCCAACTAAAATGTGTGATTTTGTTTTTTTATTTTTGAAACCTCAACCTAGGGTCCTAACTTCCATTTTTTGTGATTAATATGAATATGGATATTCCCTTAATTTATAACAATTTATTTCTCAGACATATAGATTTTTAAATCCTTTAACTTCTACCTCTTAGGTCATTTCATGAGATAGTTTCCAAATTTCCATAAGGTTTTTGAGTTTTATTATACAAAAAATCACACTAAACATGTCCAGCCACAAGATAATATTTATTGTGGAATGCTAAATTTGTGTATTCTATTGATTGCATCTATACTTATATTTTGGTAAAGGCTCAAAAAGGTTAATTTGGGCACAAATACTAGCATAAGCCTCTAACCTAGTATTAATATCCTTACCGAGACTTGCTTCACTTTCAAAAAACCATTCCCTAATACCCTTGAGGTTTTGGAAAAACCCATACTACTAATGAAGATCCCTTCTTATTTATTTGATGAAATTAGAACATTTAATGTTGAAATAAGAGACATGCATTTCCAAAGAACCATGGACCCCTTGGTTGGAATTTTCTATTAAAATCCGTAGAATAAAAGATTATCAAGAATATTCTTATCTAAAGGAGAGAATTGATAATTAGGGTAAAAATATGGTTCTTCTTTGCCCACTCTTTGAATTCCACAAAATCCTATTAAACTCTATTATAACACCTAATAAGATTTCTAGAGTCTATAATATTTTTTTTTCCTGTCCTTGAATTTTATAAAGATGGGATTATCTACCATTTGTTAAAAAAATTATCATTGTTATCCTTGGATTCACTATAACAATGATGATTTTTTTAACAAATAGTATATATATATATATATATAGCTTGATGAAAGTTTTAAAAGCCTTTATGTATATAATAATCATCCACTAACATGCTCTTTATCTATCTATATAAATTTTCTTTTTTATGTATATGATAATTTTGAAACATTTTTCTTGAATGGGAATTATTAATTATATACAAACAAAAACTGTTAATTAAGAAATATCCATTACTAAATCTCTTCTAGTCTTATTTAACTTATATTTTCTTCATATTGATATAAAATTAGATTTTCATTTTAATAACTAAAATATTTTTCCAACCCCACTACCTTTATGTCCTTTGTCATAAGCCCAAAACTTTTTCTTTGAAGCAATATTTTTTTGAGAGATGACTTCACTATTTGATTAATATTGATCAACTATGTCGTTAGAACATTTGTTTTATTTATTTTAAAGAAATTCATATATGTTTTTGTCTTTCAAGCTCAAAATTTTCTTATTGTGTGTTGACAATGTCATGTTGTAGATTCATTCTAAAGCATATAAGGTTGCTATGGAGTTGCAACATGCTCAATAAATAATAGATTATTGAGAAAACACCTCTAACACCATGATTTGGGTTTCCCCCAATGGTCTTCTAGTTCTCCCTTATAGAGAGGGTCATGGGGTGCTCAAGGTCCTAGTGTTACTTCCCTTCCAAGAATTTTGAGAAGGGCTAGGGGCCCACATTCTTATGATCACATTCTTAACCATTCTTGACAATGACAATGCCACTCTCAATTACTCAAGATGCTTCAGTGGTCATCCTATGACCCACCTCCACCTTCTTTTTTGTGGTGGGAGTATGGTTCCTTTTCTCTCATGACTAACATTTGGATTGTAAAATTATGTAAGTCCCTTTCTCTTACCTTTATAATTTTTCTTTCTCAAAAGTTTTAAGTTACAATAATTATTTAAGACTTTTCAACCTTTATGGTACAAAAACAAATAAAACAAATTAAAAAAGAACATAACAACAAACACAAAAATCGGAGTAATAAGGTGTCACTTTAGATCACTCAGAAATGTAAACAAACTACATATGTTACACGCAACTAATATTGTGTTGGCCATGGATAGGGTTGAGAGGGGAGGTATCTGGTCCCTCCCCTGCTCCCCCTCCCATGGCTCCTGTTTTCTGCCCAGTCCCTGGCTCAACCCAGGTCATCCCTACCGGGGAGTGGTTGTTTGCAGATGATCTCCTGGGGGGAGATCCTTCTCCACTATCTGCGCCCCTCTCGGCCGGCTAGGGTTTCCTTGGTTGTTTTTTCGGACTAGTGCTTCCCAGGGATCCCTGTTTGGTTGGGGATCCCTTTCCTTTTTCCCTCAGGATTCCCCCTGGGGTTTTTTGTAGGTGATTCGCATGGATCTGGTCCCCTGCGTTTCTCAGTGCGGTGGAGGTGACGATTTAGGGTTTGGACAGCTTCCCCCTTTTTCTTGTGAATCCTCGACAGGCTCTGTGCTTGGACGGGATTCTTGGTCCCCGCCGTCGGGATCCTCTTCCGTTTTCCCGGGGCGGGTTCCTTGTGGTGCAACTCTCTGGTCACTTCCCGATGGACCGGATCCTCTCTCGTGCCGGGTGTCGGCTTCCTACAGAATGGCTCTCGCTGAACTGAATTTTTTCCCGGTGGGCGGGATGGTTTCTCCATAGGGCAAGATCTGCCAAATCCGTCGATTTTCCCATGAGGCGGGATCCTGTCTTTTTTGTTGGTTTCCCGGATGGCGGGATTTCCCTGTTGCTTCCCGCTAGGCGGGACTGTTTGTGGTGGTTTTGACTGCTTCCCGCGAGGCAGGATTTTATTGTAACGGTTTTTCTTTGCTTCTTGCTAGGCGGGATCTTCTCGATGGTGGTTTTTGGCTACTCCTCGCCGAGCGGATCTCCAAAACTACTTTTTTTCTTATTTGTTTGTTTCCCGACGAGAGGGATTGTTTCATGCTTATCGTTATCACTGGGCGGGATTTTGCTTTGGTGTTCAGTTTCAAGGGATTGATGCCCTAGGCCCATTGCTTATGTAATCAAGTTTTGGGATCCTTGTTAAAACCCGCTATAAATACAAACACATAATTATCAAAAAAAAAATATTGTGTTGGCCACATAATTTTGCTTATATTCATTATCTTTTAATATTGTAAAGAGAACTCTTTTAGTTATGCGAATATTAATCTTGCTATGTATTTAGATATGACTTTTATAGCTTGAACTATGAATTTTGATAACGATTGCATGGCTCCAGAGATGTTTTAACTTAATACTATAGGTTAATGTTACAAGCAATAAACCTTTATGTATCAACGTCTATCTAATCTACCTAAGCGGGATAAAAGAAGAATAGCTGAGTGCCTTACTGTATAAGGTCAGGAAAAAAATAAACCACACGCCGACGACTTTAAAAAGAAATAGGTAACGAAATTCTATTGTTATTAAAAATTACAGCTTATAAACTTACATAAAAAAAGAACTAGTCTCGACTTCTTTGAAATAATAATGCTTTGAACATGATCAGAACAAAATCCACAGTACAGGCGCCTGGGCACTGCAGCCTGCGTTTTCATTCGCTTAAGTCACTTTAAAGATTTCTATTTATTTATTTTCCATTCTTCACAGTAGAGGTAACAAACCGTGTTGTTCTTTATATAGCTGCGAACGTTTCCACAAGGGTAACTAAATTTTCGCTCCTGGTTTTAGCCTGGAAATGCAACTGCATCAGTTGTGAGCGCGTAAAAGCCTTGTACCGTCGCGGATTGTCATGGTCCACAAGCTCCGCAGGAGCCCAAATCTGTTTATCGTCTGGAAAGTAGAGAGGATACGCAAAAGACATGCGATCCGTCCACCCTGTGCATATCACGCGATGCTCTGCACTGCGGTACATACCATTGCTCCATACCTGCAATTAACTTTCTTCAGCAGACAGTAGAAATGTATTATAGTAATGTAAGCTTGTAAATAATTTGTTACCTTAAGGGAGTCACCGACGTTGACAACGAACGAGTGAGGCAGAGGCTTGATGTTTAACCACTTTCCTTCTTTTGATTTAATCTGGAGGCCTCCCACATCGTCTGCTGAAAGGATTGTAAAGCAACTCGCATCTGCGTGAGCAGGCAGAGCCAGCTGTCCGTTGATCTTTCCATCAGATGTATAGTGGTTTATACGAAGAAAGGGTTTGCAGTTATGGAAATCGGAGGCGTAGAAAGTCTGAATATCCAAACGGAGGCTCGCAAGAATGATTTTTGTGATCTTTTGTGCAAGATCTGACAAACATATGGAGTATGTTCGGATCGTCTCGCTGAAAAGAAATACGAGAAAGAAGTTAAATTACACACTGTGCAGTTGCAAGGGGAAAAAATAGAAGAGTTCCATATTATACCAGAAATCCTTCCCCTTTTGGGGCCATATCTTTTGAGACATTTCATACAGCGTATCGCCATCTGGTAAGTCCATGGTGTTGAAGGATTCGAAGGTAGGTTCAACGCTTGGAGAACGGGAATAACCCTCGAGCTGATTACAAGTAGCGGCTCTCTCTTTCGCCTCAGTGGGAAGAGAAAATAATTCGCTGCTAATGGACTTAACATTTTGAAGAAGATCATCGGAAATTCCATGGTTCACGAGGAGGAAAAATCCCCATTCCTTGCATGCTTCTCTAATTGTGGCGACGCCAGGATGATATTGAAGATTGTTCATTCCTTGTTCGTCAAGATCTTCTGAAAACTGTGAAATTTCAAGGACAGGAAGATCAACTCCATTTGCAGTAACTTCCATAGGGAATTGCACTGACGAAGGCATGAGGGATGTCTTCACAATCGCAAAAGAAAGGGTTGTATCATTTCGCACTAGTGGGGTTTGTGTGTTTAAATAAATTTGTAGATGGTAAGATCCATCTAGAATCCATCCACCTGCTTCGATTGGACATATGAACAACACAAACAATGGCTGCCAAGCTATTCTATTGGTTAAGATAGATAGACAAGTATGAAAATAAATTTACCTTCAAGGGTTAGGTGGATTGGTAAGTATAAGTGTAGTTAGGCACTTACCCAAAAATACCCCCAACTTGCAAAGGTAGTAGTCTGCTTTGAAACATGTGAGTACCCATCAGACCCACAACGAGGGTACAAACCCTGACCCACTGGTGGTCCAGTCCCCATCTCTTGCATGGTCAACAAGAATAAGACAGACAGGTTTGTTGGGAGTAGTGAGCAGTTCCTTTCACTGGTGGTCCCCATCTCTTGCTGGTCAACAAGAATAAGACATATAGGTTTGTTGGGAGTAGTGAGCAGTTCCTTTCACTGGTGGTCCCCATCTCTTTCCCGGTAAACAAGAACAAGACAAATACGTTGACAGATAGGTTTGCTGGGGGCAGTTCATGTGGTTTGATGCTTGCACTTGCCATTTACTAAAAATAATGGGTGTAACCAATTCTCCTATGCAATAAAAAAACATGGAAATAAATTCTAATTATGGAATATGCTACTAAGATAAGATAAGATAGATAGGACATATCGACAACATAAACAATGACATCACAACCACTGGTTAAAATGCAAGAGGGACAACCTCCATATACATGCCAAAACTCGATGTTAATAGGGGTGAGGAATCCCACAGTGGGACCAAGGACTTGCACCTTTAAGCCTCCTACCCCATGGGCAAAGAGTATAACAAGTATTGGGGTCTATAAACCACTCAAATCCCACAACATAATTAATGTGAAATTATTTACAAACTCACACAAACTACAATATTCTATTTAATTAATTAAATGGTATAATTTTTTTAACCCATATAATTATGTTTTAAATTGAGTGTAAGAAACCCCTTTAGATGGGACAACTAATACTTGGACTTTGATCTTTAAAATCCCCTATTGTGTGCATGATTCCGTGTGATTGAAACTTGAAAATCACTCGTTATATTTTTAAAAAAGTTATACTTAAAAATACATATAATATTTTATTAAAAAAATAGCCTAAATAAGTTAAACATCTCACCATCTTCTCATTCAAGATATTTAGGATTTTGTATTGAAATGGACAATCAACACAATCTTAACATTACACATAAACCTAATCGTATCTAACCCCTGCCTCCATTTCCGGTGCTGGGGACTGCTTTTATAGACCATATTTAATTGGCTCTTCCATAAATATTATTTTATACTCACACATCAGAAGATAAAAACAGCATATTAAAACAATATGACGTACAAACAAATATAAGTTTGACATATTGGTGGTGAGTAGGGCATATTTCTGGTTGTTTGAGGTTCTTATGTGACAGCTTCACCGAACGTGTATTTAGCATCATACCAAACATAACATGGTCATCACTAAAGCATGTTTGAGCATATTGCTTTTACCCATATAGTCTCGAAACCTCTGTATTTATTATATTAAAAGTTTTAGAATCTATATTTTTTTTTAGTGAAAGACGGCCAATAAAAGTACATGTGTTCTTTCTTGATAAACTTGGGAATTAAATTTTAAAATGGTTTCCTAAACTTATCATTTATTTTTTGAAGGCATTATATATTTGAAATAGTTTTTTCTATTCATATTCATTTCATTTACATTTGAGTTGGAGATGCATCCACTTTAATAAAAGATTGAATGAATTTGATATTTTTATTAGGGATAGAGGTTCAATGGATTTTTTTGAAATTTTTATTCATTTATTTTAAGTATGACTCTCTAGATTTTTTAGCACATAGTCTTCTAAGTTTTTTAGAATATTGTATTCCTTTCCATACAATTTTGAAGATAGTTTTTCTTCTCTTATAATCTCTTGCACTACTACCATTTCAACTTCTTTAGTTTAGATACCTTCAAAAATACTGTTAAAGGTATTGACATTCCATTTATTAAGATGGGATTTGGCTCCCTTCAATTTACTAGGCTAATTTATGTATGAAGGTTCTTCTTGAGACTCTTGGGGCATTTTACCATTGTTCCATTAATTTATGGATACTCTCCTCTTTTAAGTAAATCACATATAAAAGTTAAATGCAAATTTTAGATGACTAATAGAGTTTTGCATGTCTAATAATAAAGGGTCAAGGTTAGAGCCAATTACATTTAAAAAACAATTATTTGAAAATAAAATATTCATCTAATCATGGGTTGTTAGTAAAAAATCTATTTACTATTTAAAAATAAAGAAAACTCCTCTTTGCATGCTCGAACAAGTGTATATTTTAAGCTTAGGTTTTAGGTCCCAAAATTCTTAATTATTCAACAAATTGATAAACTTTATCTAAGAGATAGGATTTTCCCTATGCTTTTCTCCTAATAATGTAATACAAATTAAAATCCCATAAAATATATTTATCATCTAATAGTTTTTATAAACATTCAATTATCTCATCCCAAAGTTGTTTTTAAAATAGATATATTGTTGTCCTATGAAGCTAACACTTGGGATATCCCATTCCATAGACCTTTTTATTATAGCAAAGCCCTCTCAAATTGAGTATGGATATCATGTAATTATAAATCTTTCAATCATATCAAACAATAAGCAAATCCATCTACTTAATAAATAAGGGGTATCAAGCAAGGCATCTTTAAGATACAAGCTTGCTTGGTTGTTCACTCTCCCCTCTTGGATTTATCTCATATATATATATATATATATATATATATATATATATATATATATATATATATATATATATATATATATATATAGTTGCTTTGTAATCATTTGATCATTGCATGCTAACCAATCTTGTTTATTCAAATGGGGTATCTAGTTATTATTTTATTTTATTACAACATTTTTTGATATCTTTTATTATCAACTAGGATACCTTACTATCTCCATTAGGACCCCTACAGCCCTTGGTTACGGATCCTCATTTGGTCATTTAGAAAATCATAAGTCTTTTGTGCAAAAAATATATTTTGTTTTATCCATAGGTGAATGCACTATAAAATTGTAGTTTTTGTGGCATTATTATTCGTTGTCTATAATACATCAAAAATTGGCTTTGTAGTCATAGAAATTGAAAGTATTACTTGTTGTAAAAGTGTGAGTGTCGTTATTGCTCACTCAATGGTGCTTTTGGGGCTAGATTTAGAATCACCATTTTATCACATTGTATCTATTTAATTTATCATTTGAGCAAGGATCTTATGTTAGTCAAGGGATCCATACACTTTCCACTAACCTAGGAAGACCCCTTTACTACTAAATCCATATTTTTTATCTATTTATTTAGGTTATAAAAAGTAGGAGTACCAAGCAAAAGTGCCACACGACTACAATAGCATCAACAATGCAAGACTATGATAGCATCAATAATGCAAGACTACAATAGCATCAAAAATGCTTTTCACAAACTGATAGTGTTTTTTTCATCTATAATAATACCACCAAATAGAAATATCATCACCACTATTTTTTCATCTCAATGACACTTCTATCATTGAGGTAAATATTAGTTTTTATGTTCTAACTATTTTCATATAGCAATTTTAGGGTTTGTTTGATTGCATTATCATCTTCAAACCTTACCATTAAATAAAATTGTATTTTGTTTATCATTGAAAATAAAATGCATATAGTTTAAAGAACATATATACTATATTCATTACTGTATTTGTAGCTAGGATAGGACTAGATTTAGGTTAATATTGTGAAATGAAAATTCTAGGAGAAACATAGGTTTTTTCTAACTTCAATCTAATAAACATTAGATGTATACTCATAATTACCCCTTTCATTGAACTAGGAGAGGAAATACATTATAGATCCAATAATTTGGATTCCCTCCATCATTCTCTCCCCTCATAAAAGTTCTTCACACACCTTAGGTTATATAGGATTTAGGAAAAAAAATCATTATTTAAATTTACCTCTATTATTATTATAATTCATTCATATAATGGCAATAATCATCTTGAAATACATTTCAATTTGTTACTTCATATAAATATTGAATAAAGTTAATTTTATTAGAAAAAAAATATAACAACAATCTACACTAAGAATGTTTCAATTCACATATTGTTTCATTTATCAAATTTTAGGTGGATTTCATGTTAAAAGATACTTAGGTTGAGATAAACTAGTTTCACTAACATTAAATATCTCAGAAGTGGAGCTCATTTTCTTGTAGTCATGTGATTTTTAATGCATTTTTGAAAAAAAACATGACTAAATAAAATAACCAAATTATTTTAAGAAAAAAACTCCTTGCAAGGCCACCTTGGTCTGAGAGACCATGACCAAAGGGATCTACACCGTAAAAGTCACCTAGGAGTCAATGTCCAACCCTGCCTACACCAACATTATCAATTGGATTTTGGGTACCCAATTCAACTTTTTGGTAAGGTGAAGACTCGAACCTGGGACCTCCCTTGAGTATTGCCCTCTTCTCTCCAAATCACCTACAAAACCTAGGTATATAAGAATTAATTTTTACTTTTAAATAAATCTTAAATAATAAATGAACAATATGGTTTTTATTTTTTAATATTTTTAGTTTTGGATAACGTGAGAAACTTCTATGATCAATGCTCAAGGCTTGATATCCCCATACCACCATAGCCTCTCATAATGGGGAGGTTTGAGCTTATCAATACAAAATTTAACACAACCACACGCACACATGTCGTGGTTTGATCTCTGGACTTCCCCAAGAATATCCAAAGGCAAAACTATTATTTTATGCCCCATAGGACTTTAGGTTTGATTAGTCTGAGAAATACCTATACCTATGACTGATGCTTAGGGTTGAGCATCCCCATCCCACAATGACCTCTCATAAGGAGGAGATCTAAGCTTATCAATAGGAAATTTAATGCACAACCACACACACAAACATACCATGGATTGAACCTTGGAACTCCCAAAGAATAGCCAAAACCCGAATCATTGTGTTGTGTTGTCTCCTTGAGATATAGATATGTAACTTTAACAAAATAATTAAAATTTAAATGTGTGTTATCTACATCACCATACTTACATTTATACAGTTTTCATTTTAAAATGATATGTTTTATCCCATATGAAGGCTCAAAATTTCTATTACTAAACTCTACTACTAGCACTTGATAAATTTTCATTACCAAATTATATGATTTGATCTCATTTTGAGGCCTTTAACACCATGTTGATGACCTATTATAAATAAACATGGTCATCACTAAATCATGTTTGAACCTATTTTTTTTACCTATATAGTCTCGAAGCATTGACATTTTTCATAGTTAAATCTATAGAACTTATTTCTTTTTCTTGAAAGAGGACAAACAAAAGAATATATGTTCTTCCTTGATAAACTAAGGAATTAAATAAAAAAATGGTTTTTAAGCTTATCATTGAATTTTTTATGCAAATATTGATCTAAAATAACTTTTTTATATCCATATTCATTTCATTCTGATTTGATTTGCATATGCATCCACTTTACAAAAAAATGAATGAATTTGATATTTTTATTGGGGACAAAGGTTCAATGATAATGTTCCTCAGTTTCTATTCACCTCTTTTAAGCATGTCTCTCTAGATTATTTTTCCTACCTCATCCCTAGCATAGGTTTTTCTAAGTCTTTTGGACAATCCATATTCTATAATGGCCTCTTGTACTATTACCATTTCAACCTCTTTAGTCTTGATACATTCAAAAATGTTGTTAAAGGCCTTGGAATTCCATTCCTTAAGACTTCCTTTGGCTCCCTTTAATTTCTAGTCCAATTTATGCAGTGATGTTCATATTGAGACTATTGGGGTATTTTACCATTGTTCCCTTAATTTATGGATACTCTCCTCTTTTAAGTAAATCATATAATCTAAAATCTAAATGCATATCCTAAGTGACTAATTGAGTTCTATGTGTTTTAGATAATATATGGTCATGGTTAGAGCCAATTACATATTAAAAAATGTATTTGAAAATAAACTATTCATACAACCATGGGTCATTAATAAAAAATCTATCTATATTTGGAAATAAAGATAACTCCTCTTTGCATGCTCAAATAGGTGTATCTTTTTAACCTAGATTTGAGGTCCCAAAATCCATGATTATTTAAGAAAATTTAAAAAATATTTAACAGATAAGATTTCCCCTTTTCTTTTATTCCCTAATAATGCAATACAAAATTAAAATTATGTGTAAGAGATAATTATCATCTAATAGTCTTTAAAAACATTCAATTATCTCATCCAACATTGTTGTTTAAATAGAGATATTGTTGCATGCATTTCCACTCAATTTATTTTTCCATGTCGAACTTTGGGTTTGTTCACTGTTTTGTCATACCTAATTTATCCCTTTTGCATACATTTCTACTCATTTTTTTTCCACACCAAATTTAAGGTTATTTTTGGATGAATTTATGCATAAAAATATTAAATTCACTAATTTCGAATTTGATAATTAAACCTCTAGTCTTACATCCTTCCATATAAAAATAGTTTCTCCAAAATTTTGTTTTCTATTACATTGATCTAAAAGTAACCTCCTCTTATTTTATGGAACAAGCCTCGCAATAACCTAAAATAAATAAATTAATTAATTTAAATAAAAAAACAAACCCCTTCAACAAAATAATAATAATAATAATTCGAGGTTGCCTCCACTTATGAGAGTACTTGCTTTGCATAAGCCCTATGTTATCCCGTATCTTTTCGTTTGATTCTCTAGAAGAAAAAGCAGTATGAATCTCACAAACTTTGATTCTATCCATGCTACAAAAAGCTTATGGCCCACTACTGTCAAAATCATGAACGTTATATTGTTGACCCCCATTAATTATTAATCGTGCTTTCCACACATACAATGAATCTTTCCCTCGTAATAATAATGAAGACTATTCCAATCTTTGATCGTTATCTCCACTAGACTAGTCTCTTTCATGATATAATTGACGTTTATTTTTCACTTCTTTTTATTTTTCACCACCTTAAAATCTGTAATTTATAAAAAAAAATAAAGACAAGATTTTAATGGAGTGATAAATACGCAATTGTTATGAAGTCGTCAGTTAAACTGAGGTCCCGTATACAATCCGAACAGCTAGACGATTATTCTTCCCTTGCATAAAAGAGAGAAAGAAAGACGATGACCTTAGAAATGCATGCTTACATTAACTTGCCTTGCAAAGTTGCGAATGCCTCAATTTGCATAAAAGATTATTACAAAGTTCCCTGGATTGGTGTCTCTTACATCCTATTATATTAAACCTTACAAACAAATATAATAAATAAATAAAAAATAAATGAAACAAATATAATTAATAAATATATAGATAAATGATTGGTAAGGTAATATCTTACAAATCTTTTATACTTCAAAATAAATATAATATTTTATTTAAGAAACTATACAGATGATTGGTAAGTTAAACATCTCACCATCTTATCATAAGACATTCAAAATATATTCACTAACATTATTAAATAAGATTTTGTATTAAAATGCACAATCAACACAATCTTAACATTACACAAAAACCTAATCGTATCTAACCCCTGCCTCCATTTATGGTGCTAGTGACTGCTTTTATAGACCATATTTAATTGCCTCTTCCGTAACTATTATTTTATGCTCACACATCAGATGATAAAAACAGTATATTAAAACAATATAAGTTTGAGTTTTAGTGGTTAAGATGATGATTGTTTTTTAGTGATCTTGTGTTCAAACTCCTTGAAGATAGTTGTTGATGTAATTTGTAAACATTCTTCTAAAAAAATATAAGTTTGAGGTGTAGGGACATATTTCTGGTTGTTTGAGGAGGGGCATATTTCTGGTTGTTTGAGGTTGTTATGTGACAGTTTCACGAAAGTGTATTTAAAAATTGGTTTCACTTTAACTAATTATAATCTACTCCAAAATTAAATATTATTATTATGATATTTTTAAAATTAATAATAAAATAATTTTAATAATTAAAATTTTAAACTTCCTCTGAAAAAATAAATTTAAACTCAATATGTTTTAATTAATTTAAAAAAAAACAAAACTTCAAAATATGCGTTGCTTTTTTGCACGCAGAGTCACCCTCCCTTTGATTATGTCAGTGGTTTATTTATCTTTTTTATTTACTTATCTTTTTTCGTCCGCACTTCCTTGTCAGTATTCAATTTCCTAATTCTAAATTAAATTACTCAACTAATTTTGTCTTTTTGCATCGTTGTCCTTTTCCAAATGATGTTAGCCAAGACGCAATTACTTAATCTTAAAATTCAATTATTCAATTGATTTTGATTAGTTGTTGCAAGTGTTTTATTTCTAAATAAATAATGCTTAGGTCTCTCAATTTTAAATAATCCTCACCATTGAGCCCACTAAAGAGATAAAATGATTATAATAATTTGTTCTATACTTTGAAAATATTATTAATAATTTACATGTTAAGTGTTTCAAGTTATAATGTACTGGTAAATATGATAAGCAGAGGTTTAGTTATTTTTTTAATCAATTAGTTCATATAAATAAGTTTTTATAATCTTTTATAAAATATATTATTATTTTTAAATTGTATTTTTAATTTAAAAGAAAATTATTGTATCATTAAATATTTTTTTTAAGATTAAATAAATTAATTAAAATTATTGTGAATTCTTTAAAAAGGTTTTTAAAATTAAATTTTTATGAAGAATGCATGTTTTCTAAAAATTATATCTCATTATATTTTATTTATATAGATAGACTTAACAATGATAAGTAATAAGTTATATATTTTGAAATGAAGTGTTGTAGCCAAAATCTTACATGATAGTCCCAATGAAGACAACACAGTGGTTAGGGTTTTGGATTTTCTTCTGAAGTGGTTTGGGCATGTGTGTGTAGTGGTATGTGCTGTGTGTTAAAAAAAAAATACATGATACATCTAACAATGTAATGGACCTCTAACTTATGATAAAATATTAGCTTCTAACATTAAATAAGTGTGTAATGGTGTGTTGAAAATATTAAAAAAATCTTACATGGTATATCTAACACTGTAATAGACCTCTAGTTTATGATAAAGTGTTAGGTTCTAACATTAAATATGAACTTGATATTACATTGGTTGATGAAATAATACATTTTCTAGCATACAAATGGTATGTTATGATAAAATTAATGATTTTTTAAAAATAATAGTGGAAACCTTATATCTTTAATGTTGTAATTTATATCTAGAAAACAACAATGAATTTCCTCTAAAGCAATATTAAATTGCACATTTTTAGAATAGAAGAACTTGGATGATATAATATTAGTAGAAAAATATTTTTCATTGTTCAATCATTCTTAGAGATTAAATAATCATTTTATCAGTCAAAAATAGTATTTTTGAATAAATCAATTAATTATCTATACACTTATTTCCTATATTTATTTATTTTGGTGAATTGTTCGGATTGATTCTAATTTTATTAAAAATAGTTGACAACAATGTTAAAATTCGCTAGATTTTGAGATGGGGACAAGAATGAAAGAATATGTACGTGAGATGAGAGGTCAAGGCAGAGGGGTTTACGTGGGTGCTGGACAAGGATATCGATTAGGATCCAATGTTGTGCTTGATCTAGGAGGTGAATGAGTAGATTTTTTCACCGACAACTCTGATGATAAATATTTTTTGCGTGATTTCAAGCTAAAGGAAACCGAGGAGATTGAATCATTGAAAGGAAATATTTTACGTGAAAGGTCGCATGAGGATTTACTATCATTAAGTCGCAAGAAATCTACATTAGGTATTGTCAATTCCTTGTTTGGAGATTCAAAATATAACCTTGAACATGACTCTGGCATTGAGTCAAAGCTACATGGCATTGGAAATGATAACGGGTCAATTGGTGGCATATCTTCGTAGGGAGAGAAAGACAAATAAAATAGTGTCAAGGTATTTGAAAATAATGCAAAGATGATTGGATTCCAGACAAGTGGGATCTCGATAGGTGAAAATATTTTAGAGGGTATTTTTAATGGGTCGATAGCGGGAGTAAAGAGGATGTTAATCATCCTAAAGGAACACGGGTTAGCATAGATTCCCAAAGGGTTTTCAATCATGATTCGGTCATGCAAGGGCTGGGAAATTTTTTTGCAATGATAACTGAAAGCACGAGGATACGGAAGCAAAAAGGAAAGCGAAGATGCGATGCAAATTAAACTTAGACTTAACGCTAATTCCTAGGAATTTGAAATGCATGAAATGGAGAAAGCATGAATTGAAACCCAAATGAAATAACAACCCTTCTCTTTTATTGATGTATTTCACAACTCGGTTACAATTCGCATCCTCCCTTTTCAGGGGTGAGGAGCGTTAAATCCATCTCTTGGTTACATCCATGGATAGCCTTTCCTTCTTCCACGTGCCCACATGTAAAATGGGCGGACCAAACATCGCCGCCACTTGCATTGATGAGTCTTGACTCCTCGCTGCTCCTCCGATGTCCAAACCCTACATTCAAAGGAACAAGAAATGGTCAGTAGCACCTGCGGATAAAACAAAGCATGCAATCCCCAAGCCTAGGATAAGTGAATGAGAAAATTGAATTAAACTATGATTAAAACAGGTCCAAATGCTCTAAAATTTTGACAGGGGCATCAAGATACCACCAGGAAGGTCCTACAAAAAGAACAGTCAAGAAATTCCTCGCCGATTTGAATTCGCTTCGGGGTGGGACGAATTCACCTACAACAAAATGCCGAAAAGGTACTGTCCCAATGTCCTTCCTAGGAAGCTCCAAAAGACCTACAAACTTGGGGTTAGCTAATTGGGGGCATTTTGGGAAGACCTAGATGGTCAGATTTTCCCAATTTGGCCTCCATCAATGGGAATTTGATGATGCTACCTGTAGGTTAGTGGAAGCGAGCAATGCTAGAAATATGATCAAAATTGTTCAAAACAAGACGAAATTCAAATGACAACCTATCTAAGCATCATAGAATTGAATGCAAAAATGAAAGAAAGCAAATCTACCATGGAATTCCCATCACTCGTAAAGGGGGCGATTAGGATTGTGGCAGTGTGGGAGGGGGCGCCCATGGGGCAGGCCGCCCACCGTTTGAGGCTTGATTTCGGCACCAATCCACTTGGGATGGGTCCAAAACCTCTTGTATGGTATTGTCAAAAAATTTGGTGGGATATTGTGGCCAAATTTCAGGTTTTGGGTCCAAGATTCGTCCTCCCAATAGTCACCCAATGACCTCCCCTCTAAAGGAAATCAAGGATGTGGAAGGTGCAAATCAAAAAGGTGTGAGGTATGACAATAAAATGACAACACTTCGTTGCTCTAAAATGCTCCTCTTCTCCATCTTTTGGGGTGAGGAAACTCACCAATTTATAGACCTGGAGGTCTCTTGAAATGGGCATGCAGAGGCGCCACTTGGCAATCATGCCTTCCCAGGGGGAAGGAGATTCCTCCCTGAATAGGGACTTCATGACTGCCCTTGTAATAGCCTCTAACGCTCGAAAATGCTCACCCACACTCCCCTACGATGAAGGAAGCGTTAAGTGGCAGATCTGAGCTGCCATTTGTCAAGATTTGACTTTTTGCCCGTCAAACCTAAAATTTGCCCCACCCTGGAGCGAATCTGGAATTCGTCCCGGGGTGGGGCGGATCCTAGTTTGAATCCATCCCGGGGTGGAACGGATATTGAGCAAAGTGCCTGAAGGTGCCAAATTGATCTTTGACCTTCCAAAACTACTGTGAGAGTGGTTAGGACCACTGTTTAACCTCTAGGGGCTGCCCTTGGGGCTGTGTGTGTCAAAGCGATCAGTGTTTATAGTCACATAATCGGATTGGTGTTGTTTTGGTGTCTACAGATGCCCCTTTTTGGGATGCGCTGTGCATGGCACAGCATCAAGAAAAAATAGATAACCAAAGCACTAATGATTAGGGTTTCTCAGTAACCTAACCAACTTTTGATGCCCCAAGTATGGAAAGGGCATGCATTCTTGAATCCTTGCTTCTGACGAGCGAAGGAACTCAATTCAAGTGTTAACATTTTTCGGTGAGGTGTTACTTGATCTTGGACATTGATCGAGTCATGAATAGGCAAAGGGCGCAACCTTTTGTCTGTGAGAACCTTGAGTTCATGATTCACGAAATGCCAAGTGATTTGATCAGCTTGTGATTATTGCTTGTTTACTGCCCCAAGCAGGAGCATGATTTGTCTTTGTCAATGATTCTTCGAATGCATGCCATTCCTTAATTGGGTGTGTATTTGTTGATTGGTAACTAAGTGTGACTACCCCCTCAAGCGACGAATCGATGAGGGAATGACCTTCATGAGAAAAGCGACGAGTCGCTTGACCCAAGATGACTTGTGCAAGGGTGCCTTTAGATGGTTTAGTGTTAAGCGTGTGCAATTTTCTGACATTTAGACCTATTTTTGGTGGGTGTTAACCCTTTTTGCGATGCTTTTTGGAGCTAAAATTGACAGAAATCCATTTTTTCCGTGGAGCGGTCCGGCTATGGTAGCCTTCTTAGGGAGTAGGATAGTGACAATTTGTAACCCCAACATCTGTTTTGGATGCCAAGAATGTCAGGCGTGAATGCGCCTTCGTTCGGCAATGTTATTGCTATTTTTGGTTGGGTTTTGGCCCTTTTGGTGACGCCGTTTGGGGATGAAATTCTCAAAAATCCATCTTCCCGTGGAGCGGTATGGCTATGGTAGCCTTCTTAGGGAGTAGGATAGTGAGGATTTGTGACCCCGACATCTGTTTTGCATGCCCGGAATGTCAAGTGCCAAAGCACTCTCATCGGGCAAGTTTATTAGCTGTTTTGGTGCATTTTTGTTCAATTTTTGTTGTTTTTGAAATTTTTGCTCTGGATTCATTCCAGGGTGGGACGAATTCTTGTTGAGCATTCGTTCCAGGGTGGGATGAGTGCTCGTCCTCATGGAGGAACGATTACAAGCTCAAAAATCCTATTTAAAGGCCAAAACTAGGGTTTGGGCTCATTTGCACTTGTTTTTCTGGCGATTTGGAGCTCTGAGGAGGAGGTCAATTCTACGAAGCGAAGCACTACCGAATTTCTCCTGACATCATGAGTGCACAAACCGGATCGAGCAATGGAGCCGGAGCGAGACCAATAAGTGCTCCTTAGCATTATTGCTTTTGTTTGTTAAATGTTTTAAAACTGCAAGTTATTTGTTTGTTTTTCTTTGTTATGAATTTTTGTGAATTTTGTTGTTTTTGAGTTGTACATTGGTAGGCAGTGTTGTATATCCATGTTATTGTTGTATATTTTTTCATGATTTTAATGTTTTTGTGCTATTTTCTTTTGCAGGTTGTGAAGAGCGGTATGTGACCTCTCTTTTTTGAGGGAGGGCGCTAACTGTGGTGATGGAGTGGCTTGATGCCCTTGGGATCAAGAAGGTGTCTCGACTAGATCCTATGGTCGGGGATCGGGCCTATCTGACGGCTAGCAGTAGCCGCCCTGAGGGGTCTCATAGGACCCACACCATGGGGGGTAGTTCCCATCGCACCGATCCTGCGTGATCATGGTGGCCGACGCCTTAGGCTTGGGGGTTTTGAGCTTTTGGATTTTGTTGCGGGGTCACAAGACCAGTTCATTGTAGCCTGTAGGCATTTTTGATGATATATACAGATGACTTTATTTTGTTTATGCGAGTGATGATTTGATTTTATGCATGATGAGTGATGAGTATGGATGTATGCATGTTAATTTATTTTGGTGGATGCATATGTTATGATAAATGCAAATGTTTCTAACTTTCAGGATATGCAAATGTAATGGATGAATTGAATTTGTGTTGTTTGGCGAGAGCACCATAGACTGTTTAGACCTTTGTGGGTTTTTTTTTTTGGTGATTGCTGATGGCAATGCGAGGATGAAAGATAGCATGGTTGGTTTTAGAAATGTAGCTAAGGTTTTCCGAGACTCAGACGATTTTAACTCACTAGCCACGATCGTACTTTATCTTACGAGATTTTTGGATGAGGTATGAATCGGACTTGTCTTTGACCAAGTTATTTCACATCCCTTTGTGTGCAATTGAGTTCATTTATGTGGTATTTGTCAGGATACCACCAATGCCAGATAGGCTGTCAACCAAACCTGTACTAAGGATCACCTAATTAGCTCCACTGACTCCTTTGTTGTATTTAGTCGGATTAATCAGCGAGTGCGATCTAGGATACCATAAGCTAGCTCATCCACATGCAAACATTGATCCGCACACAAGTTAATGCGACAGATATATCGTCATGCGGGAGGTTTGCCACGAGTGACCGATAGGCTATCAACCAAACCGATACTGAGGTTCATCTCATGACCTGTCGGAATGCTGAGAGTTCCAAGGATTCAAGTTCGACTCCCTTCTTTTCTTCAATTGTATTGGGATACTTGCTCTTTTGTAGTGATAAAAATCATTGTTTATTTATATATATATATATATATATATATATTTATTTGAGCAAGGGATTTGAATTTCGAGTGATGAGAATCACTATTGTCTGTGCCTTTTGATGTATGCACTCTGGTGGTGATGTCAAATTTTTTTTGGAGTTTTGACTGTTTGCAAAATCTTGATGTTTGCAACTTTTGAGAACTTGGGATTCTTAGGGAATTGGGTAGGGAAGATGCTTGTCCTTTTGCCAACTCTCAGCATTCTTGGGGTCATTCGCATAGGGGGATGAGCAAGATAACCGTTTCGCTTATGGTGACCTGGATTGCTTTGCAGGTTTCATCTTTCATTCACACAACTTGGGAATTTTTATGTGTTTTAATTTGTGTTGGGACGCTACGTAACAAGGTGTGATCCAAGTAGAACTCTACCTTCATAAAATTTGTCTGACTTGGTACAATATGTGGCTAGAAAGCTAATGACGACTGAATGACAAAAACTCTCGATACAAAATAACTTACTATGATGTGGGAGAATATCGTGAATGGCGGTTATAGGCGATGAGCTATTGACAAAGTGGGAAAACAAAATGTGAAAATGATGGTTTTGCCAAGTAATGACAGTCTATGGTGCTTCGACCTTTATGACCACAAATATGCAATGTATGGGTTTGATGTTGAATGCAGCTATATATTTTTGTATTTTTGAGGGATTGATTTTTGTGAATATGAAGGTGAGATGCAGAAAGGAGCTCTATGCTGTTATGATGATTTTGCGTATGCATGGGAATGAGATGCAAATTTTTTTATTTTTTTGATGATTTTGTTGTTTTGTTGTTTTTTTTTTTGGATTTGCTTATTTTTGTGAGTATGAGGATGAGATGCAATGGAGTTTTGTATTGTTGTGATGATTTTGAGTATGCATGGAAATGAGATGCAATTTTTTTGTTATTTTTGATGATTTTGTTGTTTTTGAATTTTCTTATTTTTGACCAAGCGATTGTAGGAATCCTTGGAGCGTTTTGGGATTGACCAAGCGATTGTGGAAATCCTTGGAGCCTTTTGGGATTGACCAAGCGATTGTAGGAATCCTTGGAGCATTTTGGGATTGACCAAGCGATTGTAGGAATCCTTGGAGCATTTTGGGGATTGACCAAGTGATTGTGGAAATCCTTGGAGCATTTGGGGATTGACCAAGCGATTGTAGGAATCCTTGGAGCCTTTTGGGGATTGACCAAGCGATTGTGGGAATCCTTGGAGCATTTGGGGATTGACCAAGCGATTGTGGAAATCCTTGGAGCCTGTTGGGATTGACCAAGCGATTGTGGAAATCCTTGGAGCCTTTGGGGATTGACCAAATGATTGTAGGAATCCTTGGAGCCTTTTGGGATTGACCAAGCGATTGTAGGAATCCTTGGAGCCTTTTGGGATTGACCAAGCGATTGTAGGAATCCTTGGAGCCTTTTGGGGTTGGGCTATGGCTCGTTTAAATGTGGAATGGCCACAAATGACTGATGTTCAAGGGTTCTAGTTCCTTGATTCCATCAAGAGAGGCTAGCCGGTATGTCCCGGGTCCTATTTTGCTATCAATGACATATGGACCTAACCAATTTTCCACGAACTTGTCCCTTAATTGGGGCGGCAAATTAGAGTTCTGTTGGTTCTCTTTCAAGACCAAGTCACCAACCTGAAAGTCCCGCAGGTGAACTTTCATGTTGTATGCTCTCTTAAGTCGCTCTTGATAGATACACAAATGCTCGAGAGCATTAACGCGTTGCTCATCAAGCAACGTAAGCTGGTCTAACCGGGCCTATCGTGCAGTGTCATCATCGATGAACTCGTGCATTGATATGCGTAGGGAAGGAATTTCCAACTCGAGAGGCATGACTGCCTCGGAGCCATACACCAGCGAAAATGGAGTTGCCCCAGTGGGTGTCCGAATGCTAGTGCGATAGGCCCACAGGGCAAGTGGGATCTGAATGTGCCAATCCTTATGACTATCTACGATGGTATTTTTGAGGATAGCAACTAGCATTTTGTTTGACGCCTCTACTTGCCCATTTGCCTGCGGATAATAGGGTGTCAAAAAACTGTGCTAAATTTTGTACTTTGTGGTCAAAGCATGCACGTCTTTGTTCTTGAATGACGTCCCATTATCCGAGATTATCTTGGATGGAATACCAAAACGACATATGATGTTATGCAAAATGAACTCCACAATGCGGGGTCCAGTCATAGAGGTCAGCGGAACTGCTTCCACCCACTTGGTGAAGTACTCTATGGCCATTATGATAAACGTGTGATGGCCGAACGACATAGGGGAGATCTTTTCGATGAGATCTAAGCCCCACTACGAAAATGACCAAGCCAACTAGATCGGCTGCAAGGCCTGGGAAGGTACGTGTGTCAAATTGGCATGATGTTGACACTTCACGCACTTCTTGACATATGTACAACAATCTCGCTCTAAAGATGGCCAATAATAGCCCATGCAAAGAATGCACTTTGCGATGGCCATACCACTGAAGTGGCCACCACACGTACCATCATGCGCTTGGGCGATCGCCCAAGTGGACTCTTGCTGGTCCAAGCAATGAAGGAGGATTCCTTCGTAGCTACGACGGTACAAAATGTCTCCTAACAAGACATACTTGGCCACTTTTTGCTTGAATGCTTATTTTGTGGCATGTGTCAATCCAAGCGGGAGGTTACCTAACTTGAGGTAGTCCCTTAAGGGTGAATACCAATCCTGCTGATCAAAAGCCTCGATGGTATGAACAACCAATCCCTCTTGAAGTTCATCCCTAGCAAAAGTCGAGCAGGAAAGAACTTGTAAGAATAGCATTGTGTTGCTATTAATGGGAGTAGGGGAGAACAAGGACCCCTAGTTGGCATGTTTCAGATGATCATGGATTTGAGAGAACTTATCCGAGGATGGTTCAATCTGGATCATGTGGATTCCCGGCGTCAAGTCAGAACTTGCACGGTCCATCGCGGATTGCGATAGTGTTTTGACTTGGATGGTTGTCATATCACCAAAAAGGTCTTGCGGGATTAGTGACCCCAAGGAGGCCATAGTGTCCACAAAATGATTCGATGACCGAGGGAGTGCCTCGATGTCGTACCACTCAAGATTTTCTAGGAATTTGTCCACAAGGGCTTTGTAGGCCTGCAGAACTGGGCATTTGCATTGGAATACCCCTTTGACTTGGTTGACAATTAACAGTGAATCACCAAAGATGTTCAATCATTTAATGTTCATGGTGATTGTTGTCTGAAGACCTATGAGCAAGGCTTCATACTTTGCATTATTGTTGGTGCATGGGAAATTTAATTTAAATGATAGAGGCATTGGAGTGCCCTGCGGTGTGAAGAATACTATTCCCATGCCACCACCTTGCTCACATTTAGAACCATCAAAAAATAGGGTTATGTCGGCCTATGACTCAGGCTCATCAGAATCTAGTGATTCTGAGACATGGAAGACCCCATCATCGGGTAGTTCTATGACCAGAGGCTGATCGTCTTCGAGAGGAGCCTCTACTAGTTGATCGGCTATGACCTGTCCTTTGATAGATTTTTGTCCAATAAACTCTATGTCAAATTTCGTCAACAACATGATCCATTTCACCGTGCGACTACTATGATAAGTACGACTCATCATGTACCGCAATGGATTCTCCTTAGACACAACATACGTAGTGTTGCTCAACATGTAGTGGCGTAGCTTTTTGGTAGCAAACACCACTACCAAGCAGATTTTCTCGACGTATGCATAGTTAAGTTCATAACTGACCAAGGTGCGGCTAAGATAGTAAGTAGCCTGTTCTTTGTGAAGTTCATTCTTCTGGGCTAGCATGGCTCCTAGTGCCACCTCAGTAGCTGAGATGTATAAGTAGAACGACACTCCTGGTCTAGGTGGTGCCAATACTGGTGGCGAAGCCAAGTATCGTTTGATGTCGTCAAAGGCTGACTGGCACTCGTCATCCCAGTGAAATGCTACCCCCTTGTGCAATAATTTGTTCATTGGTCGGCACTTGTCAGATAGCTATGCTATGAAGTGCTTGATCGACGCGACCTTTCCCTGTAGGCTTCTAAGCTGCTTGATGGTAGTTGGGGGATGCATTTCAAGGATTGCCTTGACTTTGTTTGGGTCCACCTCGATACCTCATTTTGAGACTATGAAACCCAAGAGCTTTCCAGATGTGACGCCAAAAACACACTTCTTGGGATTCAGTCTGACTTTATGCTCCATGAGGTGATCGAGGATCTTGCTTAAGTCACCGAGATGATCTGGGCGCAAAAGAGATTTGGCCAACAAATCATCCATGTAATCTTCCAAAGTCTTGTGCATGTAGTCATGGAAGATGTATGTCATGGCACGTTGGTAGGTGGCACCAGCATTTTTAAGGCCAAAAGGCATGACCTTATAACAAAATGTTCCCCAAGGCGTTGTGAACGCCGTTTTTAGCTGGTCCTCGAGATTGATACAAATCTGATTGTATCCCGAGAAACCATCCATGAGGGAAAGCATTTCATGACCCGTTGTAGCATCTACCAATGCGTCGATGCTCGACAAGGGAAAATCATCCTTAGGACTCGCTTTGTTTAGATCTCAAAAATTAGTGCATATGTGAATCCTCCCGTTAGGCTTTTTTATGGGCACCATGTTGGACAACCATGGCGGATAATCCATGCAGATGACAAACTGTGCATCCAACAACTTTTACAATTCGTCTTTGACCATCAAGGCCACTGTTGGGTGCATCTTACGTAGTTTTTGCTTAACTGGCTTGACTGTCGGATCAAGCGTTAGATTATGCATGACTAGCTGTGGGTCTAGTCCCGGCATGTCTTTGTATGACCATGCAAAAACCTCCTTCTTCTCTTTGAGAAGGGCAATGTAGTTGGCTTGCTCTTCTAGGGATAAAATTACCCCCAAACTTGATGATCTGTTGATTCATTGGATCTGAGCCGATGTCTACGTCAGTCGTTTCCTCGACCGACATGTGGGATCCGTCTTCCAACTGATGTGGAGTTGGGATCAAGTGGATATCATTTGCTGAGTTTAGATCATCGTTAGGAACCTCGGGTCCCTCTTCAGCATGGCAGATATCCTGAGTTGGCCCAGGGGTAAAATGAAGCATTTCATCAAAAGGCCAGTACTCGAATGGGGATGGAGGGGAATTGACGTGATCCCTGTCGATGGCATCTATGTCTAGAGATAATGACTGTGCTGGATTGGCCGGATTATGGATGGGGGTGGTTAAATCAATGGAGATCATGTTGATGGAATGATTTTGGTCTCCATTACCATGGGTGTGGGCGCTTGGACATCCTGGATGCTCTCTATGCTCGAGATCTGGCTCTAGGGGGATGGGCACGAATGGATCGGCCCTATGTGCGGATAAGAAGACAGGGTCTACCCTCGACACGGATGGCACTATAGGGTCTCTGGGTGGAAGGTATGCTTCATATGCCCAGAGTAGCGGATCCAACACTTGGTCCCACCACGCTGGGTCTACGTACCATTCATGCCCAAGCCTTATGTTTAATTGCTCGAACAAGTCGTTAATCTCCAAGGGGTATGGTCACCGCATTTGTCGCATGTGATTAAGATACGTCATTTTGGTTTCATCTTCATAATCACTATCGAATATCCAAAGGCCTTCGTTGGCTCCGACTGCTTGCGGCATTGAAGGCTCGCCTTGCTCAAGCAAATTGATCTGGCCCCATTGAGGTTGTTCCGCTCTCTGCGGGGGACTTGATTTCCTTGGAGTGGCGCTTGCTTGATAAGAGCATCCAAGGGGAACATTGTCAAGAGGTTTTCTTGATAATCATCCATGGGGATCACCTGTGAGTGATTGTTATCTGATTTGAAGGGGTCCCATGGTGCTACCTCATATTCCAATTCGTCCTCTGAGGACCCTTCTTGCCATTGTCTAGACTCTCCCTAAAAATGAGCTCTCGAGCTCTCTCCTCTCTCGAGCGAAGGGAAGGGATTGCTATGGCCAACAAGGTTGATTGCCATTAATGGAAGATAATCCCTCAACGTATATATGGTATTAGGGTTGGCATATGGATCTAATGCCAATCCCCCCTTGTTGCCTATCCCTAGGCCTTGCATGTTCTCTACCAAGATGTCCAGGGGTAGGGGGTGGTTGAACCCTACTCCTGACTTGTCATACGACATTTGGTATCTTGGTTGGCAAAGAACATGTACCCCCTGCTCATATCTACCCAACCCATATCTGTGCCAATTGCATTGGCCAAGGTATCTCAGAGCAAATTCTGGGTTAGACAAATAATTTACATTTTCAGCAAAAGGCTCTTCATCCTCATCCTCTTGCGTGCATGGTGCAACGCCATGATCAAGGCCCCCATACACAAAATTTTTCTGGTTCGGTGGGTAGCCTAGGGGGACAATAGTGCCAATGGGAAGGCGAGGTCTCCCCATGTCCTGCATGGACTCTAGTGTGGGTGTTGCTACAATATTCCGCACCAGATACTCCCCCAGGCCCATATTGGCCATTTCAACATTGATCGTTGGTGGTTGAGGGGGAGGGAATGGAAGTTCTCCTTGAGTCCACTCCATGTCGACGGACTAGGAGCCTCGACTTCCATTCGGCTAGGCATTTCCTCCATAGAGATAGTTGATACTGATGGCATTGTCTCTTCCAAAGTTTTTGCCTCTTCCAAGGGTTTCTTCCCTTTGTCCTTTTGTTTGGTCTCCATAGATGGCGTCGTTGGTGGAGGACTAGACGATGAAGATGAACCCAGCTAGGGTTTTGAAGAACTTGCTAACGTGGATGCCTACGGAATCGAACCCTGTTTAGATGGATTTAACTAGAAATCCAAATGCGTTGATGGCAGGGTCAATTGTGGCATCAGCTGCACCACATTACAATACTTGAAGGGTTCTAAGTCCATCGGGACTACATGCACCTCCCCTTCAAATGTATACTTTAAACATTGGTGAGCTATCGAAGGGACACACTTCATGTCCTTGATCCATGGCAGGCCCAAAAAGATGTTGTAGGCCATCTCACCCTCCAATATGTGGCACAATGTAGGTATGGTCTTTTGTCCCACTTGGATTGGTAGGACTATTGTGCCAACTGTCGAGCAGATTGCATCATTGAATGCTCGCAGGGCGTAGGTGGAAGCTATGATGTGAGATGCAGGCAACTTCAGATGCTTTAAGGCTATAGTTGTGATGATATTACTGGATGAGCCAGTGTCTATCAACACCCTCTTGTATGGGATCCCATTGACCCACGCGATAACATGCAGGGGTGGATCCACCATGTCATCAGTCACTGATCTCAATTTGTCTTCTCGAAATGTGATGACCGGCTCAGTGCATCATTTTACATGCCCCATAAAGTTGTTGAAAGAATTTGTCTTGTGGGGCTGCAACTCGATGGCTTTCAAAATCTCCATTAGAGCTTCCCGATGGGGTATAGATTGTTGTATAAGCTCGTATATGGAGAGCCCTAGCTGATGTGGTCCTCAAACTCTGAGTGAGTTTGGTCTGAAGTGTGGCCACCGGCTTAGGTGAAGGAGGTTGTGCAAGGTGCTGTTGTTGGTGGGACATTGTTGGCACCTCTCCTACAGCTGTCGTAGGAGTATTCGTGCTCGGATACCTCCTGTTCCGAGTCACTATACTTATCATCCCTACATACCCCTACATGGGGTAGTTCTGTGTAACCTCGTTAACTTGTAGGGTCTTTGCCTACGGAGCATGAGCAAGCAAGGGGTCTTTGAAGACCTCCATTTGTTGATTACTTAGTGTGATAGGATTATCCATCGCCAGGGTCTTGTTATCAATCAGGTCTTGCACCAAGCCCTTAAATTTCCAATAGGCATTTAGGTCATGTCCCTGCAGCCTATGGAACCTGTAGTACAAGTCCTCTCTATATCCCTTAGGCTTGGGTGCATTGGGATCTATAGTCTAAATCTCTAGCAGGTTGATCAGGTTTACCGCCAAAAAGCTATCAAACAAGGAGTCCCTGCACTCTGTGTAGGGTGTGAATTGTCACCTAGGTCGACGCTGTTGACCCTGTTCTTGCCTCTGATTTTCTCTGTCATAGTTGTTAGGAGGCACTGCCTGATAATTAGCATTTTGAGGCTGAGTTGCTTGCACAGGCTTAGGGACGTTGATTGCAACTTGGTTAACCGCAGCGGGTTTTTGTTGCGTAGTCCCAGCTTTAGTGTTTTTAGTCCATTCTTTTTTCTTAGGTTTGGCTATCTCGCCATCCTGTATTTTGATCTCTTCAATAATTCTGGATTTTGCCAGAGCTTCTTCTAGGGTGGCATATTGCTACAGCTGCAATAGCATAGAGATCGATCTCAAACAACTTTTGGAGAACATCTGAGTGAGGTCGGACATAGGAGGGAGGTAGGGCAGCTTTGAAAGCAAAGTCCTCCACCGATTCCCATAGGCCACCATGGTCTCCTCATCATACTGCCTGAGGTTGGCTAAGTCACTTAGTGATGCCTTCTTCTTGGTATTGAAGGCAAAGCGTTCGAGGAACGCATCCACTAACTGATCTAAATTGTTAATGCTGTGCTTTGGTAGCTGAGTAAACCAATCCGAGGCAGGGCCTACGAATGTGGTTATAAATGTTCTCAATAACAAAGCATCATTGTCCTGAATGCCGAAGCATTGGCTCAAGAACCTTGTCACATGCTCTTGAGCATCTTCCTCACATCTAAAGGTTGCCAACTAAGGCAGCTTAAAGTGTTCAGGGTAAGGAGGTGCTGGCACTAACGGATGCACATGATGACAACAAAGCTAGCGTAAAGTGGGCTTTTAGGGCCCAAAATTTTTGGTTTCCATAGACTCCAGACGCTCTAGCAGCACTTTATATGGATCTGAGGATTTAATTTCTTCCTCTTTTGTTTGCTCCCATTGTGGGTTGTGGGAGACTTGAGGCCTCTAAAGGGGTGGCCGAATGGCAACTCCTCCGCCTAGGTAGGGCATTTTGGCCCACTCATCTTCTTGCTCATACTCCTCGTAAGCTTCCTGAGGAGTCTCTGGGCGAGACCTATGACCCAAGGTGTGTTCTCGTATAGGGTACCCATCGTTGTTCCAGGGAGTGGCCTCCCTTTTAGGTCTAGGAGGTCTCGGAGGCAGCACTTGGTAAGGTCGCGGGGACCTATCTCGCACCAAGGGATTGTGCCTCGCATATGGTTTCGCTCTTTGGGTGTGCGGGGTTGGAACCCTCTCAAGCATCGGGTTATGTAGCAGCTCATCTATTTGGCACCTAATGCGCTCTTTGCTAAGGTGATATAAATGTTCTAGCTGCTATTGATCTTGCTCAAGCCGCGTGATCTGTGCTTGGCAGGAGACATGTCTGGTGACTGCCAGGTCGATTTGTTTCGCCATATTGAGCCTAGGAGGCCTAGACGCCTCTCCTATGCACTTACCTCGATCGTGATGATCCAAGATCTCAATAGGTCGCTTCCCTCTGTCGAGGTTGGTGACATTTACCTGAGGCTCTGGCCTCAATGGGTGATCATGGTATCTAGCTGGTGCAGAGGCACATGGCCCTCACACTATATCTTGCTCTTGAGGAATGTAATCATCTTCCTCGTGCTCCCTTTCATATGTGTGAAAGGGGCGGGTAGAGTTAGCTCACCCGGTCTAAAGAGCCTTGCGCTCTGGATTTTGTCTATTGTTTCTAAGAGTGATGGGGGGCAAAGGAGGGATGCCATAATCATGTGGCCTCTCCTCATGGACACTATGCCGCTCTAGCACTTCATTGCATGGTGGCCACTCATATCGAGCTTCTAGGGGAGCTTTCTTGTCTATGTTGAGTGCCACGTGTAAGGACTCCTCCTGAAAGGGGCTATGATGAATGGGCGTGTCCCTCAAAGGGGTGTCCCTATAGTTCCATATTGACATGGACTGATGCGGACTCTCTTGCGGGTCGGGCCGCCAAGGCGGTATGACCAAGTCCTTGGTGTTGTAGCGGAGGTGACTTGTGCCCCCTTGTACACTTTCCACAGCTTCTGCCCTTGATTGGGCTTGGCTACGTGTGTACACCATGGTGGTGCTTTCCTACAAGCTATGTAGATTTTTATCTCGTTTATGATTTTTATTTTCTACACTAAACAGAAATGAACACACACACACACACAAGTAGTGATTATCTCGTTTAAAGGTTGAGAGTGTGTCCTAGACCTGGTTTAGTGTGTTTTTGGTTTTTTTTTTTTTTTTGTGTTTTTTTTGAAGTTTTTTGAAGGTTTTTGTAAAGAACGTTTAAATGCAAAATGAGGGCTCTTATGACTCCCAAAATTGGTCGCCCCTTCGATATACCATTGCCAGGCCGATATACCAACCTCTCTATATACCCGCCCTTACGTGAGGGAAACTATAGGTATGTGAGAGCAGATGGTACGTGGAACATAGGTGGTACGGAAGGGGAATCACCCTGTTTATGACACCTACCATAGAAGACTTATCCTCGTGTGTTGGGAATCACCCCAACTACACTCGGTCAACTTTCATCAGGATTTATGTCTAGCAACAGTTGCGATCGGGGTAATGGATGCAAAAATCAAGCCAAGGTGGTGATGAAATCCACCGTTGGTCTTGATCAAGGGCTGGGGTTTTATGACCAGCGCCTTGGTTTTTAAGTTGCCGCATGGTGTGTGGGGTTCTTTTTATTTTGCAAAAGGAAACAAGCAAACAACAAAAAGAAAAACTTTCCCTAAGCAAACAAATAACCCAAAAAAAAGGAACACTGAAAACAGAAAATGACAGGGAAAACGCAGAATCCTTACCTCTTCTCTGCCCGCATCTATCGGTCCTAAGTTTCTGCCCAAAAACTTCACAGACTGGAATTCATCCCAGGGTGGAATGAATTACAATACTGTATTCATCCCAGGGTGGGGCGCATTCCAATTCGTCCCTGGGTGAGACGCATTACAGTTCTGTGTTCGCCACAGATTGGAATGAACAACAGTCCCGCATTCCAAAAAAGAAAGATACCTACAAGCAAGGTAAATTTTGATCAAATTTTTTATCCAAAAATGTAGAGGATAGAGTCCCACCATGATCACCATTGAAAGCACGAGGATATAGAAGCAAAAAGGAAAGCGAAGATGCGATGCAAATTAAACTTAGACTTAACGCTAATTCCTAGGAATTTGAAATGCATGAAATGGAGAAAGCATGAATTGAAACCCAAATGAAATAACAGCCCTTCTCTTTTATTGATGTATTTCACAACTCGGTTACAATTTGCATCCTCCCTTTTCAGGGGCGAGGAGCGTTAAATCCATCTCTTGGTTACATCCATGGATAGCCTTTCCTTCTTCCGCGTGCCCACATGTAAAATGGGCGGACCAAACGTCACCGTCACTTGCGTTGATGAGTCTTGACTCCTCGCTGCTCCTTCGATGTCCAAACCCTACGTTCAAAGGAACAAGAAATTGTCAGTAGCACCTGCGGATAAAACAAAACATGCAATCCCCAAGCCTAGGATAAGTGAATGAGAAAATTGAATTAAACTATGATTAAAACAGGTCCAAATGCTCTAAAATTTTGATAGGGGCATCAAGATACCACCAGGAAGGTCCTGCAAAAATAATAGTCGAGAAATTCCTCGCCGATTTGAATTCACTCTGGGGCGGGACGAATTCACCTACAACAAAATGCCGAAAAGGTACTGTCCCAATGTCCTGCCTAGGAAGCTCCAAAAGACCTAAAACATTGGGGTTAGCTAATTGGGGGAATTTTGGGAAGACCCAGATGGTCAGATTTTCCCAATTTGGCCTCCATAAATAGGAATTTGATGATGCTACCTGTAGGTTAGTGGAAGCGAGCAATGCTAGAAATATGATCAAAATTGTTCAAAACAAGACGAAATCCAAATGATAACCTATCTAAGCATCATAGAATTGAATTCAAAAATGAAAGAAAGAAAATATTCCATGGAATTCCCATCGCTCTGAAAGGGGGCGATTAGGATTGTGGCAGTGTGGGAGGGGGTGCCCATGGGGCAGGCCGCCCACCGTTTGAGGCTTGATTTCGGCACCAATCCACTTGGGATGGGTCCAAAACCTCTTATATGGTATTGTCAGCAAATTTGGTGGGATATTGTGGCCAAATGTCGGGTTTTGGGTCCAAGATTTGTCCTCCCAATAGTCACCCAATGACCTCCCCTCTAAAGGAAATCAAGGATGTGGAAGGTGCAAATCAAAAAGGTGTGAGGTATGACAATAAAATGATAGCACTTCATTGCTCTAAAATGCTCCTCTTCTCCCTCTTTTTGGGTGAGGAAACTCACCAATTTATAGACCTAGAGGTCTCTTGAAATGGGCATGCAGAGGCGCCACTTGGCAATCATGCCTTCCCAGGGGGAAGGAGATTCCTCCCTGAATAGGGACTTCATGATTGCCCTTGCAACAGCCTCTAACGCTCGAAAACTCTCACCCACACTCCCCTGTGATGAAGGAAGCATTAAGTGGCGGATCTGAGCTACCATTTGTCAAGATTTGACTTTTTGCTCGTAAAAAATAAAATTCGCCCCACCCTGGAGCGAATCTGGAATTCGTCCTGGGGTGAGGCGAATCCTAGTTTGAATCTGTCCCGGGGTGGAACAGATATTGAGAAAAGTGCCTGAAGGTGCCAAATTGATCTCTGACCTTCCAAAACTATTGTGAGAGTGGTTAGGACCATTTTTTAACCTCTATGGGCTGCCCTTGGGGTTGTGTGTGTCAAATCAATCAATGTTTGCAGTCACATAATCGGATTGGTGCTATTTTGGTGTTTACAATAACAAAATATGGAGGACTGAGTAAATAATTGCATGCAAATGTGAATTTATACAACAAAGATTTTTTGGAGGATGAGACTATCATATTAGACAGAATGGAATCCATGTTGGCAGATGTAGGTGAGGATATTTTTACTTTTATGGCAGATGAACATGAAGAGTATTTGGCAGCAAGGAATAACCTCTTGATAAATGGAGTTATTCTATTTTTTCTTTGCAAAATGCCCTCAAAAGTCGATTTTCAAAAATGGGTGCGACTGAATTGGGAGGCTAAAGGATTTCATGTGCAATCCTACTAGGGATTGGGAGGACGCTATATTTCTATTCTTTTTTATTCTCTAAAAGCTACCAAATTTGTATTACAATTCTAAACATGGTCTATTGTGGGTTCAGTTGTGTTTGCTCAATCATGTTGACCAAATTTTAATCTTAAGATGTTTCATAGGCTATATATCCTCTGTGGATTGAATTTTTAACCATGAAATAAAAATTTTGAGGTATGATCTCTTTTATGGCTCAAATATTTGGACAAATTCTTATTGAACCCTCTTCAGGTATGTATTTTTTATTTAGCCCAAGGGTGTGTGTAGAAGTTGACCTACAAAGGAATTTGCCAAAATATTTTAAAATCATCACACAAGAAGGGGTAATCTTGTAGGAGGTTCATTATTTAAATTTACCTAATGCCTATTTTTTTTGCTAGTCTGAGGATCACTTAACCAGTGACTATCCTTTGAGAAAACTTCAAAAGGTAGAAAATGAGAAGGGTGTGATGGGACCTGACTCTTCTATAGCCAGTGGGAAGGTTCAATCCAACAAGGATACTAATAAGGAGACTCAAGAAATGGAGATGGATGTAGGGAACCAGGAAATAGGTAACAAAGAAGATACTGGTTGGAATTTGGTTCAGAAGAGGTGAGAGGTAGAGGATTCACCAGACATTCCCTCTACATTTAAGAAAGGCTCCTCTTCCTCTAGGGGGAGATCTAGAGAGGTTAATGTTGGCTCCAAGGATATTCCTTGGGCTAACAAAATATTAGATATTGGTATAAAAATCAATGGAGACTCGGAGACTATGGAGGGTAGAAATAATAGTAGAAGTTCAGCTTTAGAAAGAAGTAGATCTCCAGCTGGTAGATCTACATAGGTCAGCAATCTGTTTGAAGACCTTAATACTAAGGTTTCTCAATGAAAGTTGACTTTAGTTCATGAAATATCAAGGGAGTGTCTATTCCCACTAGAAGAAGTTTGGTTAGTAATTTTTTGCATTCTATTAGCGCTGATATAGTTTGTCTTCAGGAGGTTAAGGTGGATGGATTTGCTCTCCACAACTGTATGGATAACAGTGGGTCTGGGACCTATTGGGCTTCTTCTCATGATATAGGTTCTGGGGGTTGGTCCTTGTTGTCAGGTCTTGGCTATTTGCACTATTGATTGATCATGGGGAGGACCTGTTTGGTAGGATTTATTAGGCTACTTTCATGATTTTTTTCCAGGTAATTGGAATTTATTTATTTTATGCTCCTAATTCTTCTAGTGAGAGGACTACCTTGCGGTATTGGATGCAGATAAATCTTCCTAATGATAATTGATCATAGGGAGAGATTTTAATATTGTGGAATGGGATGGAGATCCTGAAGGGGGGCATGGTGGTTGTATTGCAGGTTTTGAGAAGGACTCTTGGTGTAGCTTAAAGGCTTATTTACAAATATTTGATTCTAATTTTAGGAAAAAGTCTCTAGAATATAGAGGTTGGTTCTCTTGGTATAATAAGATAAGAGGGGGGGATAGAATCATGGCTTGTTTGGATAGGATTTATGTGGATAAAAATGTGTTTACATGTATTGGTCGAGGGAGCAGAGCTATTTTTGTGGATCTTTCAACCTATGGTTCTAATCATTTCCCTATTAGCTCTTCCATTTTCTTTGGTGGAGTTGTTGTGGTGGATAAGAAACTTCCCTTAAAACTTAATGTTTCTCATCTAGATTCTAAATCCTAAAAGGACCTGATTCATTGTGTTTGGAATTTGGAGCTACGCTCAATTGGCTTTGGCTAGATTGGTTGGTGGGAAGCGGCTATCAAGTGCACTATCAAATTTTTTAGGGGCTAGGGTAGATTGATTGCTAGAAGGAAGGGAAGATTAAAACATCTTAGGAAGGACTTGGAGGTAGCCAGAAGAGACATTGAAGGTGATTCTTTTAATGTTCAGCTTTAGGACAAAATAGCTAAGTGTGAACATGAAATCAGATGCTATGAGGATTATGTTAGCAAAGGTGCCTGTATTAGAAGCATGATTCATTGGATTTAGCTAGGATATACCCCCTATTATTTTTTCTTCAGTCACATTAAAAATAAAATTGCTACTAAGATAATCACTTCTCTTCACACTACTAATGATATATTGGTGGAAGATGATGATAGTATCTAAGTCATTGTTGAATATCATTTTTGTTTATCCTTTGAGTCCTAAGGTTTTGAAGGCTAGAGAATAGTTTAAGAAGTGTGTTCCTAAGAAGGTATATAGTTATGAAAATGATCGTCCAGCTAATTTCTTTTTAAAGGATGAATTTTTTGAAGCACTTAAGAAAATGAAGGATGACAAATATTTGGGCCTTGATGGTATTCTTGTTGAATTCTACAAATTTTGTTGGGATACTGTGGGTAATGAATATACTAAGATGATTTAGGAAGTGTTTGAGAAAGGCTCATTTTATGATATGCTTAATCAAGGTCTGATTAAGCTTATCCTGAAGGCTAACAAGAAATATACTATGGGGGGATGGAGACCTATCACTCTTTTAAATATTTCCTATAATATTGTGGCTAAGGTGTTGGCTCTTTGCTTCAGATATGTTGCTGCTAGGATTGTGAGATGGGAGAAAACAAGTTTTATCAAGGGTAGGTTCATTCTTGATATGGTCTTGACTACTTGGGAGACTTTCGAAATGGCACAGGAAAGTCAATAGAAAGACATTATGCTTAATATTGACTTTGACAAAGCCTATGATCGGGTGGATTGGTCATTTATTTTTAGTATGATGGAATGGCTTGGCTTTAGCAAATGGGTAGTGGATAAAATCAAGGTCTTATTCACTTGTGCCTCTACTCAAGTTGTAGTTAATGGTAAGCTCACTAATCAAATAAGTCTTTTCAAGTCCATTAGATAAGGGTACCCTCTTGCTCCCCTTCTATTTATTATTTATTGATGCTCTGGGTTATATGTTGGAATAAAAGAGAGGTATAGGTTTAATCAAAGGTATTGATACTCTTGGAGGTCCTATTTTGAATAATCATTTTGTAGATGATTCCCTTCTTTATTTTCAATTGGATGCCTTGTCACTACATAATATCAAAGGTTTCTTGGAGCAGTTTTGCAAAGCCTCTAGAGCCATCATTAGTGAAGAAAAATCAAACTATTGGTTGATTTACAGTGATACTCTTCTAGAGAATTTATCTCCTAATTTGCGATGGGTGAAGGATGGCAAAATTTTTAGATACCTTGGAATCCCATTTGGCAAGGCTCTTTCTTTGAAGGGCATGTGGGATTGGTGTCTTGAGAGATTTGCAAAGAAAATTTAATTCTAGAAAAATAAGCTCATATCCTTTGCTGGTAGAATAATTATTGTTGGAAAAATATTACAAGCTTGTCATATTTATTATTCTTTGTGTTGGCTGCCCAATACTTCTTAGTTTGGAAGATTGGAAAGGTTTATTAGAGGCTTTCTTTGGTCTAATTTTGATGTCTCCAATAGAATGCCCTCTATCTCTTTGAACTATTGCATTATTCCTAAGGAGGGAGGTGGTTTGTGTCTTTTGGACATTCAGATGCAGGGTAAGATGTTGGAAACTAATGGGTGGTCAAAGAATTAGAAGGGGTTGATCATTGGAAAAGGCTCTTGAGATATAGAATTCAGAATTGTCTGCATGTTGATGGTGTTAAGGGGGATTTTCATATTGAGGATATTGTGGGTCATCATGTTCAATTTTAAATATAGGGTTGTATCCTTATTAAGAAGATCTGGGAGGCATGGATGATGGTTGGTTCTATGGTTTATTAGGCCTATATGGAAGAGCATAGAGGTTGGGTGCTTCCATATAGGTCTATTTGGTTATGGAAATACAATGGGGTGTATTCCTCAAACCTTCCTCATTTTATATGCAAGAGGTTGGTTAAGAGGGGAATTAAGAAATGGATAGATTTGTTGGATTTAGGAGTCATTGATTGGATTAAGTGGAAGGATCTTTGCAATAATTTTAGGTTGAAATATTTTGAAAGGGATGTTATTATTCAGATTCATTCTCTTATTTCATCTGAACATCAATATAATGGTTTTCCTAGCCCTATCTAGCGTGATTGGAGGTGGAACTTTTAGGGGAGCACCATTTATTACAAACCCACAAAGATTTATAAAACTCTATTGCATAAGACTTCTTTGCATATCCTATTAAATAGATGTTAAGACACTATCTATATAGAGAAGAAGTGGAAGAAGAGTCTAAAGAAAGTTCAAAAATTTAGATTATCTGCTCAACTAAAGGTTTTTCTTTGGTTGCTTATTTTCCAAGGTATCCATTGCAAGCTAAGGTTGGCAAGGTGGATGAATATCTCAGACCTCTATAGTTATTGTGGTAAAAAATAAATTTTTAAACATATCTTTTAGGATTGTAGTGTAGCAAGGAATGTTTTGAAAATATTGAAGGGGACCTATTATCCTATCCTAGGTTATAGGTGGATTTGGAAATTGGTTCTCTTGGGAGATGCCTTTGGCTGCCCTCAACATCTTAGGGGGGTTTGGACTATTATCAGAGCAACAAATTTGTATGTTATTTGGAATGTGATATGCAGTTTAGTTTTTCGAGATGAATCTATTCCTACTTTTGGGATTGTGTCAATGTTGTTATTGATATTCAATTCCAATGTAGAGCCTTTAAGAGGATTATAATCAAAGATATCAAAGACTACTCTACAAAGGACAAGTCATATGGTTGGATTTCCTTGAGTGGATTTTTGTAATCTATTGTGATGTATTGTATTTTGATTTTCTTGTATTAATATAAGCAATATTTTTTCAAAGAAAATATAAAATGTTGAAATTCCTTTCCCAATTTTGTCTTATATATCTTTTATCATGTTGCAATTTGTAACTTGCATTTGAACATAAGAATCAAACATATGATATATATTTAAGCCTCTTAGAAAAAATAATTAAAATGATGAGACATGTATTGCACATACATACATATCTATCTATCTATGTGTGTGTGTGTGTGTGTGTGTGTGTGTGTGTGTGTGTGTGTGTGTGTTTCTTGATTAATTCTATTTATGCCCTTGTCAATTGTATATTGAATACCTATATTTTATCATTAACAACCTCAAATATGGATGGCTACATGACTGCTACTATAATGGGTGAATGTATGGTATTGTGGCACTCTTAAGCCAATTCATTTTTAGGAAACACGAAAAGATACTTTTATAAAAATATATTTTGTGTAGTTCGAGCCTTACTTGAGCCTTCACTTTATGTTATTTTCCCATGAAAATAGTTTAACTTGAATCTATTTTCTCAAAAATATCATATTATTTAGTATGCATGGATGCATTGGCAAAGGAAACAAAAAATTCTTTTGCATCAAAGAACCTTTATAAAAAAACCTGCTACTTCAAATATATCATCCAATGCCAACCAACTATGCATTAGATACTTAAGAGAGGCTCCAAAAAGAGGGGTATTTTTGTTCAAAAATACCATATTTTTATTTAAAAATAGGAGATTTAGTTAAAAAATTGGGTGGGACAAGGGGTTTCAAAATTGGGATGTTAACATTTTCCTTTAAATGTAGGTAATATGGAGGGGATTTCATTGCAAGAAAACATAATGATATGTTAAGAACAAAATAAAAAATGAAAATCCTGTTGGAAATTCGAGGTAATTTGTGGAATTTTATGTTGTCATTGATGTCACATGGATCACATTGAATTTTGGTGGCCAAATATTTCATAAATAAGCATTTATGATATTTTGGAAAGCATGGCTATTTATAGGGTTTTTGTGAAAATCAAGGTAGGTAAAATAAAAGGTTTTATTTAAAACCATTTATGGCAGATTTGAAATGGATTTTTCTTAAAACCCAGGTTGGCTTTTCATTTTGTCTAAAAAGGTGCCCCGGTGAAGGAGATAATTAATTTTAAATATTTAAGTTTAAATTTTAATCATTTAAGAAATAAATTTAAAATTAAAATTAAAATTAAAATTAAGATTTTAATATTGTCGACGTCAAAAAGGAGGCAAATAATATTAATTCATAGCCGAAATCAAAAGAAAAAGGTGGGCATATATAAATCCGTTCGAAGCGGTAAGGGAGCAAAAGTGTCGTATTCGTTTGAAAACTAGCGAAGAGAAGAGGGAACAAAGGTAAGGGAGATTCCTTACCTATCCCCGTAGGTGCTTATGGCCTAGCGAAAATAGGAAGGTGCATAAGGTTTTTAAGCGCCAACAGATCCAAAGTTTGAATCTCGTCAGCGTTGGTTTTTTTGCAAGGTAAAAAGGAAGAACCTTTTGTGCATGTGGTTTTTGAGGGCATGTTTGGCGGAAGCAAGAAGGAGGTCTTGCACTTTTGGTTTCTATGTGAGTGGTTGGCTCATGTGGTTGTTGATGTCACAGTTTGAGTGGTGCAGGGGTAGCGACAGGGGATCGAATCCCACTGAGGTTAAAGGCAAGTTATTAATTTTTCCAAATATTTTATGTTTCTAAAGTTGCCCTAGGAGAGATAAGGTTTGTGGTGCATGTTGTGAAAAGGAAATATTTCTGGTCATTTTCCTTTTAAGAAGTATATCATATTATATATCGTTGGAAATCTTATTTCTAGGGATATTTGATTATTTTATTTAGAAGGAGAAATAAGGTGTACATAAAGAGAAATTTATATTTTTGTAAAAGGGTTCAAGTGAAGGTTTTTTTGTTCTTTTCAAAGTGTGTTGAGTGTGGCAGATTTTCCAAAGGGGTTTCTTCATATTCATAAAAGGTATGGGCACATTCTCCTATTGATTATTTATGGTGGTTGATTTTTGAAATATCATTGGAGGGAAAATGATTGTTTGTGGTTTCCTTTTCGAAAGTGGTTGATTGAATGCTTCAAGGTTTTCTAAATTGAGAGTTGTGTTTAAACCTTGTTTTGTAAGCATAGTTGTTGAAGTCCATTGGTTGTGAAAGAAATTGAGTTAAAATAACATGAGTATCATTGTTATGTGAGATTTGTAATTGAGCATTGTTGGAAATATTTGAGTTGGTTGATACATACTTGGACTAGGGTTGTGTGAGGAAGAATTATCCCTTGTGGTGATTAGTTGAGATTTATTTTAGAATATATTGAGTCTCTAAAAATTCTCTTTATGGTTATATAAGACTTGGGTTGAGTTCAGTTGAATAATCCAAGTCAAGTGATGTGTGAAGTGATTGTTCAAATCCTATGAAACAAACTATTCCATTATTCTAATTTAATTTGAGTTGAGATTGAGCCTATAACATATTGAGTCTCTAACAATTCTCTTTATGATTCTATGAGTTGATTTGAGTTGAGTTGAGTTGAGATTGAGCCTAGAACATATTGAGTCTCTAACAATTCTCTTTATGCTTCTATGAGTTGATTTGATTTGAGTTGAGTTGAGATCATTGTGACATCGTTGTCATCCATTGAAGAGTACATTGCCATTCATTATTGAGTTCATTTTTGAGCTTTGCCTTGATACATTTGTGGATGATATTTTAGTTCTACTTGAGCATGATTTATTGAGCCTTTGAGAAATTTTGTTGGAGCAGTTTTGGGCAAGTTCTTGGTGAGCTTGCTAGAGCATATTTGGAAAAGTTATGTGTGATCTTGTTATTCAGTTTTGTACAAGTTATGTGTGAGCTTGTTATTAATATTTGGACAAGTTCTATGTGAGATTGTTATTCAGTTTTGGAAAAGTTTTGTGTGAGCTTGTTATTCAGATTTGGACAAGTTATGTGTGAAATTGTTATTGCCTAGCTTTGAGAAGATCAAAGAAATCATTGTATTGGATATTTCTATGTGAAATATTATAAGGAGATCAGCTTGTGGAGTACCCCACATTGGGGGAACCACATTAAATATTGTGTCTCAATTGTGTGAGGTGACTTGTGTTCTTTCTTACTACTGCTATTTGAGTTATTAATGCACACTGCTATATTTGGTTATTGCTATTAAGAAAATTAATTGATATTGATTTGGAAAGAAATTAAAAAGCGGTCTTATACTATTCACCCCCCTCTAAATATAAGCTTGTGTTATTGAATTGATATCAGAGCAGGTTCCTTCGAAAAGGCTAACAGCTTGAGGGCAGATTCTATAAGAACACATATGGCTTCATATAATGGATCATCTACAAATAAGGCTTCATTGTTTGATGGTAACAATTATACTTTCTGGATCATGAGAATGAAGAAACACTTGATATCACAAGGATATGAGGTATGAAAAATGGTTGAAAAATATTATAGGGTTGAAGGTGATCCCAAGGCAAATAAGACTATCAAGAAATTGGTTGAAATCAATGCAAGAGCAATCAATTGTATTTTGAGTGGGCTTCGTGAGATAGATTTTGCCAAAGTCATGGTATGTACTTAAGTTATTGAGATGTGGACCAAGTTGTGGAATACTTATGAAGGATATTCCAAGGTAATTTTGGTAAAACTACAAACTCATAGAAAAATATTTGAGGAATTTAAAATGAAAGATTCTAAAGATATTGTAAAGTTCTTACTTCGAGTTGATGAGATTGCTAACACCATGAGAGGCCTAGGTTTTGAGATGAAAGAATCAGAAGTTACTCAATTTTTTTTGAGATCACTTCCCATTAAATATTATTCTAAGGTTTCAACAATAGAAGAGACAATGGATATCAACAAGTTAACAATGCAATAATTGCAAGGTACTCTCACAGCTTATGAGATGAGGGTAAGTAAGCATCAGGTTCCAATGAAAGAGATTGCATTCAAGGTTTCATAAAAAGAGAAAGGAAAAGTTTCAGATATGGATAGAGTTTTATATAATTTTTAGGAAGCTAAATTCATCAAAAGGAATAAGGACTCAAGGAATTTCAGGGATATAAGGAAATTCAGATGCTAAAAGTGTGGTGATCTCATTCACTATGCATAAAAGTGTCCACATGAATAAAATAGTGATGATGAAAAATAAGATCACATAATAAAAGAATATGGAAAGCATAAGCATGAAAAAGATGACATATTCAAGCAAAACATGTATGAGAAGAAGAAAAATTTTCGTAAGGCAAAGAAATCTTACTGCATTGTAGAAGCAAGTGATAGCTCATATCATAGTGATAGAGAAAAATCATATTATGAAAAGGAAGAACATTTATTTCTAGGAATAGAAGGTGAAAGAGAATAATGCTTTATGTGTGGTCAAAGAGATCACAGATCGTGATATTTCAATGGTTTCATTTATAGTGAATATGAGATGACACATCAAGGAAACAACCATGGTCAAATAAATATTAAGAGTTTGTTTGCTATAGAAGATTATAATGATCTCAATGATACTGAAAACAAAGAAGTATCACTTTTGGTAATATAAAAGGAAGAGGATGAGCCAAGTAAATAAAAATCATAAATCAAAAAGTTAAAAGACGAATACAGAAATCTTGAAAACAAGATTCAAAAAAATGTCAAAATCAGAGAATAACTACTTCAAACAATCAAAAATCTCAGATAAGAGCTTCAAAATGCAAAAAGGATAGAAGAAAGAATGAATTAAGAACTAAGGGTAACCATGGAAAGACATGATACATTAGATGAAAAGGTTCAAAAAGGAGTGGAAACTTATTTTAAGGTTGTATCTTACTTCCAAGAAAAGTCACACTCAAAAGGAAATGAAGTTTTAAAATATGAAAGCAAGGAAGCACCTAATATTTGTGAGGAAAGTTCCAAAGTTCCTATGGATCCAAATATTCAATTTGGTTCTTATTTTGAGATAGGTGAATCAAGTTCAAAAGGAAAATAAATTCTTGAAAAGAAAAACAAGGAAGAAACTACGAAAAAAGTTTTAGATACTACAAAGAAGGTTCAAGGATTCAATGCACAAGTTGAAAATGATCATAAGGATAATGGTCAAGAAATATATGAAGAACCAAGGCATGAACAAAGGGATTTTAAAGGACATTTTTTTTATTGTAATATATTTGGACATAGGGCTATACATTACAGGATCCATGGATCAAAGAATGATTTTTCTAGAAGGAACTTCAAAGGAAGAAGGTATGGTTTTCAGGGACATTGCTTCTCATGTAATAGGATTGCTCATAGAGATTTTAAGTGCAAATAAAATGAGCGAGATGGTTTTGGTTTTAGAGCTACATAATTCAAAAGTCATAATGGTCATGAAAAAAGAGCTTCATAATACAAGATTCAGGAAAGGAATGGATATGGAAATTATTTTAAGAATGAATTTAGGATATGGGCACCATCCAAAGGCTACAATATCAAGTGTTTTAATTGTAATAACTTTGGGCATATTGTAAAATGGTATAGGACTCAATTCCAAATAGGTTCAAGGCAAGAAGCTCAAAAGCAAGAAGTTCAAACCGGTTCCAGACAAGAAGATCAAGTAATTCATCAAGAGAAAGATATAAAAAAAACATGGAAGGAATTTGATAGAGGAAAGAGTCAATGTAATATGGGATTCAAAGTACTCCCACCCCAAAATTAATCACCTCAAGAGAGAAGGGGGTGAGGTGGCTAAGCTTAAGAGTCATATCTTTTGGCCCCATAGGTGTCCCTTTTGCCATTGATGTCAAAGGGAGAGAGATTTGAGTAAGGTGGAGAGCATTGATTTAGGGGGAGCAACCTCCAAAGAGAGTATTGAGTTAGGTGGAGAAGCCTCCATAGAGAGTATTGAGTCATGGGGAGTAGCTTTGATTCTCAAATTTGGATTTTGTAGTGACTGTGGTGATTTGCATTAGAGGTGTTGCCATCAATGACAAAGGGGGATATTGTTGGAAATTTGAGGTAATTTGAGGCATTTTATGTTGTCATTGATGTCACATGGATAATTGATGTCACATGGATCACAATGAGTTTTGGTGGTCAAAATATTTCATAAATAAGCATTTATGATATTTTGCAAAGCATGGCTATTTATAGGGTTTTTGTGAAAACCAAGGCAAAATAAAAGGTTTTATTTAAAACCATGGATGGCATATTTGAAATGGATTTTTCTTAAAACCTAGGTTGGATTTTTGTTTCATCAAAAAAGGTGCCCCGGTGAAGGAGATAATTAATTTTAAATATTTAAGTTTAAATTTTAATCATTAAAAAATAAATTTAAAATTAAAATTAAAAATAATATTTTAATATTGCCAACGTCAAAAAGGAGGAGGCAAATAATATTAAGTCATATCCAAAATAAAAATAAAAATGTGGGCATACATAAATATGCCACTAAACTTTTTATTTCCCTAAGTACTCGACAAAGATAATCCGTTCGAAGCGCTAAGGGAGCAGAAGTGTCGTATTCATTTGAAAAATAGCAAAGAGAAGAGGGAACAAATGTAAGGGAGGTTCCTTACCCATAACCATATGTGCTTGTGGCCTAGCGGCAATAGTAAGGTGCGTAAGGTGTTTAAGCGCTAGCAGATCTGAAGTTCGAATCCCACTGGCACTGGTTTTTTGCAAGGTAAAAAGGGAGAACCTTTTGCGCACGTGGTTTTTGAGGGCAAGTTCGGAGGAAGAAGGAAGGAGGTCTTGCACTTTTGGTTTCTATATGAGAATTTGGCTCACGTAGTTGTTGGCACTACGGTTTGAGTTGTGTAAGGGCAGAAACAGGGGATCGAATCCCATTGAGGTTAATGGCAAGTTATTAATTTTTCCAAATATTTTATGTTTCTAAAGTTGCCCTAGGAGAGATAAGGTTTGTGGTGCATGTTGTGAAAAGGAAATATTTCTGGTCATTTTCATTTTAAGAAGTATATCATATTATATATTGTTGAAAATCTTATTTCGAGGGCTATTTGATTATTTTGTTTGGAAGGAGAAATAAGGTGTAAATAAGAGATATTTCTATTTTTGTAAAAGGGTTCAAGTGAAGGTTATTTTGTTCTATTCAAAGTGTGTTGAGTGTAGCAAATTTTCCAAAGGGGTTTCTTCATCTTCATAAAAGGTATGGGCACATTCTCCTATTGATTGTTTATGGTGGTTGATTTCTGAAATATCATTGGAGGGAAAATGATTGTTTGTGGTTTCATTTTCGAAAGTGGTTGATTGAATGTTTCAAGGTTTTCTAAATTGAGAGTTGTGTTTAAACCTTGTTTTATAAGAATTTTTTTTTAATCCCATTGGTTGTAAAAGAACTTGAGTTAGAAAAGAACATGAGTATCATTGTTATGTGAGATTTGTAATTGAGCATTGTTGGAAACATTTGAGTTGGTTGATACATACTTGGAATAGGGTTTCTTGAGGAAGAATTGTCCCTTGTGGTGATTATTTGAGATTGAGTTTAGAACATATTGAATTTCTAACAATAATCTTGATGGCTCTATAATACTTGGGTTGATTTGAGTTGAATAAGCCCAGTCAAGTGATGTGTGAAGTGATTGTTCAAGTCTTATGAAACAAACTATTCCATTATTCTGATTTGAGTTGAGTTGAGATTGAGCCTATAACATATTGAGTCTCTAACAATTCTCTTTATGCTTCTATGATTTTATTTGAGTTGAGTTGAATTGATATTGATCCTAGAACATATTGACTCTCTAAAAATTCTCTTTATGCTTCTATGAGTTGATTTGATTTGAGTTGAGTTGAGATCATTGTGACAGCGTTGTCATCCATTGAAGAGTACATTGCCATTCATTATTGAGTTCATTTTTGAGCTTTGCCTTGATATATTTGTGGATGATATTTTAGTTCTACTTGAGCATGATTTATTGAGCCTTTGAGAAATTTTGTTGGAGCAGTTTTGGGCAAGTTCTTGGGAGCTTGCTAGAGCAGTTTTGGACAAGTTCTGTGTGACATTGTTATTCAGTTTTGGAGAAATTCTGTGTGAGCTTGTTATTCAAATTTGCACAAGTTCTGTGTGATCTTGTTATTCATATTTGGACAATTTCTGTGTGAGCTTGTTATTCATATTTGGACAAGTTCTGTGTGAACTTGTTATTGCCTAGCTTTGAGCAGATCAAAGAAATTATTGTATTGGATATTTCTGTGTGAAATATTATAAGGAAACCAGCTTGTGGAGTACCCCACATTTGGGGAACTATGTTAAATCTTGTGTCTCAATTGTGTGTGGTGACTTGTGCTCTTGCTTACTACTAGTACCTGAGTTATTAATGCACACTGCTATATTTGGTTATTGCAATTAAGGACATTAATTGATATTGATTTGGAAATAAAGTAAAAGTGGTCTTATACTGTTCACCCCCCCCTCTCAGTATAATATTGTGTTCTTAAAATCCATATTGTTTTTGGAAACTTAATTTTAACTTGTGATAGTGTAAATAAATTTATAGAAATAATAAAATAATTCAAATTTCTATAACGAAACATGTATCACATCATTAGAGAGGTAATAAAGGATAGTGTGCAGTAGAAATAAATTTATGAAGATATTAAGGAGAATTTTTATAAGTTTTTACTAATGGAGGATTGACAATATTCCATAAACAAGAGGAGAATTCAATGTAAAATGGTGAAAAGTTATATACACCTACAAAAGGTTGTCATTATTTGTGCACAAGGAAAGCTACTCAATAATTATAATATCCCATGATAATTTACCTTTATGATTCAATGTGAGTTTTATTTTAACATTACTATTGATTATATGTTGAATTCCTATTTTGAAAACCAGGGTTCAGATTATTTTTGTGACTATCTAAAGTTCAAGAAGAGTGTCCTTAGTGATGACGAGAACCCTAGGAATTTGTGTGGGAAAAAAACCAATGGCCTTTGAAGTCTCTAATCTTGTTGGTCATATGGGCAATAATATCCATTCATAATATTTTAATCATATCTATATTATTTAGACTAGCTTATTTTGTTTCTAATTCTTCTCCTTACGACACACCTGTCTCCTAAGATTCTTTGCAAATTTTTGCAATTAGTCATAGGATTATGAAACGATATTATTTATATGTATATCACTAATAGGGAGAATATTCCTATTATTACTCACACACACTTGCGATATTTATAACATGTTAGTTATATTATATATTTATTACATGAATATTTTTGAGTGATGTGTTCAAGACATGAACCATCAACATGGCCATATGATTACATCTTCATTCAATTGATACACTATATATCATATTCCATGTAAATATGAGTTTGTATATCCATTATCACATTGATAGGATACCCATAAATATGTAGACACTCATATGAATGATTAGATTAATGGTCAACATGCAATATTTTAATGTTCAAACCTATGGCTATGCACATGATGTGTATGAGAATGTTGTAATTTTATTTGAGGAAAAGGTAAAGAGTATCCATACATTAAGTATTTATATTATTTTACACCACTTTATGAATATAAGATATGCAAGGATGGCACTATCAAGATGAAACATGTCACTTCATCCTATTGGTCTACATATAGGTAATGTGATTGGTTCATCATCATCATATTCCAATGCTTATATAGACATGCATGCACAATATGATGGTATGGGATTGTAAAACTTTGGAAAACATGACTTTGATGTGTATTTCCATCCTATGATCATAAAATTTTACTTAGGTATAAATTTATTTTTTGATTTTATAAATTTTTTTAAAAAATAATCTAATCATGTATTGAAATTATTTTATATATCCTTGGTATTAATTGCATGTCTACTCCCATGAAGAGGTATCTAATGCAATTTATACTTTATCCACTTATTCTCCTAATGTGGGATCACTTCAAACTATATTTGCATTATTCATGAGTGCTTAAATAACATCAATTACATAATAGGAATTAACATTTAACTAAATTAAGGTGTCAACTAGGATAACAACTTACTAAATTAGCCTAACAACCAAACCAACATAATTTTGAATATCACATTTCTACAATGATAATAAAAATATGCTTATCTTGAATATCATTATCATTACTCCCAACCATGGAAGCATTGGACTCCAATGCTTTTACAAGAAAGTGAAAGTGAAAAAGGGAGTGTGTAGGTGCCCAAATACAATCCTCTAACTAATGAAGAATATGGATACCCTTTTTAATGGTTTTCTCTATCATAAAAAGTAATAATCAATGCCAAGGAATCACTACTACTCTTGCAAAGGGAGTACCCAAAGCAATAATTCTCAGAGGACCATGCTACAAATTTTCTTCAATATTCACAAAATATTGCTTGCTACTCACATCATTCATGCTTCAAAATTGATGATACATGTTGGCCTAAATCAGATCCAACTAAGCACCTAGCCATGGAATAGGTCCTTTTCTAACAATAACCTGAACCTTAGCACATAGCAATAATCAAGTTGGTAAGATTACCACACCTTCTTGCTAGCCTTCTTGCAACTAGAAGCACCATGGGGCAAATTACAACAAGAGAGGAAGAGTGTCAGGTAGGATTCATCTTACACTCCATATTATAAAGTATATTTGCTTATAAAGGCATACAAATGGATTTAACCTAAATTAAGTCCAAAATAAGACTCAAGGCACCTTAATACAAAGTTTGAAATCAAATTAATTAAGTAAAAAGATGTAACAATTAATTAATTAATTTTATACCCAGGTGTTGTAGGTGAGTTGGAGAGGAGAGTGCAATCCTCCAAGGGAGGTCCCAGGTTCGAATCTCCACCCTACCAAAAATCTGAATTGGGTACCCAAAATCCAATTGATAATGTTGGTACGGGCAGGATCGGGTGTGACCCTTGGGTGAATTTGATGGTGTAGAACCCCCTGTTCGTGGTATCTTAGACCAAGGCATCCCCACAATGGGTTTTCACTTTAAAAATAATAATAATAATTAATTTTATATTAACTGGTTAAAATAATTAATCAATAAATAGAAAATTATTATTTTTTATTTTTCTTTTTCTTTCGCAAGGGAAGGACGTGTGTAGTCAAATATAACCACACATATCATGGTGCACATGGTGTGCAAGCCACAAATGTAATGCATAGGCTTACACATGTGGAGCACTTGTGAGCACATATACATGCATGGAGGCATGTGTAGGTGCATGAACATGGAGCACATGTAGCATAAGCCTATCGATGTGGAAGGAATGCACAAGCATGCATGCATGAATCATGTGCAAGATAGGATCATGCATGCACATGAATCTCATGCACATGCATGATACCACATGTGTGAATGCATTTTGGCCATGTGTAGGTCGACCGTGTGCTCTTGCACATGTGGCAAATTGTACGATTGCTCACAGACACATGTTGGGCACACACTAGGCATTCAAGGAGAATAAGTAAGGGTGTGGGATATATTCCACTTAGTCATCGAGCTCCATGTGGAATATAGCACAAATTTTTTTTGATGAGTGGAACCTTATCTCCTATTGTGACCATGCATCGATGGTCAAAATGAGAACAACTAGTAGGAAAATAGTTGATAATAGAAGGAATAAAAATGTATGATTATTGAGGCATGGAATGTTAGTTGTCGTGAAGGGAATGGTACCACATAGAGGCTAGGAGGAAAAAATGACATCCCAAGAGCAAGTGAGGTAGGATCTGTGCTAGCACAACTAAGTATCAAAAGCACCACCAAGATAGGAAAAATACTACCAAATGGTGAAATCATCATTAGTGAAAACTTACATTATTGCTAGAGCAAAAGCATTGCCAATGCACAAAAGTGCTACCCTTTCCTTTAGATGCATTTTTTTACACTAAAAATTGAAAAAAATAATATATTTTTGAATTATTTACCTAAACATGTCCTCCTCCTACCAATAATGTCTCACTTTATCATATCAATGTTATGATATTTGTTGTTAATCCATGAAATCTCACCATAAAATTGTAGGTCCAAACCTCCTACTTGATGTTGTCAATGATAAAAATAAATTTTTTTACCCCCTAGTTATTTTATCTTGAGCCCATCTTAATCAAATTATATTATTTGTCCTAAATATTTTATCACTACACTTATGTGAATCATGACTAGGTCAAGTTCCCTTTATCCAATTTGATTTTTTCTTAAAAACTCTAAGGGGTACATGAGGTCAGGAAAACATTCATGTTTTCAAAAAGATAATATTTTGTTATGAAACTTTATTCTCAGAAACAAAATCATTCACCAATATGCATAAATATCAAATCATTCATCCATAAATAATTATCCACAATAACAATCCATATATGAGAGAGAGATATATATAATGCCCTTAAGGTAGGGAAACATCAATAATAATCCTTAAGGAAGGAATAACTCCACAAGATCTCCCAATATGAGAGAGCCACTTAAGGATGGAAAAGTCCTATAAGCCACTTCATGGGAAAATATGATTACATATGATTGATCTCCATGATGATTACAATGACAAATATCTCTTCTTTATATATCCATATTCTAATTCTACTTTGGGGAACCGACTACTAATATAATATTATATTATAATATAATATAATATTATAATACAATCAACCTTAGGTTATGTGTGGCCCATGCCAACCCTTATACAATATAATAATATATCTCCAAATATCTATTCCTAGGTAGCCTAACAAATTTCACACAAATAATTAAAATCATTAGAAATTTTACATCACAAATCCTAATAAGTAGCAAATTTATCGATCTCAAAATTGGGGCATAAATATTAGTTTGTAAACATTCATCGTCTAATACATAAAAAAGGGGATAAATGTAGACACCCGATTTGGAGCATATCGTCAAATTCTCTAAAATTACCTACATCTTTATCAACTACCCAATCAATCATCCAAATCAAGTCAATTATATCAAATCTTAATCTATGAGTATTTATTTCTCCAAAAGTAAAAGTGTTAGGAGTTGAGTGATAATAATAACAATGATTTTGTTCCCTAGCAATGCTTTTGTAAAACTTTGTTTTTTTTTTCATTTCCCATCTAAACTAACCAGAAATAGTCATATTACCATTATTGCTAGGACCATTAGAATTTCTAGTGTTATTTATTTCACCACTACTAACTATTAGATGCCAAAAATAAAAAACATTTATAGCTAGTACCTTTCAAGCTACCCTAAAAAATTGAACCTAATTAGATCAAGATGATCTAAAACTTTAGTAGCAATCTAGAGCCCCAAATTTACCTTTTCTATCATACATCCATCAATTGCATATTGAACCCACTTTAAAAACTTACCTTGAAACAATCCCATCAACATCATACAACCACCCTCTAATGAGCCATTGCTTTCTATGAAGCCAAAACTTGGGAGATCCCAATCCATGAGATTTTTCAATATAACAAAGCCCTATTAAATTGAGTATGGATATCATGTAATTGTAAGGATTACAATCATACCAAGCAATAAAAAAACCCATCCACTTCATCAACAAGGGGATATCAACCAAGGCATATTCAAGATATAAGCTTGCTTGGTTGTGCTCTTTCACCTCTTGGATTTATCATATATTTATTTTTTTTGCTTCGTAAGCAATTGATTATTTCATACTATTTAATATTATTTATTCAAATAGTGTTTTTAGTTATCATTTTGTTTCACTACATCATTAGTTTATATCTTGTATTATCAATCAGACTATCATACTATATCCATTAGGACCCGTACACATTTTGGTTGGGGATCCTCATTTGGTCATTTGGAAAATAACATATCTTTTGCACAAAAAATATATTTTGTTGTATCCACAAGTGAAAGCATTATAAATTTTTATTTTAGTGGTATTATTACTCTTTGTCTATAATATTACAAAAAATGACTTTATAGTCGTATTAAGTGAAAGTATTTCTTGTTAGAAAAGTGTCAATTTTGCTATTGCTCACACAATGGTGCTTTTGGGACTAAATTTAAAGTCACCATTTTATCACTTTGTATCTATTTAATTTTATCTTTTGGGTAGGGTTTTGATGCTAGACAAGGGATCCATACATTACCATTGACCTAGAAGAACCCCTTTACAACTAACTCCACATATTTTTGTCTATTTTATAAGGTTGTAAAAGGTAGGATTTTTAAGTAAAAGTACCAACAAACTATAGTAGCATCAACAACACTTTCTTAGAATGATAGCACTCTCAAAATATATAATAACACCACTAGATAGAAGTATCATCTCCAATGCTTTTACATCCCGATGACACTTTTACCATTGAGGTAGAAATTAGTTTTTATGTTCTAACTTTTTTTTATGTCATCTTATATTAGAAAAAAATTATTTTTTCTATTTTATATCTACATCTATTGTTCATTATTTTTTGTTTTATATGTTAAAGGGAAAAAATAAAGAAGGAACAAGTTAGCACTAATAACATTAGGGGACCAAATTTAACATTGCATCTCATTAAAATGGAATTGCATATAGTCATATTAGCGCTTGTTATATTGTATTATCATCTTCAACCCTTCCCATGAGAGAAAATTGTATTTTTAGTTATCATTGAAAATCAAAGGCATATAGTATATAGAACATATCTAATGAATTTATTGATGCTTGTGTAGCTAGGATAGGACTATATTAAGGTTAACATTTTCAAAGAAAAATTCTACAAGAAAAATAGATTTTCTCTAACTTCAAACTAATAAACATTAGACTTATTCTCATAATTTCCCTTATAATTGAACTACGAGAGGCAAGACATTGTAGATACAATAAATTATATTTTCTCCATGATTCTCTTCCTTCATCATAGTTCTTCACCACCTTAGGTTATGTATTATTTAGGAGAAAAACTCATTATTTAAATTTACCTCTATTATTATTATAATCCATTCCTATGTTGGCAATAGTTATCTTGAAATACATTTTAATGTGTTACTTCATATAAATGATGACAAACATTAATTTTATTAGAAAAATATCACAACATTGTATACTAAGAATGTTTCAATTCATATATGGTTGCATTTTTCAAATTTTGAGTGGATTTCATGTTAAAATATACTTAGGTTGATATAAACAAGTTTTACTAACCTAAATTATCCTAAATACGGGACTCATCTTCTTGTAATCACATAATTTTAATGCATTTTTGAAAATTTAAAACTTGACTAAATATACGAGTTCATTTTATGCTTTTAGAGATAACTAATAAATGAAAATCGTGTAATTTTAATAAACTAATTAAAATTTACATGCTTAGTATATACATTATAATACTTATTTTTACACAAGTTTGATTTTAAAACAATATTTTTTATCCCATATGAGGCCTCAAAAGTTCTATTACTAAACTCTATAAGCACAGAAGTTGATATAAATATAAATATTTAAATATGTAATTATAATAAAGCTAAAAAAAAACTAGCAATTGACAAGTTTTCATTAGATAATCATATGATTTGATATCATTTTGAGGCCTTTAACATCATACCAAGGATGTCTTAGAAATAAACATGGTCATCACTAAAGCATGTTTGAACATATTTCTTTTACCCATATAGTATTGAAAACTTGAATTTTCCATAGTAAAGGTTTTAGAAGATATCTTCTTTCATTGAAATATGGCCAATAAAATCATATATGTTCTTCCTAAATAAATATGAGAATTAAATTAAAAAATGGTTTCCTAAGCTTATCATTGATTTATTTGAAGGCATATATATATTTGAAATATATTTTTATATCCATATTCATTTCATCCACATTTGAGTTGGATATGCATCCACTTTGATAAAATATTGAATGAATTTGATATTTTATTGCGGTTAAAAGGTTCAATAGATTTTTTTTAATTTATATTGAACTCTTTTAAGCATGTCTCTCTAGATTATTTAGCATATATTTTTCTAAGTCTTTTAGAATATTTTATTCCTTTTATACAATTTTGAAGATAGTCCTTCTTCCTTTATAGCCTCTTGTACTACTACCATTTCAACTTCTTTAGTCTATATACCTTCAAAAATATTGTTAAAGGTTTTGGCATTCGATTTCTTAAGACCGACTTTGGCTCCCTTCAATTTCTAGGTTGATTTACGTATGGAGGTTCCTCTTAAGAATATTGGGGTATTTTACCATTACTCCATTAGTTTATGGATACTCTCCTCTTTTAAGTAAATCACATCTAAAAGTTAAATGCAAATCCTAGGTGAGTAATTGAGTTTTGTGTGTCCAACAATATAGGGTCAATGTTAGAGCCAATTACATTTCAAAAGATTATTTGAAAATAAAATATTCATGTAACCATGAGTCGTTAATAAAAAAATTATTTAGTATTTAGAAATAAAGATAACTCATTTTTGCATTCTTGAACAAGTGTATATTTTTAGCTTAGGTTATAGGTCCCAAAAACTTTGATTATTCAGCAAATTGTTAAAATCTATCTGAGAGATAGGGATTTCTCCTATGATTTTCTCCTAATAATGTAATACAAATTAAAATCCCTTAAGATATATTTATCATCTAATATTCTTTAATAACATTCAATTATCTCATCTCAACATTGTTGGTTAAATAGATATATTATTGTCCTATTAATCCAACACTTGGGAGATCCCAATCCATAAACTTTTTTAATATAACAAAGCCCTATCAAATTGAGTATGAATATCATGTAATTGTAAAGCTTTAAATCATCTCAAACAATAAGCAATTCCATCTACTTCATGAACAAGGGGGTATCAAGCAAGGCATATTCAAGCTACATGCTTGCTTGGTTGTGCTCTCCCCTCCTCGATTTATCATATATATTGCTTCATAATAATTTGATAATTTTATACTAACCAATATTATTTATTCAAATATAAGAGGGGATTATCAATTAGGCTATCTTGCTATCTCTGTTAGGACCCCTACACGTCCTGGTTAGGGATCCTCATTTGGTCATTTTGAAAATCATGTCTTTTTTACAAAAAATATATTTTGTTTTATCCTTAGATGAAAGCACTATGAAGTTATAGTTTTGGTGGTATTATTATTCTTTGCCTATAATACATCAAAAATTATCTTTGCAGTCATATAAAATGAAAGCATTTCTTGTTGGAAAAGTGTGAGTGTCGTTATTGCTCACTCAATGGTGCTTTTGGGACTAGATTTAGAGTCACCATCTCATTACATTCTATCTATTTAATTTATATTTTGAGAAAGGGTTTGATTTTATTCAAGGGATTCATACACTCTCCACTCACCTAGGAAGACCCCTTTACTACTAAATCCATATATTTTTATCTATTTATTTGGGTTGTAAAATGTAGGAGTCCCAAGAAAAATTGACACAAGACTACAATAGCATCAACAATTCTTTCACTAACTCATAGTGCTTTTGCCACATATAATAATACCACCAAATATAAATATCATCACCACTACTTTTTCATCTCAATGGAACTTCTGCCATTGAGGTAGAAATTAGTTTTTATGTTCTAACTATTTTTTTATCATCTTATATTAGAAAATATTTATTTTGTCTATTTTGTATTTGCATCTATTGTTCATTATTTTTTGTTTTATCTGTTAAAGATAAAAAAGGAAAGAAGGAACAATTTGGCACTAATAACATGAGGGGACCAACTATAATCTTGCATCTCATTAAAAGAAATTGCATATAGTCATTTTAGGGTTTGTTTGATTGCATTATCATCTTCAAAATCTGCCATGAAATAAATTATACTTTATTTATCATTGAAAATAAAATACATATAGTTTAAAGAACATATATTCTACATTCTTTAATGTATTTTTAGCTAGGATAGGACTATATTTAGCTTAATATTGTCAAAGAAAAATTCTAGGAGAAACATAGATTTTCTCTAACTTCAATCTAATAAGCATTCGACTTATGCTCATAATTCCCCCTATCATTGAACTAGGAAAGGCAATACATTGTAGATCCAATAGGTTGGATGCCCTCCATGATTCTCTCCCCTCATCATTATTCTCCTCACACCTTAGGTTATATATGATTTAGAAAAAAAAAACATTATTTAAATTTACCTCTATTATTATTATTATTCATTCATGTGATGGCAATAATCATCTTGAAATACATTTTAATTTGTTACTTCATATAAATACTGACAAAATTTAATTTTATTAGCAAAAAATATAACAACAATCTACAATAAGAATGTTTCAATTCATATATTCTTTCCTTTATAAAATTTAACTCTATTTAAAAGATACTTAGGTTGAGATAAAAAAAAAATTCTAACACAAATTATCTCAAAAGTGAAGCTCATTTCTTGTAGTCATGTAATTTTTAATGCATTTTTTAAAATAAAATTGACTAAATATAAGAATTAGATATTTTAACTAATAAATGAACAATATGTTTTTAGTTTTTATTCTTTTTAGATTTGGATAGTGTGAGAAACTGCTATGACCAATGCTCAAGGTTTGACATCACCATCCCACCATAGCCTCTCATAAGGGGAGAGTTGAGCTTATCAATAGGGAATTTAACATGTAGCCACACACATGTCATGGTTTAAAATTTGGACTTCTTTATGAATATCAAAATGCTAAACCATTGTGTTGTGCCTCGTAGAACTTTAGATTTGGTTAGTGTGAGAAACCCCTACGACTAATGTTCAAGGTTGGGCATTCCCATACCACTATGACCTCTCCTAAGGGGAAGATATCAAATTATTAAGAGAAAATTTAACACACAACAATACACACACAAACAAACATACCATGGTTTGAACCTTGGACTTCCCAAAGAAGAGCCAAATCCTAAACAATATGTAATATTTTTGTTACATAGGATATTTGGTCACAAGCACAGGGTTCAAAACATAAGGACTACTCCCACCACCTATTCCACCTTGTTATTGTTGACCCAACATGAATGGGACCATCAATCACTTGGGATTTGTACCATCATCATTGGTTTGGAATGCACTCAAAGAATTCATATTACACTACTACCTTTGCAAATAGACTATCCCCAAGGTTTGAATCTAGTGTCTTCTTTGTAAGTGTTTGGCTAGATAAGCACATACCAATCCACCTAACCCTCGAGGGCATAAACAATATGTAAATTTAATAAACTAATTAAAATTTAAATGCTTATTATCTACATTACGATAATTACTTTTATACAAGTTTCATTTTCATGATATGGTTTATCCCATATGAGGCCTCAAAATTTCTTTTACTAAACTGCATACCTAGCACTCGATAAATTTTCATTACCAAATTATATTATTTGATCTCATTTTGAGGCCTTTGATGTCATATTGATGACCTATTATAAATAAACAAGATCATCACTAAAGCATGCTTGAATGTATTGTTTTTACCCATCTAGTCTTGAAGCCTTGAAATTTTCCATAGTAAAGGCTATAGAACTAATTTCTTTTTATTGAAGGAGGACCAACAAAAGCATATGTGTTCTTCCTTGATAAACTAGGGAATTAAATAAAAAATTGTTTCCGAAGCTTATCATTGATTTATTTTAGGCAAATATTGATCTAATATAGCTTTTTATATCCATATTCATTTCATCCACATTTGAGTTGCATATGCATCCACATTGATAAAAAATGGAATGAATTTGATATTTCTATTGGGGACAAAGGTTCAATGAAATTGTTTTTGAATTTATATTCACATCTTTTAAGCATGTCTCTCTAGATTATTTTTCCTACCTCATCCTTAGCATAGATTTTTCCAAGTTTTTTGGGCCTCTAAGTCCTTTCCATACAATTTCTAAGACAATCCATCTTCTCTTATGGCTTCTTGTACTACTACCACTTCATATTCTTTAGTCATGATACCTTTGAAAATGTTGTTAAAGGCCTTGGCATTTCATTCCTTAAGACTACCTTTGGCTCCTTTCAATTTCTAGGCTAATTCATGCATTGATGTTCATCTTGAAACTATCGGGGTATTTTACCATTTTTCCATTAATTTATGGATACTCTCCTCTTTTAAGTAAATCATATAATCTAAAAGCTAAATGCAAATCCTAGATGACTAATAGAGTTTTATATGTTCAATAATATAGAGTTATGGTTAGAACCAATTACATTTTAAAAAATGTATTTGAAAATAAATTATTGATACAACCATGGGTCATTAATAAAAAAATCTATCTAGTCTTTGGAAATAAAGATAACTCTTATTTGCATGTTCAAATAGGTGTATATTTTTAACCTAAATTTTAAGTCCAAAAATCCATGATTATTCAACAAATTGAGAAAAATTATTTAACAGATACAGACTTCCCCTTTCCTCTTCTCCTAATAATGCAATACAAAATTAAAATCATGTGAGAGATAATTATCATCTAATAGAATTTAGAAACATTCAATTATCTCATCCAACATTGTTGTTTAATTAAATATATTGTTGTGCCATAAATATTAAATTATCTCATCTAATAGTATTTTTCAATTATCTTACTGAGCATCTAAAATATTAATCTAGTTATCGTTTGTACCTCTAATCTTACATTGTTCCATATAAAAATCATTTCTCCAAAATTCCCTTTTCTATTACATTTATCTAAGAGTAACCTCCTTTTATTTTATGGAACAAGCCTTACAATAACCTTAAATAAATAAAAATAAAAAAATCAAACTCGTTCAACAAAATAATCATAATCTCCACTTATGAAAGTACTTGCTTTGCTTAAAAATAAAAAGACCAAACTTGTTCAACAAAATAATAATAATGGCAGGTGACTTCTTATGGAAGTCCTGTTCCACTTCCTTGCATCCCTTCCCTGGCCCTGTCCTAGGTCTTTGATCCTATCTTAGCTTCCCTGGCACTTCCTTAACCCTTCCTCCTTGGTAGGATGGTGTTGCAGATGATCTCCTTGGAGAGGGAGATCACTGATCCAATGTTTTGCCCCTTTTGCCCCTTTCCTTGCCCTGTGGTGGGGTTTTCCTTCAGTGCCTAGGCCCTGGGATGGTTTTGGGTTCTTCCCTAGGAGTTTCCTTGGGTTTTTTGGGTTGCTTAGGGTTTTTTCCTTAGATTTTCTAGTTTTTCCAAGGATTTTTTGGGTGTCTTCTTTACGTTTGCCCTTGGAGGATCTTAAGATGCAGGATTTTGGGGCTATGGGAAAGAGGCTTCATGAGCAGTTCTACACAACATCCTTTTGGTCTTGGCGAGGACCTTGTGCTTTCTTCTGTGAATCTCCTCTTTAGTATCGATGTTGTGGGTCTAGCGGGATTTCAGTTTCTTTCATGGCCTATCTGGGAGAGCCTCTAGTTTTCTTGTTGATGTGTCCTTGCAGGACTTCCTCATATGTTTCCCTGAAGTTGTTAATTAGCGGTGCTGAAGGTTGTATGGGATTTTTTGATGCATCCTTTCTGTCTAAGATCTATCATCTGCATTTGGGATTCCTCGTGACTCCTTCCTCTTGGGCTCCTTTGGAACTTTCCCATCCATTTCCTATGATGTGTTGTTTTGCTTCTGTTGTTTCCTCTGCTGGGCTGGTATCATTGAAGGCTTCCTTCTTCACTACATGAGGACTTCGTGGCCTGTGGAGTTCCTCAGAATGCTAACCCACTTTCTAGGCTTGTGTTACATTGCATGAGGATGACCTAAGAAAATCCTCAGACTATTGTTCCATCATTCAGGCTTGCAAGGGATTCGGTTTTTTCTCAGTTTGAGTGATCCTATGGCGTCCCTGGTTGCTTCCCATCCTTTTTAGGTGGGATTTACTGTAATTTTAGTTTCTCTGCTCCACCTTTTGGTGTAGGGTGGTTTTTCTACATTTTACTAGTTTTCCCCTGTGTGGGAAGTTGTTTCTCTCATGGTTTCTGGTTTCCCATGGGTGGTTTGACACCTATTTCCTTTTCCCGCCCTTGTTTCAAATTTAAATTTAGGCATCTTTTTTCTTTTCCCTCCTTTAGAAAGTTTCAAATATGTTTTTAGGCGGGTTTTTCCATTTTTTTCTATCGCCTTCTTCTTTCCTGTTTGGCAAGCTTTTAAAATTTTGTTTCGCACGTTTTTTCTCACTACCTTTCTGATTGCTTTCCTGAAGGTGTTCCTCAAAGCTTTCCTCAAGCCTTTCCTGATGTCTATCATCGACCTGTTCCTCTTGAAAGTTGATGTAATCAAATTTTAAGATGTTTGATAAATATCGACTTTTAGTTCTAAGTTAACTTACAAAAACAAAATAATAATAATCTCCGCATATGTGAGTACTTTTTTGCTTAAGCCCTACGTTATTCTTTTTGCTTAAGCCCTACGGATATCTTTTGGTTTGATTCTTTAGGAAAAAAAAGCGATGTGAATCTCACAAACTTTGATTCTATCCGTACTAGAAAAGCTTATGGCCCACTACTGTCAAAATCATGAACGTCATACTGTTGACCCCCATTAATCATGCTTTACACCCATACAATGGATCTTTCCCTCTTAATAATAATCAAGACTATCCAATATTTGATCGTTATCTCCACTAGACTAGTCTCTTTCATGATGTGGTTGACGTTTATTTTTCACCTTCTTATAATTTTTAATCGATATAATCGACGTTTATTTTTCACCACCTTAAAATCTTTAATTTATAAAAAACAATTAAGACAGGATTTTAATGGAGTGATAAATAGGCAATTGTTATGACGTCGCCAGTTAAACTGAGGTCCCCGTATACAATCCGAACATCTAAATGATTTAAAAGATTATCAAAGGAAGTTCCTTGGATTGCTGTCTCTTACTTTTTATTATATTAAACTTTACAAACTCTTCAATAGGTAGAGGAGTTGAAGAGCAAATGGATAGTAAAAAAATTTCAGTTAAAATTAAGAGGTCCAAGTTCAAATCTCTACCTCACATATTATGGATTGCTGTCTCTTACTTTTTATTATATTAAACTTTACAAACTCTTCAATAGGTAGAGGAGTTGAAAAGCAAATAGATAGTAAAAAAATTTCAGTTAAAATTAAGAGGTCCAAGTTCAAATCTCTACCTCACATATTATGGATATACTATGTCCACAAGGTTAAACCTTACAAACAAATATATTATAATAAATAAATAAATAATGATTGATAAATCAAACATCTTACATCTTGTCATAAACATTCAAAAAAAATTTATACTTAAAAATAAATATAATATTTTATTAAAAAAAAAACTAAACTATACATTTGATTCGTAAGTGAAACATCTCACCATCTTATCTTAAGACTAACATTATTAAATAAAAAAATAGACTAAACAATACATTTGTGTTTGGTAAGTCAAACATCTCACTATTTTATCATAAGAAATTCAAAATATTTTGATTGGTAAGTCGAACATCTCACCATCTTTCAAACATCTCACCATCTTATCATAAGACTAACATTATTAAATATAATTTTATATTGAAATGGACAATGAACACAATCTTAACATTCCACACAATCCTAATCGTATCTAACCCCTGCCCTCCATTTAGCGCTAGTGACTGCTTTTGTAGACCATATTTAATTGGCTCTTCCATAAATATTATTTTATGCTCACACATCAGAAGATAAAAACAGTATATTAAAACAGTATGACGTAGAAACAAATATAAATTTGACATATTGGTGGTGAGTAGGGGCATATTTCTGTGACAGCTTCACCGAAAGTGTATTTAAAATTTGGTTCCACTTCAGGGAATTACAATGTACCCCAAAACAAAATGCTATCATTAAGTATTTTTGTTTAAAAATAATAAGGATAATTTTAACATTGGTCAGGGTTTGGTTTCAGAAAATTCAGGTTCAATAACACGTACATACGTTTCCATAAAACGTAGTATATGTACTTACCTGAAAGTGAATTTGTGTAAATTTTTTTATTTTTTTTCCTTTTAGTTATGTCAATGCTTTATTTATTTTTTAATTTACTTATCCTTTCCGTCCGCAATTCCAAATTAAATTACTCAACTAACTTTGTCTTTTTGCGTTGTTGTCCTTTTGCAAATGAAGTTAGCCATGACGATTTTGATTATTCGTGGCACGTGTTTACTTTTATAGAAATAATGTTTACATCTCTCAATTTTATATAGTCCTCACTATTGAGCCCACTAAAGAGATAAAAGGAATATAATCATTTGTTCTATACTTTATACTTTGAAAATATTATTAATAATTTACATGTTAAATGTTTGAAGTTATAGTGTACTAGTAATTATGATAAACAGAGTATTTTTATTGTAACTGTCAATGTGTACTTATCTTTTTAAGTAATTCATATTTTTTATAATGTTTAGTATTTTCAAAATTTAAATATAATTTTCAAAGGTTAAATGAATTAATTAAAATTATTATGAATTATTTTTTAAAAGTAGATATTAAGTTTCCTAAAAAAATAATATTTTATTATATTTTATTCTTATAAATAGATAAAACAATGATAAGTAATAAGTTACACATTTTAAAATGAAGTGCTCTAACCAAAATCTTGCATGATAGTTTAGATGAAGACAACACACTGGTTAGGGCTTTGGCTTTTATTTGGCAGTGGTTAGGGCATGTGTGTAATGGTATGCGTTGTATGTGTTAAAAAAAAAAAAAAAAACATACATGATACATCTAACAATGTAATGGACCTCTAATTTATGATGAAGTGTTACCTTCTAACACTAAATATGTGTACAATGGTTCTAAGTACATTGTTTGTATTGAAAAAAAAAACTTGCATGATGCATCTAATACTATAATAGACCTCTAGTTTATGATAAAGTGTTAGGTTCTAACATTAAATATGAACTTGAAATTACATTGGTAGTGAAATAATACATTGATTAATCTAAATTTTGTTTTGAAAGCATATAAATGGTATGTTATGATAAATTTAATGAAACATTTATGAAAATAATAGTGGAAATCTTATATATTTAATGGTGTCACTTTTTATCTAGAAAAAAACAATGAATTTCGTCTAAAACAATACTAAATTGCACATTTTTAGAATAGAAAAACTTGGATGATATAATATTAGTAGAAAATTATTTTTCATTTTTCAATCATCCTCAGAGATTAAATAATCATTTGATCAGTCAAAAATAATATTTTTGAATAAATCAATTAATTATATATAAGCATATTTCCTATTTTTATTTTTTTTTGGAATTGTTTGGATTAATTCTAATTTGATTAAAAATAGTTGATAATAATGTTGAAATCATTTTTCCAATTTGGTCTTATAGATCTAGTATCATGTTGCAGTTTGTAACTTGCATTTGAATATAAGAATCAAACATATGCTATTTAATCCTCTTAGAAATAAATATTAAAATTATACAACCTCAAATATGGATGGCTACATGATTGCTACTATAATGGGTAAATGTATATATTCTCAAACTCCTCTTATCCTTGTTTGCATAGTCTATCCATCTATATTAGAAATTAGTTAGGTCTCTATGAGCCTTTAACCAATCCATTCCTAAGATGATGTTGAAGGCATATGGCGAGAGTCGTTGGGTAGGGTGATCTCGACTATGGAAAAATATTGATCCACTAAGTAGATTTGTCCAAACCTATACTTTAATTTCCACCCTTGTGTCAAAAATCTTAATTTTTTTGGCATATCCCTAACTATACTACTAGAAATGAAACTATCAGTAGCTCCACTATTTATCAGAATTTTAATTTTTTTATCAATATTTTACCATTCAAGAGCATTGGAGTGGCTTGCCTATCTAGTTTTGGTTTTGAATTTCTACATAGATCATGTGGGTTGGTTATTTTTCTCTTACTTGGTCTTGGTCAATTTGGATATCGGTTTACATAATGTGGATCTCCAAAATTATAGCAACCACCCTTGGGAACTTGGTATCTTTTCTATCTTTGTTCCCTTATCTCCTTTGCCTTGATGGTTCTGGATACCTCTATGATTAAGGATTGTTATTATTGTTATTCCTTCATTTGAATTTATTCTCGAACTTTGGATCACCCTTGCTTTTCTTGCTCTGCTTTTGTTCCCATTTCATAAAACCAACACTTTTTCTTTTTTTTAGTGACTACATATCCTCTTCAAACAAGTGAACATAATTAAAGTAAGTCTTATTTGACTGTAGGTTGAATTTAGCTTGTCGAGCCAAATCATAAGCCTTTTATAGATTTCTAGGTTTGCACAAGTTTATTACTGATCTAATCTTAGCATCTACTCCTAAGATGAACTTGTGCACTTCATCTTCTCATATGTCTCATTGGTACATACTTAAGCAACTTCATAAAATTGTGGTAGTAAATCTCCACCATATTGGTTTCCTAGTGGAGTGTGGAGAATTCCTTGATTTTCTCCACATAATACTTTTTTTTGAGGAAACTCTTATTAAAGGCTTCAACAAACCCTTCCCACTTAATATTTATTGCTTGAATATTTTATCTGGCTTTAAAGGTGTTCGACCATTCTAACCCTATATCTTGTAAGTTGAGTGTGGCCCAAATTGTTCAAGTCACTAAGGAGTAGCTCTTCATAAAGAAGTAGATCTCCAAATCATTTAGCCAAGACTCATATGAATCACTCCATCCATTCTAGTGAAGTTACATGTTTTCAAATTTTTCATATCCTTGGCCAGTTTTGCCTCTATAAGGGCCCTAACTTCTCGTTCTCTTAGAAAACTATTTCCTTTCTAGTTTTGCCTTTATAAGGTCCTTGGCTTCTTGTTATCCTCGAATAGAATTTCATTCCTACCTAACCTTAGGATTTCTATTTTGTGAACTCTAATTCACTATGGTCTCCAATAGTTACATTTGTTGGTTCATTTGTTTTTTCTACTACTCTATCTGCTCCTAGGGTAATGAAACTATAGTGGTAAGATTCTCCACTTCTCTATTAGAATTCCTTAAACTTTCTCCTTAGGGTCTAGCCTCAACACTATCTTGCCTAGCTTACCTTGGCATTTGGGAAGAGCCTCTTCTTCCCCTTCTAAATTTTGATGCTATATTCCTTAGCCACACAGAAGACTAAAGTTAGGTTACAATGTCTCCTCCAAATTAAACCTCTGTTAGTTACATATTCCATATGCACTAAAAACATAGTATAATCATCCACTGATATTATTTATGTTCATTCTTCCTCCACGTAATATGCCATCCCCAATAAGAGATTTCATCTCTAAAGTCTATACATCAAGACATGTCAATTCTAAGTTATTTCTAGGGAAGCTTCTAGTCCTACGACCTAGAGATTTGATACCAACTGTAACAACCCAATTCTAACCAACCCTGGAAAAAGTAATTTTTTAAAGCAAAGATCTTAGTCAAGGTTCACTAAAGATGTTTTCAAATACTTTATATTTGATAAGGCATTACCACATTTTTAGACCATGACATTGCAGAGGTATCTCAAGTGGATAGGAGTGGTCAAAATCTTGTAGAGTCTAAGGTTTATCTTGTATACCTCCATGGCATAAACGACACTTCAAATGGTCACCCCATATTTCTTATATTCTCTATTAATGTAAGATATATTGACCACAACATTGGGATATCCCTTATTAATATTTAGAGAAAGGGGACACTAATTTCCTTACCAATCATAAGTCAATCTATGTTGGTACTTTTGGGCATAATATTGTTGGTGCAAAAATAGGTAATGTATGAGAAAGCGTGCACCCAGCGGTCCTCGACCAACATTGGATGATTGCTTGGTCCAGGAGAGGTGGAGGTCGTTAATCTTCAAAGAAGGCTTGCTCCGTTGGTTCTAGTTACCTATGCCACAAATGGGATAAGGGTAAAATGAAATGAAAAAGAAAACAAAGGGAGGTCATAACCGAAACTAACAAGGATAAGGTATGACCACATAAATACACACACGTTCAATGTCACTAAAGCAAATAGTAGAAAACCACCTAACAAATTAGCTCATCTCATCCTCACTTCTCATTTGATGTAGCAGAAAAGGGTAAATTCCAAAACTAATAGGAGGGTGCATGAAATCTAGATAACAGAATTAGAGTGCTCTCACCTGACCAAATTTAACAAAAATAAAACCTTGATGCCTAGGGATGAATGCAAATTCTATAACTACCAAACCATACCCATGAAATCTAGGTAGAATAATTAAGTGAACAAACTCATATGACCATCGTAGAAATAAACATCCATATTTAAACAAAAATAGAAGTGAATATAGATTGAGAGACCAAACAGTGATATACTATTATTTACAAGGTGAAGAAGAATTACATATGAATTTTAAAGGCCACAAAGTTGCCCTTGGGATGGCAAGAATTCCACTATTTATAGAATATTTTACAATATATTCAAATTCAAGCATTGATGATGCTTGGTGAAAAAAAACATATTTGAATAGTCGAAAGATCTGTTGATGCTCTGTTCTAGGAAGGATAGTAGCTGTTTGGAGGAATTCATGTGCTTTTGCATTGATCTAGTTCCTTGATCGTTCTAATGACTTCATAAATTCCAATGTACTATTCCACTTCGTGCTATAGAAATATCAGATATTGGTTGTGCATTTAAAATTTCTTTCTTGCACCCATTGACTATTTGCATTAGGTAGTTAAGTTCATTAATTCTTGCTTCTATGGATCCTCAAAGCTTTCATATTAACGTGTGATGCTCTCAATATTGGAAAAACTTATGGGTATGCTTCTTCATGCACCAATTTACCAATATTTCACCCATCATCATATTTTTAGGGGATATGAATGATCGGGTTCAAACCTTTTGATATTGCTTTCCCAAAGTTCCATCCACTTAGGGATAAAAACTTGGGACTTATAATCATTATGTCATGGTATGATTCTTATGCCTAGGGAATTGGGATCCCATTTTTCCATCAAAATTAGGGTGAATATTTGGGTCCCTCTTTTGAGCATGTCCCTACCCATCTTTCCATTGAGGCCTTGACTAAGCCACTTATAGAGATTTTTTCTTTTGTCCGTTCACTTGATATTCACTTGGACTATTAATGCCTCAAAAATGGTTGAACCTAAGATGTCATAATCTTCAAAAAAGAAGAGTGGTTGAGGATGTGTAAAATGTCACTCATACTCTTGGCATTTCACAAGGGCTTTCCCTTTTATGGGAAAGAAGGACCTAGAAAGAAGCTAATTTTGGAACACTAAAAATATACAAAAAAAATGGAAGGAAGAAATAGGGGACAACGAAGGTATATAAACAAAATCAGGCAAAGGAGACTGCAAGAAAAAAGAGGAAGATGACCAAAGGTGAATGGAAATTGAGGTAAGAGGAAAAAGGAAGGAGAGAAGGGAGAGGAAAAAGAAGTAGAAAAAATAAGTAAAACTAGAGAAAGAGAACGATAGGAGAAGAAAGGATGGAAGGAAACATGAAAAATAGAATAAGTAGAAAGACAACTACCACCAACCTCATCAATTAGCAGTAGCAAAGAACTGAGGAAATACAAGGAAGGGAATAACACAACAAAATTAAGGAAACAAAAGGAAATGCGATCCATGGGACACCCCCAAAGATCAATCTTCTATCAACATACCCCACCAAGGACCAGAACCAGAATGCCCAGGGGAATTGTAACACCATTTATTGATGCAACCACATAAAAACCTTATTAGGTTATTACCATTCCTGTAGGGAACCTTTAGTTACAACCTCATTTTATCTCAATCTTGCTCAAAAAATACTGCTCTTCACACTTTGGAAGCATTATTTATAACTCATCCTCCCATTTTATGGATAGGTGGGCACTACTTTCAATAACATAGTGTATATCCTTTTGGAGATTGCATGAATTTTGAGCCTTGGTCCATTGGAAATGGGGTCACAACAAACACAAAGGAGAATACTGAGAATAAAAGGAAGTGCTTCAAAATCACTATTCTTTCTAGGAATCCTTCATGCTTAAAAATGATACTTGCACTTTTATTTAAATGTCAGCTTATTTACATAAAAATGTGATGTGATCAACACACTACAATCACGAACTCATATTGGAAATCATCAAGTGAATCTTCAATTTTTAGACCATATTATGCTAAACTTTTGTTACTTCTTGTAGTCCGACTGTCTTTTCCCAAAAATTTTCCAAGCTGTAGAGAGGTCACTACTTGGCAGATCATCATGCATACTAATACTTATACAATCGATGATCAACATGGTAATAAATTTTTCCATGTGGGAGCCTTCCTTAGGTATTTGTTTATCTGGTAATAGGCTCTAGTGTCACCACTCCTTGAGATCCTTCTATTGTGAAATCCTGGCTTCACATGTTTTCATTTTCCTTGTGCATTTCTTCCCGTAGATATCATTGATTGAGCTTGTTGTGGATTGGACCTCCTTGGAACCTGTATGTTGATCAACTAAGTCATTGTGAATATAAATTAGCCCTTGTTCATTGTGTTCCTGGATACAAAAATGTGTATAATTATTCCCTTTCTACAAGTGGAACCCCTTGTTCGGTGTAGGTCCTCTGTTTGTTGAGAGAAGGTGTAAGTAGTATCATTGTTCATAGTAGGATCTACACTTGTGTTTCCTCTACATAATCTCAAGAAGTGATCCACTCATTGTATTTTGCACAATCGTAGCCCTTGTCCCTGCATAGCTTGAGATGGCATCCATGGTGAGTATTGTACATTTGGGAAGGAAGTAGCAACAATTGGGAAGAGTGAATAGAGGGAGAAGTCTCTTGAAGATGTCTTTCATGCTTGAAGCAACAGTTGCTCTGCTTGTACAACCTATTGAAATATTTGAGAAAATATTTGTTCCCATTATTGATACATCAAAAGGTCTATATCTAAATTGAAAGCTCGAATGTAGGATAGGTGAGTCTGGGTGGGGAACGATCGATATTCAAATAGTATCCTATCCCGACTCCTTTTAAATCATATATTGAAGTCTATGGCAAACTCAAAAGGGCCCCTCTTGATGAGTGCAAGGTGCCTAAATAGTAGGAAGGGATTCATGGAGCCATCAAATGTGTCAATAAGAGCTCCCACAAAATCTATCCATGAGTGGATGGTTCTTCACTCTAGAGTATGGTACCACCATAACACTCTCCCTTTTTGAGATAAGACTAGGAGCCTTATCATGACATCTTCATGTCTTAGGCTAGAGAGGGGTGCTAGTGCAATGACATCTTCAAGGTGCTCTTAAATAATTCATAAAGTGCCATCATATTTTATCAGGGCTTCTAGGGAACTTTTATGAATATCATGCCAACATTGAAGGTCTAGCAGACTAGGATCATTCCAGCCATGATAACATGGCTAGGCCATTAAAACACTGATATCTTAGAGCCTCTATATTATGCCACTGGTTTGGATTCACCAAATGAACATACCTTAACTGTTAGCAAGGTCAGGACTTCTCATCGAACCCTAGGTCCTTCAATAAATGAAGATATTTCAGCATAGAGAGGCAACTGATCTCATGATCTGGCAATATCACATAGTCATAGTCACTAGGTGATTTTGAAAGGATATGGGCAAATTAGAGTATCCCAAAACTCTGATTTCTTGAAACACAAAAACTCCATGAGTTCCCCAGTAGAGTCACCAAAAATTGTTTGTACAAAAAATAGGCACCAGACGAGTAGGAGCATACCCAACAATCCTTGACAAACATTTAATGGTCACGTAACCCGAGAGAGGTAAATGTGGTTAATATTTGAAGAATTTTGGATCCTTCAGTTCTAGCTACCTACATCACAAAGGGGAAAAGGAGAAAAGGGAAGGAGAAAGAAAGAAAAGGGAGGTCATAGCTGAAAGTAACAAAGATGGAGTATGGTTGCATCAATACATATGTGTTCGATGTCTCCAGCACAAACAACATACGAACTAGAAGATCAGCTCATATCGTCCTCACTTCTCATTTAGCATAGTGGGCAAGGGTAGATTCTAGAACCAGTGGGAGGATGCATGAAATGTAGATAATAGAATTAGATCACTCCCACCCTTTTAAATTTAACAAAAATAAAACCTTGATGCCCAAGGACGAATGCAAATTCTATAACTGCCTAGCCAGACCCATGAAATCCAGGTAGCAGAATTAAGTGAACAAGCTCAAACGACTATCACATATATAAACATTCATACTTAAATAAAATAGAATTTGATACAAATTGAGAGACCAAATAGTGATATACTATTATTTACAAGGCGAAGAAGAATTACATATGAATTGTAAAGGCCACAAAGCTGCCCTTGGAATAGCAGACATTCCACTATTTATAGAATATTTTACAATATATTCAAATTCAAGCATTGATGGCACTTGGTAGGAAGAATCATATTGGAATAGTCAAAATATTTGTTGATGATATATTCCAAGAGGGATGGCGGTTTTTTGGAGGAATTCGGGTGCTTTGGCATAGATCCAGTTCCTTGATTTTTTTGACAACTTCTTAAATTCCAATCTACATTACCCCTTTGTGTTGCAGAAAGATCAAATATTGGTTGTACATTTCAAATTTATTCCTCATGCCCATCAACTATATACATCAGGTAGCTAAGGTCATTAATTCTCCCTTCTAAGGATCCTCAAAGTTTTCATCCTGATCTGTGATGCTCTCAGTATTGGACAGACTTCTGGGTATGCTCCTTCATACAATAATTTTCCAATATTCCACCCATCATCATATTTTCAAGGGTATGGGTGATCGGATTCAAACCTTTCGATATTGCTTTCCCAAAGTTCCATCCACTTGGGGATGGAAACTTGGGACTTATAACCACTATGTTGTGGTATGATTATTTCACCCAGGGACTTGGGATCCCATTTTTCCATCGAAATCAGGGTGAAGTAGCATTATGCGTAAGGGGTCGGTCCCAAAATGTATTTATAAAAATTTGGTGAATTGGTTTCAAAATCCAAGTGAATAGTGTCCGAACACATATAGAAGATTGACTATTATTAGGGGTAAAGTTGGAAATTTAAACTTAAAATGGTCAAATTATTATAAAATTAGGGCGAATCGACCCAAAAAAAATTGCACCTAGAATTTTTTGGCTAATGGACCTTGGTCAAGGGTCCCAAATATTAGCCAATTCCAAATTTTGAAAATCCTAATTTTAGCCAATTTGGAGATAAATAGCTGCTATGCATAACCTTGGGGTGAAGATCTAGGTCCCTCTTTTGAGCATGTCCCTATCCATCCTTCCGTTCAGGACTTGAATAAGCCACTTCTAGAGATTTTCTCTTTTGTTCATTCACTTGATATTTGCTTGAACCATCAATGCCTCAAAAATTGTCGGCCCTAAGATATCATCCTCAAAAAAGAAGAGTGGATGAGGAGATATAAAATTTCACCCACAAATACTTTTAAGTTTGGTCATTGCACCTTCATGGTGGAATTCCTAGTACTTCAATGCTAAACCATCCCATCTCCACAATGGATTAGTTAAGGTAAATATCTCTCTACATGATAGTTTTGCATGGACACATGAGCCTACCCATTCAAGGTGCCATCACTTAATCCTTCCCTTGTTGGTACCATAGCTTTTGAGATGTTTCATACATTGTATCGCCATTTAGTAAGTCCATGATGTTGAAGCTTTCAAAGGTAAGTTCAATTCTTGGAGAATAGAAATAACTCTCCTATGGATTATTAGTAGTGGCTCTCTCTTTCATCTCACTAGGAAGAGGAGATAATTCATTGCTAATAGACCTAACATTTTGAAGAAGATCATTGGGAATTTCATGGTTCACGATGAGGAAAATTACTCATTCCTTGCATCCTTCTCTAATTGTGATGATGCTAGGATGATATTGAAGATTGTTCATTCCTTATTCGTCAAGATTTAATGGAAACTATGAAATGTTGAGGACAAGAGGATCAACTTCATTTGCAGTAACTTTTATGGGGAATTACATTGACAAATGCATGAGGGGTATCTTTACAATAAAAAAAAAAGGTTGTATCATTTCACACTAGTGGGGTTTGTGCATTTAATTAAATTTGTAGATGGTAAGATCCATCTAGAATCCACTCACTTTGATTGTACATGTGGATGACACAAACAATGGTTGCTATGTATGGAAGGCTATCCCTATCGAGTACTTCAACATATTTAATATAAGGAAGAATACACTATTTTATTTAATTAACTAATTAGTATAATTATATTGGGTTTTCTTTGGATTTGGTTAGTGTGATAAACCCCTATGGTTGATGTTTTGTGTTGGTATGAGAAAGAAACCCCTTTCGATGGGAACAACATATTAGTTAGGGTTTTGGTATTTCTTTGGGAGGTTCAAATTTCAAACCACTACCACATGTGTACACAATTCCATGTGATTCAAACTTTAATTTTGATATACATCATGAAGAATCACTCATTCCTTATAATATACAAAATATATATATTAAAAATAAATAAATAAATAAATTAAAATGATTGGTAAGTCAAACATCTCACCGTCTTATCATAAGATATTTAAAATAGTTTTACTAATCTTATTAAATAAGATTTTGTATTGAAATGAACAACCAACACAATCTTAACATTACACAAAAACCTAATTGTATCGAACCCTTCCTCCATTTACGGTGCTAGTGACTGCTTTTATAGACCATATTTAATTGGCTCTTCCATAAATATTATTTTTTTGCTCACGCATGAGAAGATAAAAATAGTATAAGTTGTTGACGTACAAGTATTTAATTGGTTTAAACATTATGTACAAGTATGTAATTGGATTAAACATTTCTAATAAATATAAGTTTGACATTTTTGTGGTGAGTAGGGGCATATTTCTCTTTGTTTGAGGTTTTTATGTGAGAGCTTCACCGAACATGTATTTAACAATTGGTTGCACTTTAGGGAATTATAATCTACTCCAAAATGAATATGTAACTTTTATAAAGAATCATTTGTTCTATATTTTGAAAATATTATCAATAATTTACATGTTAAATGTTTGAAGTTATATAATATACCAGTCATTATGATAAGCAGAGTATTATGATAACTATAAAGGTTTAGTTATCTATTTTTTTAATTAATTAGTTTATATAAATAGGTTTTTATAATGTTTTATAAAAATTATTAGTATTTTTAAATTACACTTATAAAGTTATTAAATATAATTTTATTGAATATTTTTCAAGATTAAATAGATCAATTAAAATTATCAAGATTTTTTTTTTTTAAAGAGAAAAATTCCTTGCGGGGCTGCCTTGGTCTGAGAGACCATGAACAGGGGGTTCTACACCATCAAAGTCACTCGGGAGTCGCACCCGACCCTGCCCGCACCAACATTATCAATTGGATTTTGGGTACCCAATTCAGCTTTTTGGTAGGGTGGAGATTCGAACCTGGGACCTTCCTTAGAGGATTGTCCTCTCCTCTCCAACTCACCTACAACACCTGGGTAAAAATTATCAAGAATTCTTTAATAAAGTTTTTTAACATTAAATTTTGATGAAGAGTGCATGTTCCCTAAATATTTATAGAAAGACAGATAGATAAGACAATGATAAGTAACAAGTTATAAATTTTGAAATGAAGTGCTTTAGCCAAAATCCTACATGATAGTCCTGGTGGGGACAATGCAATGGTTAGGGCATTAGCTTTTCTTTGGGATGTCCAAGGTTCAAACCAAGACATGTGTGTGTAATGGTGTAAGTTGTGTATGTTACAAAAAAAATGGAAGTATTTTTTAGTTTGTACTAATGGAGGATTGAGAATATTCCATAAATAATAAGAGAATTCAATGAAAAACGGTGAAAAGGTATATACACCTACAAAAGGTTGTCATGATTTATTTGTGCATAAGAAAAGCTACTCAATAATGATGAGCTCCCATGATAGTTTTGCTTTATGCTTCTTCATGATTTTTATTTTAACATTATCGTTGATTATATGTTGAATTCATATTTTGAAGGCTAGGGATTAGATTATTTTTGTGACTATCTAAAGTTCAAGAGGAGTGTCCTTAGTGGTGATAAGAACCCTAAAGATGTGGGAAAAAACCAATGGCATTTGGAGTCTTTATTTTTGTTGGACATATGGACAATATCATCCATTCATAATTTTTAATCATACCTATATTAGTTAGAGTAGGTTGTATGGTTGCTAAGTCTTCTCCTTAGGACACACCTCTCTCCTAAGATTCTTCATGAGGTGTTGTAACTATTCATAGGATTATAAAAGGATTCTATTAATATGTAGATCATTAATACGGAGCATCTTCCTATTCTTACTCACACACTCTTACGACATTTATAACATGTTAGTTATATTATATATTTATTACATGGATTTTATTTGAGTGATGTGGTCAAGACATGGACCATCAACATGACGATCAGATTGTGTCTTCCTCCAATGGATACACATACATATCCTACACCATCTACATATGAGTTTGTCGATGCATCACCCCATTGTTAGGATACCCATAATTATGTAGACACTCGTATGAATGATTAGATTAATGATCAACATGCAATATATTAATGTTAAAACCACTAGCTATGCACATGATGTGGATTAGGATATTGTAGTTTTATCTGATGTAATTGTAAGTGTCTATAAAATAGAGGAGTATCCATTCATTAAGGCTTTATATTATTGCACACCACTTGATGAATATAGGATATATGAGGATGACACTATCGATATGAAACATGTCACTTCATCTCATTGAGCTATTTATAGGTAATGTGATTTGTTTATCATTATCATATTCCAATGTGTATATAGACATGCATGCACAATATTATGGTATAGGCTTGTACGACTTCAGTAAACTTGACTTTGGTGTGTAATTACATCCTATGATCATAAACTTGTACTCAAATCTAAATTTAATTTTTTATTTTTTAAAGTTATTTGAAAAACTAATCTAATCATGTATGTACATTATTTTATATATCTATGGTATTCATTGCATGTCTACTCCCATAAAGAGGTGTCTAATGCAAGCCATACTTTATCCACTTATTCGCATGATGTGGGATCACATCGAAATACATTTGCATTATTCATGAGTGCTTAAATAACACCAATTACATAACAAAAATTAGCAGTTAGCTAACTTGAGCTAACAACTAGGATAAAAACTTACTAACATAGCCTAACAACCAAACCAACGTGATTTTAAATATCAATTTTTTATAATGATAATAATAATAATATGCATGTCGTAGGTGTCCTCATCATTCCTCAAAACCATAGAAGCATTGGACTCCAATACTTTTACAAGAAAGTGGGAGTGAACATGGGAGTGTGCAGGTTCTCAAAAAATATAATCCACAAAGTGATGAAGTTGGAAACCCTTTTGAAGGCTCTCCTCTATCATAAAGGGAAAAAATAACCACCAAGAAATCACTACTAATATTGTGAAGGAAGTAACCAAATATACTATGCTTAAATAAAAATGGTAGGAATATTCTTTAGTCTTCTTCATAAAATGTTGCCTACTCCTCACATCATTCATGCTTCAAAAATGGTGATAAAATTTGGTATAAATCAGATCCAACATAACACCTAGCCATAGAATGGGTTCTTATAAAATAATGATCTGAAGCTTAACACCTATCAATACTGAATTTTGCAAGATTACCACACCTTCTTGTGATCCTTCTTGCAACTAAAAGCACAATGGGAAAAATTACAACAAGAGAGGAAGAGGATTGGATACCATTGATCTTTAAATTCATATTACAAAGGATAATTACTTACAAATACATACAAATAAATTTAGCCAAAGTTAAGTCCAAAAAATACTCAAGGCACCTTAATATGAGGTTTTTTATTTTATTAATTATTTAAATATTATTAAATAAATAAAAAGGTGTAACTAAATTTGTAGACACCTAAAACATGTAATATTGAGGAGACTACCTATTTGGACTCATTTAAGGCTATATGATCCACCTTGGATAGCCCTAGGTCTCAACCATGGTTTTCATCGCTCAAAAAGGGAGGAATTCCCCTTTACAACCAAGGCCATTCCACCAAAGGATGGCCTCCAAAGATCATCTTACCATGATATGGCCTCTAGTCGAGACCGTATTACTACAAGATGACCTCTAGTAAAGGTTGTCTCACCCCAATATGGTCACGCCATAATCAAGTTCAAACAGGACCCAAAATCCCACACCACGATTAAAGTGGTTACATGAGCCAACTAAGCATAATGACATACATAGTTAGTTGTGGGGAAGATTCAAGAATAGGTAATTATTTTTCTTGGATCTAACTATTTCTTGGATTACCATGCAATATTGGACTTTCTTTTGTAATTCTATATAATTGCACCCAATTTTCATACATTTATTAAGGAGAGTTTCAATTTTAAAACAATGAAGCGCTGCCGAATTTCAACCATAAAGTTACTACCCCATTTTGCATTCTTTTCTTCATAGAAATCATGCCAGTGGATAATTTCCAAGGTTTAATATCACATATGTGCTCTTTGTGCAATCTAATGTCCTCATTTCGATGTTGAATTCCACCTACCAATTCATTCCCAATGAACACACTAATTTGTCAATCAATCCATAGATAAAACCCGACATCACCTTGCATCAACCACAAGAGAAACACTCGTAGATTAGCAACCATCTCTCTCAAATAAGGCTCCTATTTATGACCATCTCTCTTAGAGATGATATGTAGATATTATCGTCATACACAAACACAACCTCCTAGGTAGCAATTTATTTCCTATTTTCCTTCTTTTGTTAAGCTTTAGTAGCATTTCTAGTTATTGTTTAGCATAGATATATTTCACTTTAATGCATGCATTTATTTTATTTTAGTTTCTTTGTCATTTTCTTTGCTATTAATATGGGCCTTATCTCAAAAGGCTCTCCATATGCTTTTAATGCCCTTTAATATTCGTGTGTGCAAAGCATAGGTATCTATGAGGAGGCAATAACATAAATACTCACATACTATCATCATCCACTGCAATAGTCTCAAGAACCTATCCCAATTCAGTTTTTGGATGTGAAAATATCCTGCATAGTACATCCAAATTGTTTCATTTGTAACTCATTGTATCAAGATTGGTAGCAATCCCTCAAAAGAGATCTTGTTTGTAACCTTCTTGGAAAAGAACAAAATAGTATTAATAAAAAGGGCACCATCCATCATTTTCTTGTATTTCATTATTTATATTTATGCTTGCATCTTGGTTTTCTAGATTTTGATCATGTATTTTATTTCACATATATATGACATTTTTCAGCATTTTCGGTGGTGATCATAGCCAGACCTAGTCCACCTATTGCATTCACATTGCTAATTACGATTTCTTTTGATGTTTGTGAGTTGTAGGTATGATTGTACCTTATCGATATGGCAAGTAGATGCAACCATCCCTTACCAAGATGGCCAGCAACTGTAACCATACCTTGTAGAGATGACCTTAAATCAGAAAGCATAAACACCTGAAAATAGTATATACATCATACGTAGGCTATCACAATAAGTCATTCTATATTTCTTTCTCTATTCTAATTAAAAAAAGTAAATTTTTTATCTATAAGTGAAGGAATTTTAGAGGATTTTAATTTTTTTAAACTCTTTTTTCATGACCATCCTTGGGTCATATGGCATATGTTTGTGGTGATTTCTATCCCAGACGACCCTTATTTTTGGTCGTTTCTATGCTAGACGACCTCTATCTACAGTCATCACTATGCAATATGGCCTCTATTTAAATAATGCTATGGTTTACTTATTGTTGCATGTTCAAAGGTTGGTCTCATTGTAGGGTTATGTATTTTCTAAGTTCTAATTATTTTAGTATTTTTGAAAATCAAACATTCATTTTTTCATTAGTGAAAATCATCATGTGCTTCATGATTTATTTACTTTTGCATAATAAAAGGAACCCCACACACCATGTTTCACTTTAACATTAATGAGTTGGATTTCATCACCAACCATTAATTGAGACCAGTGACGATGGGCTTTATATCCATCCATTGGATTGCACCATAGCAACCCTAGTGGCCAAAAGTGAGTGGCTTTTTAGACTTCATAACCATAAGGTCCCCTACTCTTGGATGCACTCAAAGTGGAAAGGTTAGCAGAGATCTTTTACCATGGGGCTCTTTAAAATAATCAGTGGATGTATATATCATTACTATCCATGCCTTACATGAAAGGGTTAAGGAAAAGTGAGGCTTCACATACATTAGATAACGTGACCCCTTCAAAGGGGTAATTTGTTCCCATAAGGTTACCTTGAGCTAATATACAATAAGAAGTCATTTTTTTCCATTTGACTCACATTCCTTAATAGGGGGTGTACTTGAACTGCCTTTTAGTAGTTTTCTATTTTGTTTACCCTTAGTTTCATAGGAATAGGTTTTTCAACATCAAAATGCACTAAAAGTATATGAGTTCACAATAAAAACTTAAATGAGATAATCACATTATCTCCTTGTTAGTTTATTTATTGTTTTCGTAATAAACATCATGATGGTAACAATGTGCAACCAAGATCAGTCACTATCTAGTACTATTAAAAATTTTCAAGGAGACACAAAACATATTTAGTTCAGTCTTAAGGACATGGTCATTCCTAAATGGCATCCTCGTATCCATCGTAAAGCTAATATCACCCATAGGGAATATGATTTTCAAGATATTCCTATCTAGGACACACCTATGGATCCTCGATATGATCAATAATACAAGCTTCTTATTTAAAACCAATCTCATGCTACTATTAGACATAACTCACTTACTATAGGACCTAGTATGGGTAGTGCCACAAATTCACATCCCAACTTGATCTATCCTCAAATCCAAGTGAGAGCAAGATTATACACCATCGCCTAGTCTAGATGAGTGAGCCACTCCACTTGATCTTCCATGGATGAGCTAAAAATTTGCTTATTTGGATAGGTGTACCCCTCATTATCCTAATAGGGTAGCTTCATCCAATCACCTATATCTTGAAAATGAGGAAGAGGAAGACCCGGGTCATCCTATTCCTCCCCATGGAGAGTGTTCCATGTAAGCACCGTGTACCTTTACACCATCCAAATATGTAGAATTCACCTTCAAGCCTAAAAACCAAGTCAATGCGACTTCCTTCAATTGTGGTAAATGGGTAGCTAACCCTATTGGACCCACAAAGCATGCAAAATTTATTCATATTGATACAAGGGATTTTTGACCTTATATGGCTAATCAAGTGAATCAAATACCTAGGAAAAATAAAAATAAATGAGGGCAACTACACCAGCTACAGTTAGATAAGTTGCAAATGGATTGAGAACACCTAGAATGAAGTTGATTAGAACAACAAAGGGTGCACCAACAAAGGTTTTATTAGCAACAATTATGCTAGGAATGATTGCAAAAAGCAATGCATGAGGAGGTCCTCACACCTAGTATCTATAGATAGCAAACCCCTCAAAGGTATATTGTGCAACACCATGACCTACCTCCTAGGACAAATTAAAATATGAAGCGTATGAGGAACTAGAGCCAGAGTATCAGGACCTAGGATATCCTAAATCACTTTGTGAGGATATGGTTGATGATTATATTCAACCACATCATCCCAAAAAAATGTTTTACCTCACCCTCCTCGAAGACCAATACAGGAAGATGAGATAATATCATCTCAATCTACAAGGTGCTCATAGAGTGCATCAAATCATTGAGAAGTAAGGAATGGGTTATCAAAATCTTATATTGTGTCAACTATGTAATCAACCCCACCATACTTCAGTTCCAAGTCCTCCATATCCAAAGCATTTTGAAATGCTAAAATTGGATAAATTTAAAGGAGATGATGATGCACAAGAACACATAACCAATTTCATGAACCTCTATTTCCAACTCTAGGATGATGATGCCTTGTTACTTAGGACCTTCTTGATAATGTTCTATAGCTCAGTCTTAGAGTGTTATAACAATCTACCAAGTCACAACATCTATAGCTTTGAATAACTTTAAAATGCATTCTTGGAACACTTCTCATTTGACATAAAGTAGAAATAAAACTTGACTGACTTGTCCAACCTTTGATAATTTGATGATGAATTGATCACAAAATATGGTAACAAGTGGAAAAATATTATCTCAAAATTGCCTTTCACCTTACCTATCATAGAACTTACCCGAATGTTCACTAGGTTGTTTGAATTAAATCTCACTTTTTCTTACAACTACAACAATACCAAACATTTTAGGAGGCTTTGGCATAGTCCAAGGACATTGAGGACATCAATTTTCAAGAGAGGGACATCAAATTTTGTAATAAGGAATGGAGCAAGAACCCTAGATGCAATCATACACATTAAAAACCATATTTAGTCATCAAGTTGTCTCGAATATTCTAAGCCCTAAGAAATAAACAATGCCCCAACAACCTAACTATCAAGCTCAACCCCCTCCTATGCAATTCCATGACCAACATTAAGGAAATAATACATAGAATCAATTATGCCATCTACCTCAAAACTATACACCATTACCTGAATATTTGGTGTCACTTTTCAATCGATTATGTGAGGCAAAGGCCATCATCTTGCCTCAGAATCATTCCATGGATCCAAATCACCCAAAACCTAAGAGGTATATGGAGGACTTGTATTATATCTATCATCAACAAAATTATTATGATATCCAAGCATGCTATACATTTAAGAATATAGTACAAGATATGCTTAAGAAAATTTAACTACAAATTGATAGTCCTCTTGTTATTGATAACCAACAAAGGGGTATATTTAAGGATCCCTTACCTACGCATGAGGTTAAGGAATATCAGATAATATAATTCAATGAAGTCCACATGACCCTATCCAATCAGGGGTTTGTTGGTATGATCAATATTATGACAAGGAACCAAAGGTATCATGATCAAGTTGCACCACCTACAACTCCTGCTAACGTTACTTCTACATCCCAACCCTTACCATCTCAAAATCCTATCCAATATCTGTCACCTCAAATGGTGGTAATTATTAGAAATAGTCTTACCCAAATTATATGAATAACATCATCCAAACTCTCCATTTATGAGCTAATACAACAATTGCCACAACATAGAGAAGCTCTGATGGAGATTCTAAAATATATTGAATTATAGCCCTAGGATACCAATGATTTTACCAATTTTGTGGGGTACGTTCAAAAATGTAAAGAATGTATCATAACTTTCTATGATAATGATATTAAAACAATATCCACTAACAAAGTCGATCCTCAGGTACACATCAATGCTTGTGTAAATTGGATTCCCTATAATTGAGTGATGATTGAAACAGGTTATTCTATCAACATAATCACCACTATCCCATTGGGACATCTCAGTATTCCAATATCACATATTGTAGCATCCACTTTTACTCTTAAATCGTATAATAATGCACTATGCTCTATGGTTTGCACAATAGTCCTTCTTATCCAGATCGGACTAAAAATGATTCCTATATTGTGCCACATTTAAGAAGGTGTGACACAATATAACATATTGCTTCACCAACCTTGGATTAGAGATATGAAGTACATCCTATATATACTATACCAATTCATTAAATATGTATATTAAGAGCAAATTCATCTAGTCCCTTCATAATCTGAGTCTTTCAAATATAGTAATTTGGTTAGTAATCTGTGAGAATTTGTCTTGTCATACACACATCTAGATATCTAGAGACCGCATCAAAACTATAACTCTCATACACTAGTACATCTACATCATCACCTCTATATCATCCCTCACCACTGGTTTCTTCTAACATCCCTTCTTCATCATTGGATCCTCCGAGTGAGAAAAAGTTGAAGATATCAATTGAGAAAACCCCACCATCTATTTATACCATCTATACAATAGAAACTCCAAATACCATGGATGAATATAAATCATCTACTATAATGGATGAACCACCTCAAACCATACCTCCATCATCCCCATCATCCTCATCATCCCCATAGCAAGTCATAGTCCATTTGGCTAACCCTACTCTCATTGAGTAACTCATGCAGAATGTTAAATTCACATTGCTCATCAAGTCTATCCAATATATGGGTAGACCTTGTGTGCTTTCACTACCCATTGGTATAGTTGTGCCCTTGGAGGTGCTTCCAAATAAAACAAACTTCATATAGGGAGGTATTGTCAATTCTACGAGTTCATCCCCTATGATGGAGGATGACAATGATCTATTTTCAAGGAATTTCAATTATATGTCAAACATGGATTTTACCTTAAGATACTTTTCATGCTACTATCTTCATGGATATGGTCTTTTTCGATATGAGCATGGTCTCAAGACACCTTACCAACCATAATACCAACTCCTTACTAATAAATTTGTGTTAGGAAATTCTATATGTATGCCAGAAGAACTCTTTGCAGACTCCTTCCAACACCTAACCATAGGCTTTGAGGATGATTTTGATGAGAATGATTATGCCAACCCATGTTATTTTCATTTGCTAAGATACCATCTTCCCATTACAATGGTTTTTTTTTATCCTTATGACTCCTTTAGTGAGGCATCAAAAGAATATGAGGATGAGATAGAATTGGCATATCTAGGTCCCCCAACACATTTGACTAATTAAAAACGAAGGAGAAGACTTCACACCCATTTAGCCTCTCATAGACCTATATGAGCTCTATCTTAGGGTTTTTCCTATGTCCCAGTCCATTGGTAGGTAGCTTCTATCCCTATAAGATCCGGTCATCTTGGTTCTTCCTAGGCCTCATCTAGTCATTCCACTACCACCTTAGCCACTTCTAATATCCAAGGCCACCCATATTTGATACTATTTTTTTACCTATGAATGGAAAATATATGCTATCCATCAAAATGGTTTCCATTGCTCTGATAACTCCACTCCATAATCCCATCGACCCCTCAAAACCTTTGCACCTAAACCAAGACGTAATTGATTTTGATTGCACCATAACTTGAAGAATTATTTCCTTGTGAAGAAATATTATAGCCATTTCATTTCTTCCAAGGGCCATATAAATATGTTTTTCAAGCTAATATTGAACCATATATGATCGAATATCTAAATCCATCTAATGACATCCACTTGCTCCCCATGCCTCATCATATTGAGGAGGGATCCCATATGTCAATAGAGAAAATAATTGGCGTAGACATTGGCACTAATCTTGAGGCTCCTAAAAATGTAAAATTGGGATAAATTTTGTCCCTTGAAAATAAAGTCATCTACACAACTCTCTTGATAGATAATATAGAAGCTTTTGCTTGGTCGTATAAATACATGTCGGGTCTTAACCCAAACTTGGTCATGCACAACCTTACACTCGATCCAAAAATCAAATTGGTCAAGCAAAAACTTCACAAAATGCATCCATCAATAGCCTTAATGGTGAAATATTTACAAAAAATTTTGGATGCAAGATTCATCAAACCAATTGATTATCCTAACTGGGTTTCCAACATGGTATATGTAGGTAAACCTAATAGGAGGATTCACATATGCGTAGAATTTCAAGATCTTAACAAAATAACTCCTAAGGATGAATTCCCCCTTTTGAACATTGATGCTTTAGTTTACGTCACCATAGGTCATGAAACATTATCCTACATGGATGATTTCTCAAACTACATTCAAATCTAGGTCAATACCAAAGATCAGCCCAAGACAACCTTTACCATACCTTGGGGAACTTTCTTTTACAAAGTCATGCCATTTGACCTCAAAAATGTTGGTGCCACATATTAGTGGGCCATGACATATATATTTCATGACTACGTGCATAAAATCCTGGAGGATTACATGGATGATTTGCTATCCAAATAATTATTACATTAAGAGCACATTTATGTTCTACAAAATATCTTCAATCGCTTAATCGTTAATAATGTTAGACTTAATCCCAAAAAGTGTGTTTTTGGAGTCACATTTGGAAATATTTTAGGTTTTATAGTATCAAAGTGAGGGATTTAATTCAATCCCACCACATTCAAGGTAATACTCAAAATTCTTCCTCCTACAAACCTTAAATAGCTTCATGGCTTACAAGGGAAGGTCACATCTATTTGATACTTCATAGCACAACTTTTGGATAAATGTCAACCCATGAATCGACTATTACAAAAGGCGGTCCCATTCCTTTGGGATTATGAACTTGAAAAGTCCTTTGATGAGATCAAATAATACCTAACATCACCACTTACCTCGACCAAGGGTACTATTTTTATTATACATTTTAGATACTTATTTTTCCTTAGGGACCATGTTGGACCAAAAGAATGAGGTAAATAAATAACAGGCTATTTATTACATTAGTTACACCCTGGTTAGCTATGATTTGAAGTACGCATACATCAAGAAGATTTTCTTAGTAATGTTATTCACCACCAAAAATATTTTACATTACATGTTAAATCATATGATGTATGTCATTTCCAAAGAGAATCCTTTGTGGTATATGATGAGTCAAACATACCATAATAGTCAAACTGCAAAATGGATCATGTTGTTGATTGAATTTTTCCTTGAATTAATAAGTCAAAAATCTATTAAATGTCAAATCACTATAGATCAACTAGTAGAAGCTCCTCTCCATGATGATAAACCTCTCGTAATTGAATTATTTGATGATGTAGTTTTTGCATTATCAGACTCACCCAAACTTGAATAACCTAAAAACAAAGCTAATATAAATTTTTTCTTCAATGGTTCTAAGTGTGAGCAAGGGGGTGGCACGAGAATTGTATTTTTCACATTGTAAGGGGCCCCTATACCCATTTTATTTAAAATTTACTTCCCATGCACCAAAAATAATATTGAATATGAGGCTCTCCTTTTAGGTCTCCAAAAAACTATCATGAAATTAAAAAATCTTAACATCTTTGGTGATTCCTTGCTCATAGTTAACCAAGTGGAGGAAATCTATAAATTTTAGTGTTATATCTTGCAATCATACAAAAACCTTGTGGACAAGCTACTAGCTAAATTGGAATGGTACAACATCGAGGCAATACCTCATTCATATAATAATTTTATGGATATTATGGCTTTAGCATCCTTAATTTCATAGAACCCTTATGATGATATCACAACCATTCATGTCAAAATACTTTTGTAATTAGTGATTTTGTGTGAGACTTAAAACAATAAAGAAGTTGTCCACATGATTTAGATTTAACTGAACCAAGATCGATTCTCTTTGGTACATGAATTTTTGAAACATGATTCCTAGGGGTCCTTAGTCTCACATGGTCCTTCTGATAATGACATGACCATTCATCTTAAGGTTGTTTTCCAATCCACATTTATGCATGATGAGTCAAAATAGGAACAAGTAGTTCATTCAATAGAGACCCAACCATATCAATATTGGCTCATTCAATTAAATATTTTCTAAAACTTGGTAATACCCCTTTAAGATTATCGCATGCTACAAAAATAAAATTCACACAAAAACTAGTCAAATATAAATTACTCGAAGACATACTGTATTGTCAAAGCTACGATGGTCTTCTCCTTCATTGTTTAGAACCTCAAGGGTCTTCTTGGGCAATTTTGTAAGCTCATGATGGTACTTGGGATGGCCATTTCAGCGGTAAGACTATCACTAAGCACATCCTCTGAATGGGCTTATATTGGCTTATCATGGAGAAATATTATTGCACTTATGTCAAGAAGTGCATGAAATATTAGCATCATGATAATATTTTGCATGTACCTTCTTAGGCCTTACAATTATTCCATTTGGTATGGCCTTTTTTGCAATAGGATTTTTATTTAATTAGGAAAATATCACCCCCATATTTGGGCCATCACATGTTTATCTTAACAACCACCCAATACATCACCAAGTTGGTGGAATACATCCCTCTTACCACTATAACTGGGTCTCACATTACGGAGTTCATACTTATTAATATCATATGTCATCTTGGTATTCCATCCAAGACTATCTTCGATAATGGCACCCCATTTAAAAATAAATATATGCGTGATTTAACTTCCAAGTATAATATTCAGAATAAATTTTCCATGCCCTATTATTCACAAGATAATAGGCAATCAGAGGTATCAAACAAGACCATAGTTACCATCCTTAAGAAAATCGTCAAGGACAATCACAAATATTGGCATCTTCAACTACCTCTATTATTACGGGCTTATCAAACTAGCATTCAGACACTCATTGGGGCAACCCTATTTTTTCTAGTATATAGCATTGAAGCCATCATGTCCTTGGAATTAGAAATTTCTTTATTGCACTTAATATTACAAGAGTTCATCCATGATGACATAATGTGACAAGATCTCCTTGACCAATTGACCCTTCTTGATAAATGATGAGTTAATGCTCTCAAGCACCTTTACGTTTATCAACATTGCCTTAAACAAGCTTATGAAACAAAAGTACATCTCAAGGAGTTTAAATTTGGTCATATTTTTCTTAAATAGAACCAGAAAAATTCAAACCTACTACCCCACTTACAGGATAAATTTGTGGCCAATTGGTTAGGCCCTTTCATCATAATATAGAAAATAGGGCCATAGACTTATCATTTAGTGTCTCTCAAGGGTGTTGAGGAACCTAAAAATATTAAAATTCTCCATATACAGGTATTTCATGCATAACACATAATGCATCAAAAAACCAAAAAAAAATAGAAAACCATAAAACCATAAAGAAATAGAAAACCACAAAACCACAAAAAAACTAAAAAATCGTAAAAACACAAAAATACCGCATTTTCACTTGCATTACAAAACATCATGCATTTTATGTAGTTGCATTTGTTAACCTACATTAGTCATGGCCTTCCATTTGTATTATCATTAGGACTAGGTTGGTTCTTACATGCTAGGATCTGGCAACACACCTGTATAGTTATCATCTTTCTTAATTAACCTTATCCATCATTTATAGTTTTTCTTATGGACTTTTGCTTATTAAAGGGTCCTCGTAAGATAGGGTAGATACCGAATAATTATTAAAAATTATGTTTATATGATCACTAACTATTTTATGCATACCTTTTAGTTAGTAAAATATCATAGGAAAAAACCTCACATCCCACATATCACCACCATCCATATTCCCCTTTGTGAGTAACTGCATTTTTCAACACAACTAATAAGTTGCTATAGGTTTTTCACTACGGTTTTCGATCATTTAGCCATTCCTAGTTTTCATTTTAGACTTGTAGAAAGCTATCTTGAATTTTAAGGTAGGGTCTTTATTTGATAATATCTTGCATATCTCAAAATATCAAACATAAACTCATACATTAAATTTTTAGGTTTCAACAAGGAAGGATGACACTACAATGTAGTCCTTGCCACCTTGAGCGAAAGGTTTTCCTTGCTCATCCTATTATGCACATGGTCTAGGATGTTGAGAATTGACAAAAGGACAAGCTTCCCTCTACCTAAGAAATTCCCTTGATCTTCCACAAAGTGAGAAAGTTCCCCAAAAATATTCTAAAAGAAAAAAATGGTTCTCACCACTGATAAAATTCCCTTACTCCCCACAAAAAATGAGCAAGTATCCCAAGAAACCAAAATAAAAGGAGTTAATAAGATTAAATACCTAGGCAATCTCCATAACAAAAATGGGTTGAATGAAACCCACTTGGCAATGGAGGAGTCTTACGTGGAGTGATATGTCTGTCACATTAGCAAACCTTCTTTTGTATAGAATAATTTTAGCTTGTGGATGAGCTTTCTTTAGGCAGTTTGTATTTCCTGAATAGCCTAATCCAGCTACATCAAAAATTGGGATAATGATGACCATAGGATGATCCGCACTACAAAATTGGGTTGAATGAAACTTTCCTGACAATGGGGTTGTCCTATGTATCGTAATGAACACTACATGAACACATAGGGATATTGAATATTTGGGTCTTCCTAGTATATTTTTATCTTATAGAGTCATGTATAAGCCAATATACAAGTTTTGATTGGTCAACTAAGGTGTTTGAGTCTCATTAAAACCCTTAGCATCTCTCATAACACCTAATTATTTCACATCCATCAATTTATATCACAAATGTATGACTTATGAGAAAGGGGTAAAATACTCTAATTGATGACTTTTATACATCTTGTGGTGCTTACATATAGGTTATTGAGCATATTAGATTCATTCATTATGTTTTAACATATAAACATAAAATATTTTTTTGCATCATCATATCATTAGTACATCTACATGCATATATCTAGGTATACATCTATGCATCTATACTACAATGTCTAGGTATACATTCATATTCATAATTGTATCCATAAAGTGCATCGACACATAAAACAAAACATGCAATAAATGCATGATAAGCCATAATAAAAATAATATTATAGATAAATATGGTAAGTCTAGTACATCATGTCTATAGTGGGTCCTCAAACCTCACATCCATAACAAAAGGATAACCCATAATTTTGATTTACGTAGGATCTCCACCCCAAAAATCAGCTCCACCCTCCACCTTATCTCTATGAGGTTACCCAAAACCACTGGTTACTAAAGCCTTTGTTATAGCTATCAACCTAGGAGTTCACACCCTCACAAAAGGCTTCCCTGACTCACTACGTTGGCTCTGATGAGATCCTCTTATTGAAGAGCGCTCAAGTAGGTGACCAACAAGTAGCCCTACTTGATTCTCCAAATCCTTAATATTAACTCAATCAGATCGATGTCAAGTCTTATAGTCACCCAACAATATTTGCAATCTAGTTTCCTTATTCTAGAGCCCAGTTGCATCCCCTATAACCTGGCCACATATCCCTACCTAACCTTGAGTCACGATCAAGGACACCACCTGATCCTATAGAGCATCTCACTTTGTTATCTTGATAGCCATCTAAACCTATAGATTATCCTTATCTAGTATCTCAATATCCATTTAATCTTGTAGATCATCTTGCTCTACTATCACCCTACACACCTCCTCCTAAGAACTTTATAGCTATGCAGTTAAAATGTCCCTCTCCTTACTTAAGCTCCTTCTCCCTTGTCTCTCCTTGGATATATAGCTTTGTAGTACTGCAATAGTAGTATCTCACTTTTCCAACTATGCCTAAAGAGACTAAAACTTCTCTCTGATTTGAGCATCCCTATCCTATGGATTCTCCTCATCCCCACCCTAATCTTGTGGCTCTTACACTTCCTCTAAGGTATGGACCCACTCTCCCTTCATTTGGTGATGCACTCATTGCTCATATTTGACCTTTGTGATACCCTCATCCCCTACGTATTTTATCTATCCACCCATAGGTCCACCACACCTCCATAATCAAGTCACCCACCATGCATTGTACTCTATTATTGTACCTACATCATCCACATCTAGACCTACTACTAGCAGATCAACATCCTTTACCACTGGTTCAACTTGAAGCCACTCTAGCTAAGTCTCATCTCCTCAATGATGATAGATTATGGAATCACTAGGGATGTCTAGATGAACCCTAAACTACAAAGTGACACAAGAGTACTAGAAGTACTCCCACTTTGTGACATGGCATCCAATCATCCATCACTCATATATCATGCACCTCAACTGGTTTACTACCTCCATCCATGGTGGGCAGTCCTGATAAGGTTACCATATCACTTATCATGCCCTCAGTCCCTCTAAGGAATCTATGTAATGATTAATCATACCTAAGTGGGATTGAATTTGATCCACCTCCTACTCTTGAACCTACTGAGCCATATAGTTGATCTTATGGTTCACCATATATGTCTATGATGCCCATGAAAACCCTTTTGGTCTATCCACCTGGATGTGTTCTCACCCTAAACCTAGAGAAGAAAGCTACAACCCAATCCATACCTACTCCATTTATGGATATCATACAACTCATCATATAAATATGTAAGTAAGGTGCTTTCCCATGCCATAATCAAGGGCTCCTCAGTGGTGCACTCAACCAACTACTAGACTATCTTGAGTAGGTTCCATGGGAACCTTACTCCTAATGAATTTGGTAGTAATATATTGGATATGAGTGACATCAGCACCAAATATCTTCTATTCAGGATGTTAGCATCAAACCACGCATCCACTAGTACCCTACCGCTACCTAAGTCACCTTGAGCCACCTCCCAATACTCACCAAAAATCCTCTAGAGCACTTTGTTCTACTGACTAACATGTGTTGAGCTAATGAGATGTCCCTCAATCGAAACATGAAGAATCCTATAGAAATTCTCTGGAGTGACTGCCATCTTGCTAGATGGAATGTGGAAGGTGTTAGTTTGACTGTCTCAACAATCTATTAAAACCATCTGATAATCTTGGTCCATTGTCACTACCTCTAACCTCATCAGCTACTTAAGGCCAATGGACTCAAGTCATTTCCAATCAACATCAAAGAGGTGCCCTTTTACAATCCTGAATATGATAGGAAATCTATGATGCACTCTAATAAGCTATCCCATATGCAAATCATCTCAGCTAAAAAAACACACCAAATTTGATGGCAAAATCCGCCCCCAATGGGATTATCTTGGCCTAAGACGTTCTCTCCATGAGGTCATCTCAGGTCGAGATGGCCTCTATACTGATTAAAATTCTGACCATTATATTAAAATGTGACCATCCCACCCAAATATGACTCCCCTACCCTGTATCTAGGTCAAACGATCACATTTAGTGTGACCGTCCTACCCTAGGATGGCCCAAAAAATTGTAAAGAAAAAAAATTAAAAGAGCTCCAAATATATCCAAAATATTTTGGTCAAAATTCTCTCAAGTAATCTTTGTATCTAGTAATTTGCCCTACACACTAGGTGGTTGTAGCAACTAATTATCCATGTAATCCAATCAGATGAGTAGATTACCATAAGGCCACTTGAACAAAAACAATTACTTATAATGGTTGAAATCAAAGTTATAACAGGATCTTCCCCCTTCCACTTTTTTAGGAGTCCTAAAAAACCCAAAATAAGTCATCTTGGTTAAGAGACTCATTGCTTTCATAACTTTATATCTCTTCTATCGACTCATCACTTGACAAGGTAGTCATATAATTGCAATGTTCATAATTGAAATCAATATTTAAACACTCAATCAATGCTAATTGCATCCATTAAAGAAGCATTGCCAAAAAAATATCATACACTTACCCATTTGCTATGGAAAAAAGCAAAAATTTCAATAAACACTTGGTAATTCTGAGACCTGATCTATAGCAAATCTACTCGAAATGTTTAAGAGTGCCAATATCAGGTACACCTAATGTTGTTTGACGTAGAAAATCTACCCTCGATTGAAAAGTCTACCCAAAACCAAGTCCATCAAAGTGTTGGAATCCATGATTCAAAAATGTATACTCTTTCCATGATTGGGGTATCTAATATTGATCAGATTAATGAGCACCACCAACCCTCAATTTTACTATAGGTCATATATTTTTACTCCATGCCATGCTTTCACACAAAAAATGCAAAAAAGGGGTATTTATAGACACCTAAAACACGTCATGTTTATGATACTACCTATTTGGACCCCTTTAAGGCCATATGATCTACCTTGGGTAGCCCTAAGGATCAACAATAGTTTTCACTGCTCAAACAAGGAGGAATTTCTCTTTACATCTAGGACCGTCCCACCAAAGAATGACCTCTAGAGATCGTCTTACCATGAGATGACCTCTAGTTGAGATCATCTTACCATGAGATGACCTCCATTCAAGGTTGTCTCACCTCAATATGGTCACACTAGAAGCAATTTCAAATGGGATCTAGAATCCTACAACATGGTTAAAGTGGTTACATGAGCCAGCTAAGTGTAATGACATACACAATCAATTGTGGGGAAGATTCAAGAATAGGCTTGGATATAACCATTTCTTGGCTTCCCATGCAATATTGGGCTCCCTTTTGGAAGTCTATATAATGGCACCTAGTCTTCATACATTTATCAAGGAGAGTTTCAGTTTTCAAGCAATGAAGTGATGCCAAATTTTAACCAGAAAGTTTCTAACCCCTTTTGCATTCTTTTCTCCATAGAAAGCATGCTAATGGATCATTTTTAAGGTTTAATATTGCATTCATGCTCTTTGTTCAATATAATGTATTTTTTTTAGTATTGAATTACACCTCCCATGTTCCCCATAAATGTACCAATTCGTTGACCAATCCACGGATTGAACTCAACGTCACCTTTCATCGAACACAAGAGAATCACTCATATCTTAGTGGTTTTATCTCTCAAAGGTATCCCATAGGTACGACTATCTCTCTCATAGAAGACCCATAGGTATGACCGTATTGCATAGATATGGCCTCCCAGTGAGAGATTTATTTCTTGTTTTCCTTATTTTTTAAGCTTTAACAACGGTTATAGTTACTATTTAGTATAGATATACTTCACTTTCACGCATGTATTTGTCTTATTTTAGTTTCTTTATCATTTTATTTGCTATTAATATGGGCCTTATCTCGAGAGGCTCTACATATGCTTTTAATTTTCTTTAATCTTCTTGTGTGAATATCACATGTATCTACAAGAAGGAAATAACATAAAGATTCACACATTATCATCATCCATTGCAATAGTCCCAAAAACATATTTCAAATCAGTTTGTGGATGCGAAAATATCCTACTTAGTAAATCCAAATTTTTTTTATTTGTAACTCATTGTATCAAGATTGGTAGCAATCCTTCAAAGCGGATCTTATTTGTAACCTTCAAAAAAACAAGATATTATTAATAAAAAGGGCATCGTCCATCATTTTTTTGTATTTTTTTCTTTATATTTATGGTTGCATATTGGTTTGTTACATTTCAATATTGTATTTCATTTCATGGATGTATGATCTTTTTCAATATTTTATGGATGCATGTTGGCCACACACAAGCCAATTGTTCACACTTACACATGTGTTCAACCACATAGTCATGTGCAAGTGTGTGTTGGGCATGCACTAGGCATGTATGGATAATAACTAAGAGCATGGGAGATAGTCCACTAAGTCATAAAGCTCCATGTGGAATGTAGCAATGAAAAATTTGGATGAGTGAAACCATATCTCCTACTGTGGCCATGAATTGACAATCAAAATGAGAACTAGAAGGAAAATGGATGATTCTAGAGGGAAGAAAAATACATGATTGTTGAGGTATTATATTTTGGTGTTTGTTATGGGAATGGCACCACATAGAGTCTAGGAGGATGAAACAACATCTTAAGAGCACGTGAGGTAGGATCTATGATAGTATAAAAGAGTTTGATCAATGTCCCTAATAGTTTTAAAATTGGTGAAGAGAATACTAATTGTGTGGAGGTTGAGGGGGTCCATGAAAGTGGTATGAGTGATAGACAAGGTAAATATAGAGACTTCCTCCTCATGGAAGATAGATATTTGACGTCAATAGTGAGGTGGCCAAGCATAAAAGAGGTATAAAAGGTAGTGCAAAAAGTAGGAGCTAGAAGTGGGAGGAGAAGAACCTAAACCTAAATAGGGAGGAGCACTAGGGGTATCTAGGGAGGTGGAAATAGAAATAAAAAATAACACCATATGCACTACCTAATGATAACAAATTAGAACAAAATAACATTAACGACATACTAAAGAACAATGATGCAAAGAACAAAGGGCTAGCAACACCATTAGAGAAGTAGCTTGTAGTCATGGAACAACAACTGCAAGAGAGGAAGAGGCCACAAAGGTGGCCTATATAATAAAAGTTGCATGCAATGTGGCCAAAGAAAACTTGGTTTGCTTGGATTTTCTTCATATGCCTCCCCAAAGATAGGAATAATCTCATGGTCCAAAGGAACAAATTTGAAATCTTCATTGGTAAGAATAGTAATTTTGTCATTTTTAGTGTTAGCTTCTCAATTTTTAGCATTATATTCATTAACTTCTTAAAATTTACCAATTTCTTTAGTAGCAACAAAGGTATCTTTAGTTTTAATCATGGAAAATTCTTCAATATCAGGAACATCATCTAATGATAAAATGATGGGCTTTTGGCCCATAGATCCTAGTTCGAATCTAGGTGATGCTTCATTGGAAAATATTTTAGAATTTTTTTTTTCAACCTTATCAGTGAGGTTTTCTTTGTTATCCATGTCACTCATTTTTGACACAATGACCAGAATTTGATCATAGATCCTTCTGTATTATTTTACTAACTCTTGTAAATACTTCAAAGTATCCCTTAGAGTATTCTTATTAGGCATCATGATACCTTGGAAGCAACTCGTAAGATTGCATGCTCAAATACCCACTGATGTGGGATCATATGAAACTGCATTTTCATTATTCATGAGTTCTTAAATGACATCAATTACATAACAATAATTAACAATTAGCTAACTTGTGCTAACAAGTAGTCTAACAACTTACTAACTTAGCCTAATAACCAAACCAATGTGATTTTGAATATCATAGTTTTACAATGATAATAACAATATGCTTGTCTTAGATGTCCTCATCATCTCCTCTTGATATAAATCCCTTGATATAGGTGCAATGATATGGTTTTGATGCTATAATTGACTTTGTTTTCTATTATTATGCAATACTATACATGGATCTCACCAAGGTATAGCCAACCTCTAGAGATAAAATTTACATACAAATCACACCATTAACAGTTATCTATATAATTTATGTATTTGATTCAAAATACAATGGATATAAGTGAATTTCATAATGGATATTAGATATTTAACATAGTTTTTTATACACTATACTCAATTTAATTTTATAATATTTTATACTTGATATAATTATTGTTGTATATGCACGCAGTTGGAGGATGACACAAACCACACAGTTGTCCTTATGGACACTAATATGATATCTTAACATCATTTTTTACATTTGAACATATTAATTTTTTTGTAATATTTTATAATATTGTAGTATATTATATGTTATGTTAATTAATAAATTAAATTTTTGTATACTATGTAGGTTCCTTTCAAGCTATCTACACATACCTAGTTGGACTATGTATAAATACTTTTTTTCTCTATCTATATTTTATACACATTGTACACATGTCCTTGAACATAATCATGTTGTATATGTTAATGTATATATATGCATGTGCATGTGCACACACACATGCGCACAAACACACACTTTCGTACTAAGGAACTATCTAGTTATATGCACTAATTTCTCATTTTATTGGTTACTTGCATGACTTGATTTATTTTTTATTTTAGATGTGAAGGGATGGGAGCTAAAAAATTACTAGCAATGATTATGTAGGTAAAAGTATTTTTAAATAAATTTTCTTTTTTAGGCAAAACCAAGTAATTTCCAATTAAACTATACATATAATTAGGATTATAATATGAAAGATATACTAATAATATTTGACAAGTTTTATTTTGTATTTTATATTTGAAGGGATGGGAGCTAAAAAACTACTAGCAATGATTATGTAGGCAAAAATACTTTTAAATGAATTTTCATTTTAGGCAAAACCAAGTAATTTCTAATTAAACTATACATATAATTAGGATTATAATATAAAATATATTAATAATATATGACAAGTATTGTACATAATCTAACCATAAAAAATGGAATTAATATAATTTATATACAAAAGTTCTAGATTTTATGGGATTTATGACATTTCTAAAATAAAAAATACATTAAAAATGTGTAATTCTACTTCTCATAGAAAATATGATTAATTTCTACTAATATCTATTTGTTAAGTATAGTGTATTTTCTTGTATATTATATTAATTTGGCTACTAATGTTGCATTAACTCTCATCAATATCTTGACCTATCTATCTATCTATCTATCCATATATATCGATATAGATATACACACTACATTTATGATTGATGTGCTTATGGCAATGTGGTGTCTTAACACTTCCTTGGAATTTGTAATTTTATAATGGCTTAAAATAAACACTAAGTAGCAGATACTTTCCAAAATAATCAAAATTGTATCTATGTCTAGCTCATGTTTTGATTGGTTTAGATTCAATTTATGTGTAAAAGCAACTAAGGAGCGAACCACTCATGGTTAGTTATCTATTCTTAAGTATTATTGAGCAACTCACTCAATTCCTAGAGTGAATCATTTACTAACTAATAGAAGGATAATAATGAAGGCATAAATTCCAAAGTGAATATTTTAAGAGTGATATTATAGCATGTAATAACATAGTAATTCACTTTAGAATATTTTTATGTCTATTATATGCACATTTATAGGCATGTAACATTTGGAGATGCATTGTTTTATTAGAGATGCATATAAATCCTTAATTTTACTATGAGAAATTATTTCTCACCCAACGTAATTTAAGGGTAAAATCCTACTATACATAGGAGAAATATGATACATTATATTAATATTTTGGCCACAAAAAATTACAACTGCACTCTATGAAAACCCACATTGTACTTTGATCTTATAGGATTGTTGAGAAATTGGACAGTACTTATGAATTGCATTAGTGGTAATTCCCTCTTACTTTACAAAGTGCAAGGAAATTGAGGCATTTTTATTTTTTTAATCTTCTCATTCACTTAGAAATTTCATACTTAACAAACGAGAGAGTATTGATGTTATTTGAGTTCTTATGTAGTGAATTATCATGCACAGTTCCTCACTATGACTAAACATTGTATTTTATTTTTGAATTCCTTGCAAACTTAAATTTTTATGTCTGATTTTGCACTTTACTTTTCATAAAACTAATATAGCTCAACATAAGATTATTCTATAGGTATATTGGAGAATTAATCTCAATATAGTGGTTGGGGTTAGCCATTGGCCCCTCTTTCCAACTTTGTTGAAACTAGAATTGGGGTGCATCATTAATTTCCAAGTTAGAACAATTCCCTATTTCATTATAGTCTTTGGCATGCTTAATGGGACTCACCCTAATTATCCATAATTTTTGTCCAATTTGGCTAAAATTCCCCATTTATCATGCCAAATTTGCATTCATCATGAATGAAGCAATTGGCCAAGTAATGAGATATTTTTTGACAAGTTTTCCAATAAGTAGTGATTCCTTATAATTTTAGAGTGATTCAAATCTATTTTGCAAGTGATTCATTTTGAATTTTCTACATTTATATAAATTGAATCTAGAGTTATTTTTTGAGTTCATGGACTTGATTTATCAATCTTAATTCTAAATTAGCCTTAAAATTCATATCATTTTTGTTATTTATGCTCAATTTTACAAGCACCTTATGAATGACAACTTTGATAGAAGCTCTAGAACTTTGGAAACATCACAAATAAAGTAATAGAAACAACATAAGAACTACATAAAACATTATTTTTTCATATTATATAGGTATAAAACCTGTAAGGTGGATTTTTACCAAGGATGAAAACAATTAACTGTTCACTTCAACAAACAATTTGCTCTAAAAATTAGGATTATCATCAAGAAAAAATTGAGTAGCGATTCTATAGAAAGATGATATTATTCCTAATTCCTCTCTAGAATAAAAATTCATACAAGTTTTGGAGTGATATGTTTTGAGCAATTTTCTTGGACCCCCAAAATTTTAAAAAATTTGAAGTTCAAATTGTGCTAGTAAAATTTGTAAGCAAATCACTCTAATTTACAAGTGAATTATTATGAAAGTCAAATTTTTATTTTATTCAAATTTTGATCATAAAACTCTATTTGTGCAGGTTTGTATGCTTAATCTTATGAATACTCACTCAAAGGCACAAATATCAATAAATGAGCATCAATCTATAGAGATACTTGCATATCATCAAAGGAACACCAAACGGAAAAGGAAAAAATGAACCTCTATATGGTATATAGAGATAATAAAATTGAGTATATTCTAGTGTCTAAAATTTTTTACTTAAAAGGTAAAATCCCAATGCTTACACTTTCCTTTGGATGTTGTTTTTTACACTATTTTTTTTTTAAATTATAAATTTTTGAAGTCTTTACCTAAACATATCCTCTTCCTCGTACAAATAATGTCTCACTCTATCATCTTGATGTTATGGTCTATGTTGATAATCCATAAAAAGGCTACCATAAAACTAGAGGTCCAAACCTCCTACTCATTATTTTCAATAGTAAAAATGACTTGTTTTTCTACCCCCTAGTCATTTTACCCTCAACCTATCTCAACCAATTTTTGTTGTATGTCCTCAATATTTTATCACTGCATCAATGTGAATCATGGTTATGTCAATTTTTCTCTATCCAACTTGATTTTTCTATTGAAACTCTAGGGGGTATACTAGGTCATTAAAACATTTAATATTGTCAAAAATTAAAAAAATAACATTAATAATTAAAAGCATTAGTCATATTACATCACAGTTACTAAGCAATAGCAAATTTATATATCTCAAAATTGGTGCATAAATATCATTTTTTTAACATTCATAATCTAATAAATGCATCCATAAAGAGATAAATGTAGACACCCAATTTGGAGCATATCATCAAAGACTCCAAACTTACCAATATTATCATCAACTACCCAATCAATAATCCAAATAAATTCAGTTATCTCAAAGCTTAATCTAGGAGCATTTATTGCTCCAAAAGTACAATTTTTAGGAGCTAATTAATAGCACTAATGATTCTTTTTCTTCCTAACAATGCTTTTGTAAAAATTTAATTTTCTAAAATAACCAACAATAGTCATCTTAACATTGGCCATTAACATTGCTAGGGAATTTTATTTTAGCACTACTAACTATTAGACCCCAAAGAGGAAAAATGTTGATAGCTAGTACCTTTCAATATATCCACTAAAATTAAACCTAGTCACATCAATACGATCTTCATGCAACATCGTAGTGGGTTAAATTAACAATAGGCACATGAACGTAGAAGTACACCACTAAAGCAAGAAGAACTCTGAAAGTCAAAATGAAAACTCTTTTATAATATCTATAAGGAAGAAATAATTGTAATAACAATGCTTAGATATAAATTTGAGCCACTTTGCATTACAATGAAGCCTATATCCCCAAAAATATTTCCCAAATGGAATCCAATCCAACTTTAATATATAAATTATAAATTATAGTTTCCTGCCCAAAACTAGGAAACGTGGATCTACTCCAAGGATATTTATAAAAAACATAGTTACAATTTCTTGCTTGAGCCATTAATGCAATGGTCATAAATACCATAGAACTATGTGTGCAAAGACCACAAAACATTTTTTTCCTAATTCATTAATGCAATAGTCATAAAGACCATAGAACTACATGCACAAAGATCACAAAACAATTTTCCACTTGAGCCATTAATGGAGTGATCATAAATACCATAGGACTATGTGGACAAAGACTACAAAATAATTTCCCACCCAAGCCATTAATGCAATGGTCATAAATATCATAAAACTATGTGTGCAAAGACCACAAAATAATGTGCACAAATACCATAGAAGTACATACACAAAGAATACAAAATTGTATGGCATCTATCATGATACTACAAATGTTTTTAGTTTTTTGGTCGATGAAATATTATGCAATCACAAGGATGTTCCCGCATTAGATGCCCTTCCTAAAATGAATGTGAGCTTGGGACTCACATTATGATTGCACAAATGATTAATTCAGCCACCTAATCCAACTTACTTAAAATTAAAAAAATCACAAGTCTTCCTCAGGTCCTTTACCCTTCCATCAAATTCAATATTCTTTATACTCACTCTATCGAGTTTTCTTGGCAATGCACAAATTCAATATTTGTGTCATTTCCTCTCATTGCTTCTTAGATATATCCCTAATCCAATCTAGTGCTTACTTCATCTATGTGTCTTTAGAAAATTTGGGTGCATGGAATATATATAGATCAAATATATTGAATATCAATGAGATATCCAACCCTTCAAGAAATTTGATTTCATAGGCATTCTAAAAAAATGATGCAAAATATGACAAGGACCTATCTTCTTGGGTTTCAACTTGTTATATTTTTTGTGTGGGAACCTCTTTCTTCTCATGCACCATGACTAACTCCCAATTTGTGTAGGTTTTTCTCTACAACAAAAAATTGCATGCTCCTTATAGTTATCATTGCTCTCCTCAAGTTGTTTCTTTACTTATGCATGCACCTCTTGAAATTGCATCCTTCTAATTGACCCTTTTATTAAATTATTGTACATAAAATTTATTTGCACCAACTTAGAGTCCTAGTATAGAAGGTGCTCTCCTATGAGACATCACAATAGATTACCAAGACTCATTGACAATATTTATTTTTCCATTTTTCTAAGGATGATATGATAAACTATAGTTGAGTTGCATGCCCAAATGTTTCCAAAGAGTACACCAAAGCAGCTAAGGAACTTTGTGTCGTGATCCAATGTAATGCTATACGACAACCCATGAAATATTAAGATCTCTTTGAAGAATAAATTTGTTATCCTGGATGTATCATTTGACTTCTAACAAGGAAAAAAATGCATCATTTTAGAGAATTGATCCACCACTATGAAGATAAAATCATAACCTCTCAGCATGCATGATAATCCAAGAACAAATTCCATGGACAGTTCATGCCATGGTCTATCTGGCATGCACAAAGGCATGTACAACCCCATGTTTTATGCCACTACCTTAGCTATATATAAAATTCTATACCTTTCCATAAATTTGTGCACATCCTTGTGTAAATTAGGCCAATAGTACCTCATTTGCACCATTTTTTGTATCTTGTATACATCGATGTGCCCTTTGATTCTACCTCTATGTATCTCCTTGATAATATTATCCTTCATCGAACTACATGAAATGCATAATTGCTTTCTCTTGAATAGGTATCCCTCTTACACAAAGAAATTGACAAACAGACCTCCATATTCAACCCATGGATCCATGCATGTACACCATGCATAAAAAAATGGATTCGCACCATATGAATCCTTCATCCCCTCCATGCCTACTAATTTAACTATCATTTTAAATAATAGTACATACCTTCTACTCAAGGCATCTATGACCTTGTTTGTACTTCCTGCATGATGCTTCAACACAAAAGAGTAACCCTATAGATAGTCCACCCATCTTCTGTGCATTTGGTTTAAATTTTCCTAACTATTGATAAATTTCAATGCTTAGTGATCCGTGTACAACATAAACTCATTCAATAACAATTAATTCCTCCACTTACACAAAGCTTGAACTATGGCATAAAATTATTGGTCATAAACAAAATAACTTTACCTAGCCTCATTCAACTTTTTGCTAAAGTGATCGATCTACCCTCTTGGTTCAACACAACACTGATAGCCATTCACTAGTATCACAATCAACTTGGAACACCTTTCCAAAGCCTATAAGTGGTAACATTGGTTCTTATGTCACCTTTTTATTTAAGAGAAAAAACTTTTGGAAGCTACAACCATCCATTCAAACCCTTTTTTTCCATACAGTGTGTCAATGGTACACAAATACCACTAAAGTTCCTAATAAAATTTCAATAGAATATTTCCAACCCATGGAAAATTTTGGCCTCAATTGTGTCACATGGTTTTGGCCATTCAATTATTGCATGGGCCTTCTATGAATCCATGTTCAATCCATCTTGGGATATCATAAATTCTAAGTATATGAGTTCCTTCTTCAATAAGCTACACTTCCTTAGGTTGATGCACAAATTTACCTTTCTCAGTTGTATAAACACCATCTATAAGTGTACAAGATGCTCCTCCTTTGTCTTGCTAAACACCAAAATATCATCAAGGTACACAACCACAAACTTACCCAAAAATAATTCAAGACCTTATTCACTAATATCATGAATGTGCTTGGACTGTTTAACAACCCAAATGGCATAACACGCCATTCATAAAAGCCTTATTTCATCCTAAATGTGGTCTTCCATGTTCTTAGGATTCAATAATGGTGGTAAGTACTATGATTTTATGTTGATTCAAATAATATAGTATTGAATTGGCACTCCCTTTCTTATGCTTGATTATTAAACAGAAATAAGGCAAACACATGTCCTAATTTTGATGTATTTAATTCCTTAGCTTACTTTATATGTGAGTGAATGCTAAGGGGCTATGATCTATGGATGATCATTTTATTTATTAATATGTAGTGCTTCTACTATTTACATGATTATATATTGGCATAGACCTCTTTAGTATGTGTGGGGTATTTTAAACTATTTTATTGATTTTTTTTCTATGATATGAAACTAGATGCCCAACTAGTGTGAGGACAAATATTATTACATACACTAATGCATCAATTATTACATTAAAATCATAGTATATATCATGTACATAATGAATCATAGATAAATAATATTGTTTTTTTATCTTTTTAAATTCTTTTTCTAACATCTCCCAAATGAAACTTCAATTTGGAACCTCTATTGGTCACTTGGTGAAGTGGCCAATCAATTTGTGAGAATTCTAATATAAATATTTGATAAAGTTGTAAATATAAACAAATTTATAAATTTTTGGTAGAGTCTTTAGAGAAGGTAGTGTAGACACCAAAATAGCACCATTCGATTAAGTGACTACAAACACTAATCACATGCACATACACAGCTTTTAGGGCAGCCTTTAGAGGTCAAACAGTGGTCTTGACCACTCACACAGCAGTTCGGAAGGTCAAAAAATGAGCAGAGCAGAGTTGGTCGTTTTGTCAAAAACCTTCAAAACTTAAGCAAACATCAAACCTTAGGCAAAATTGTTTTTAAACAAAGTCAAAACAATTTTGACTTTGAAAGTCAAAGTCAAAGTCAAAGCGGTCGCGATATCGCGCGGTCGCGATATCGCGACGATCGCGATATCGCGCGGTCGCGATATCGCGACCGTCGCGATATCGCGTCATCACGATATCGCGTCGTCTTGATATCACACCGTCGTGATATCGCGTGGTCACGATATCGCGACCGTCATGATATCGCGCCGTCGCGATATCGCGCGGTCGCGATGTCGCGACCGTCGTGACGGCTTCAGCATTTTTTACGCTTGAGCCGACTTACGATAGTCAAAGGCGGACTTTGACGTGGCCGCCACATCCAATGAATAACCGCCACGTGGCACCCCTACGTGCCCCTTTTTAAAGAGACCCCGTGGGTCTGTAAAACGGCAGATTTTACAGCGGACATTAATGAGACAAGCGGTTTCAAAATATCCGATCCGAGGCCACGCCTCATAACTTCCGATGTCAGTGCGAGCCATGCTTAGTAATGACCCGATAAGGATCAAATCTGAGCGGCCCTTACGGATTTAGGGTTTAAACATTAATATCTCAGAGGCCGGATCCTCTATAAAATCGGATCGATACAATGAAAAAAAGAGGTTACGAAGCATTTTAAAAAGCAACGAAGTGCTGCCAAAGTAAGACACCCGACTGCATCCCTTACGATTCATTTTCTTCTACATACGGAGAGTATGAATCTGGATCCATGGATCTACCCATTCGTCGACAAATCTTAGTGTATTTTTAGTTCTTTTACATTATGGTTTTGAATTCTGATTTCAAGCATGTATTCACCGGCTTTTTAACAGTAGATTTCATTATGTTCTCGTTAACTTAGAATCTGTTGTTTTAATCATTTAACGAGTGCTATTAAACGTTTTATTGTTTCTCTGAGCATAGGAAATACGAGTAGCAAGCGAGGACTCATCATACATCAAGCAGCGGCAACACTACAGCCCGCCCATTTTACATGTGGGCATGCGGAAAGAGATCACCGTTCATCCGTTGTAACTGAGAATATTGCATTAAAGAGATTTATTGTAACCGAGCTGGAATCTTATTAATAAAAGGGGCTGTGCTCCTGTTCTTTTGATATGATTACATCCGTGTTATTACATGCATAAATCTAGTTCTATTTTTATTGCATCTACGCTGTTTTATTTATTCCGAAATCTCATGCTTTCAGTGGCGATCACGGTGGGACCCAGGTCCACAGTTTTTATTTTTGGATTAAGTTACTGATCTAAAAATTGCTTTTTACAAGTACGCTATTCGTCTCACCCGGGGACGATTACGAATCTGCGCATTTTTCAGAGAAAATCGAGAGACATCCGATTAGGCGAGAAAAGAGGTAGGGGTTTTTATAGCTTCATCAAAATTTACTTTTTTCGGTCTTCGGTTTTTTTTTAGTTTGGACGGCTTAAAAATTGTTTTATACTTTATTTAAATAAGGGTAGAAGAATTTTAATTTTTCTTGCTTTATTTAAATAAGGGTAGAAGAATTTTAATTTTTCTTGCTTTATTTAAATAAGGGTAGAAGGATTTTAATTTTTCTTATTTAAAAGAAAGATAAGAAGAATTTTAATTTTTCTTGCTTTATTTAAAGAAAGATAAGAAGAATTTTAAATTTTCTTGCTTTATTTAAAGAAAGATAAGAAGAATTTTTTTAAAAATTTTCTTGCTTTATTTAAAGAAGGGTAGAGGATTTTTTTTTTAAATTTTCTTGCTTTAGTCGTAAACTTTTAATTTTCTACTTGCTGTTTTCCAGTTTGTAGTATATGTCTGGCATAGGGAAAGATTTCTTTTTCGGTTGCTTGTTTCAAATTTGCAAAGTAAAATGAATCCCACACACCACGTGGTACTTTAAACCAAGGCGTTGGTCGTAAAACCCCAACCCTTGAGCAAGACCAAAGGTGGATTCCATTATCACTTTGGCTTGAGATATTGCATCCATTACCTCGATCGCGATTGTTGCTAGACGTAAATCCTGACGAAAGCTGACCGAGTGTTGCTTGGGTGATTCCCATGCACGCGAGGATAAGTCTTCTATGGTAGGTGTCATAAACGGAGCGATTCCCCTTCCGTACCGCCTATGTTCCACGTACCATCTGCTCTCACGTACCTATAGTCTCCCTCACGTAAGGGCGGGTATATAGAGAGGTTGGTATATCGGTCCGACAATGGTATATTGAAGGGGCGACCATTTATGGGAGTCATATGAGCCAACATTATGCATTTAAACGTTCTTCCAAAATTGCAAACACAAAACGAAACATCAAAATGCACTAAACCAGTTTAGGACACACTATCAATCCTTAAAAGAGATAATCACGGTTTTGCGTATGTGTGTGTTCATTTTTGCTTAGTGTGCACAAAAAGACAAATCATCATAAACGAGATAAAATCTGCTTAGATAGTAGAGAAGCAACACAATGGTGTACACCCGTAGCCAAGCCCAATCAAGGGCGGATGCTGTGGAAGGTGCACAAAGAGAGGGCGCTAGTCGCCTTCCCTTTAACCCCAAGGATTTGGTCATACCACCTTGGCGGCCTGACACACAAGGCGGTCCCCTCCACACCTTAACAGATAAGGACTATGGGGGTACCCCTTCTAGGAGCACTCCTGTTCAGCATAGCACTCAACACACATCCTCCCATGAGGGGTACATCCATAGGAGAGCTACCTTAGATGCTCGTTATGAGCGGTCACCGTGCGATGAAGCGCTGAGTCAACCTAGGGTTCGACGAGAGGAACCACATGGTTACACTATCCCTCTTTCAACCCCTCCAGTTGTCAGGACTACAAGGACAAATTCAGAGCACAAGGCTCCTCGGGCAGGCCAAGCCAACTCCGTCCGCCAAATCGTGCTCACTTATGAAAGAGAGCATGAGGAAGATTCCTACCTTCCTCAAAAACAATACACATCGCGGGAGCAATACGCCTTCGCACCTGCTAGATATCATGGTCACACTCTGAGGCCAGCGCCTCAGATAAATGCCGCTACCCCCATCAGAGAGAGATGGCCTCTAGAGATCTTGGATCACTACGACCAAGATAGATATGTCAGAGAGGCATCTAGGCCTTCTACACATGAGGCGACAAGACCAACTATCTTAGAGCTTGTCAAGCATTTCGCACGTCGGGTGCAACTCACGCAACGTGAGCGAGACCGACTATCGTTAGCGAAACTGTACCATATTAACGAAGAGCGCCTTCAACGCCAGAAGGATGAGTTGTTCCAACACACTATGCAAGAAAGGACTCCAACCCCTCACACACATAAGACAAAACATTATGAGAGGCACAAATCCGAACCTCTTGAGCAAAATAGGGTAGACCACATCGACCCGGCGATCGCCCAGAAAAGTCATCCGCCAAGCTCAAATAACGCAGGTTGAACAAGGTCGCCAGGAGTTAGAAAACTTATACATGCAGCGCAAAGCGGATAAGTTGCGCTATAAACTACCTGAGAAGGCGCCAACCCCTTGCATCCAAAGAGCACAATAGTATGAGGAGCACAACCCCCAAGTGCGAGACGAGTCTCTGCGACCTTATCAAGCATCACCCCCAATGCCTCCTAGACATGAGCAGGAAGCTACTCCTATAAACAATGACGAGTGCCTTCCTCGGGAACCCACTCAGGTTTATGGGCCACCCTTAGAAAGTCACCAAGAAGCCTATGAGGAATCAGAGCAAAGAGAAGAGCTGGATGAACTGCCCTACCAAGACATGGGGGGTGCTATTCAGCTACCCCTCCATAGGTCCCCAGTTTCTCAACACGAACCAATCAAAGCGGAGGAGCTCAAATCTCCCGATCTATGCAAAGAGCTAGAGCACTTAGAGTTGGTGGAGACCAAGATTTTGGAGCTCCCAAGGCCCAACTTACATGAGGCTCTTTTCGAAGAGGATCAACCTCTAAGCTGTACTCACCGATGATGCGAGTCCTCCATATCTCGAGAATCTACGAGATCCTGATGAGCTATACACATTGTTCGAAGCTTCTGAGGAATCAGAACAAGGAGAAGAGCTGGATGAACTGCCCTACCAAGACATGGGGGTGCTATTCAGCTACCCCTCCATAGGTCCCCAGTTCCTCAACAAGAACAAACCAAAGAGGAGGAGCTCAAATCCCCTGATACATGCAAAACATTGGAGCACTTAGAGTCGCTAGAGACCAAGATTTTGGAGCTCCCAATGCCCAACTTACATGAGGCTCTTTTCGAAGAGGATCAACCCCTGGTTGTAGGGCTACCTGATGATACAGTCCTCCATATCTCAGAATCTCCAGATTCTGATGAGCTATACACATTGTCCGAAGGAGAGGATGAAACGAGAGATAGCTCAAAGCAATCACATACGACAACATCGACATCCCATAAATATCGATGAAGCATGTCAAATGATAAACATAATACTAGGGCATGAGTGGCGCATAGACCCGACCCACCGACATCACATGTCGATCCCACTCCTTGGGGAAGGTCGCGAGCAACTTCCACCCAGAGATATCATAGCACCATCAGTGTCGAAGGCAGACCCTGTCTTCCTATCCGTGCATAAGGCCGATCCATTCGTGCCAATTCCTACAGAGCCAGATCCGGTGCACAAAGATTGTCAAGGCTGGGGTACCTCTATTCCCTGAAGAGCAAGTGGATTACACCAAATGCTCCAAAGGTGTTCATAAACCCTTTGGTCAAGCCCAAAAGCTCCAAGGATTATCGCAATCTCTTGGTCACCCAAAAAGCTCCAAGGATTATCGCAATCTCTTGGTCACCCCAAAAGCTCCAAGGATTATCGCAATCTCTTGGTCACCCCAAAAGCTCCAAGGATTATCGCAATCTCTTGGTCACCCCAAAAGCTCCAAGGATTATCACAATCGCTTGGTCAATCCAAAATGCTCCAAGGATTTCCACAATCGCTTGGTCACTCCAAAAGCTCCAAGGATTATCGCAATCGCTTGGTCACCCCAAAAGCTCCAAGGATTATCGCAATCGCTTGGTCACCCCAAAAGCTCCAAGGATTATCACAATCGCTTGGTCAACCCAAAATGCTCCAAGGATTATCGCAATCTCTTGGTCACCCCAAAATGCTCCAAGGATTATCGCAATCTCTTGGTCACCCCAAAAGCTCCAAGGATTATCGCAATCTCTTGGTCACCCCAAAATCTCCAAGGATTATCGCAATCTCTTGGTCACCCCAAAGGCTCCAAGGATTATTGCAATCGCTTGGTCAACCCAAAATGCTCCAAGGATTATCACAATCGCTTGGTCAATCCCACAAAGGCTCCAAGGATTATTGCAATCGCTTGGTCAATCCCAAATGCTCCAAGGATTATTGCAATCGCTTGGTCAACCCCAAAATGCTCCAAGGATTATCACAATCGCTTGGTCAATCTCAAAATGCTCCAAGGATTATCGCAATCGCTTGGTCAACCCAAATGCTCCAAGGATTATCACAATCGCTTGGTCAATCCCAAAATGCTCCAAGGATTATCACAATCGCTTGGTCAACCCAAAAGCTCCAAGGATTCTCGCAATCGCTTGGTCAATCCAAAAGGCTCCAAGGATTCTTGCAATCGCTTGGTCAATCCCAAAACGCTCCAAGGATTTCCACAATCACTTGGTCAAAAATCATGAAAATTCAAAAACAACAAAAATCACCAAAAACAACAAAAATTTGCATCTCATTTCTAGGCATATTCAAATTCATCAAATAGAGAGTTCTTCTCGCAATTCATCTTCATATTCACCAAAATCAATCCATCAAAAATACAAAAATACATAGCTGCATCCAAGCATTGCATCCATACATTGCATATTCATGGTCGTATAGGTCAAAGGCACCATAGGCTGTCATGGTTCTACTAGTCCATCTTGTTCCACATTGTTCCATTTTACAAAAACAACAAAAACACCATGCACTTTACCACACCAGAGTCAGTGGTCTCTTAATGTATCAAGAGTTTTTCATGATCCAGTCATCATTTTGCTCTTTAGCAATGAAATGTATCAAGTCAAACAGATTTTACGAAGGTAGAGTTACACTTGCAATACACCTTGTTACGTAACATCCCAACACAAATTAAAACACATAAAAATTCCCGAGTTGTGTGAACGAAGGATGAAACCTGCACAATAATCCGAGGTTACCATAAGCGAAACGGTTATCTTGCTCATCCCCCCGTGCGAATGACCCCAAGAATGCTGAGAGTTGGCAAAAGGACAAGCATCCTCCCTACCCAATTCCCTAAGAATCCCAAAGTTGCAAAACGTCAAAAATTTGCAAAATGTCAAAACTTCAAAATTTGACACCCTACGGTGCACATCTCAAAAAGCACAAAGAATAGTGATTATCGTCACTCCATATCCCTTGCTCAAGAGAAAAGAAAAACAAATCAAAATAAACAATGATTATTATCACTATAACGAGCAAGTATCCCAATACAATTGAAGAAAAGAAGGGAGTTGACCTTGAATCCCTGGAACTCTCAGCATTCTGACAGGTCATGAGGCAAGCCTCGATACCGGTTTGGTTGATAGCCTATCGGTCATTGGCGGTAAACTTCTCGCATGACGATATATCTGTCACATTAACTTGTGTACAGATCAATGTTTGCATGTGGATGAGCTAGCTTATGGTATCCTGGAGAACACCGCAGATTAATCTAACTACATACAACAAAGGAGTTAGTGGAGCTAATTAGGTGATCCTCGGTACAGGTTCGGTTGAAAGCCCATCTGGCACTGGCGGTATCCTGACAAATACCACATAAATGAACTCAATTGCACACACAGGGATGTGAAATAACTTGGTTAAAAACAAGTCCGATTCATACCTTGTTCAAAAGTCTTGTAAGATAAAGTACAGTCATGGCTAGTGAGTTAAAACCGTCTGAGTCTCGAAAAACCTTTGCTACATTTCTAAACCAATTGCACTACTTTTCATCCTTGCAATACCATCAGAAAATACAAAAAGAAGAAACACCACATTTGTACATAGCAAAATAATGGAGTTCTAAAGCAGTCTATGGTGCCATAACCAACTCTCACCAAGTCCATACATCCATTTCATTTCTGCATATCACATGCATTTGCATTCATCATGCATCCATCAAACTAAATCAACATACAACATTGGTAATTATCATACCATATGCATCCATCCATATCAAGTAGCATGCACCCATCAACATCAATCATTGTGCATAAAATCATGACATCTACGTAAAGAAAGAAAATCAAAACAACAAAAACATCACAAAAATGCAACACAAAAAGAAGCAATAAGCATTGCCGGACACGAGTGCTCTTGCACTCAACCTCTTGGCATAGAAAATCGATGTCGGGGCTCAAATTCTCATTCTCCTACTTTCCTAAGAAGGCTATCATAGCTGGACCGCTCCACGGGAAGACGGGTTTTTGATGATTTCACCCCATTATGGCATCACCAAAAGGGTTAACACCCACCAAAAATAGGTCCAAATGTCGGGAAATTGCACGTGCTCAAATGGAAAAACATCTAAAGCCACCCTAACCTAAGTCATCTTGGGTCAAGCGACTCGTCGCTTTTCTCACGAAGGTCATTCCCTCATCGATTCGTCGCTTGAGGGGGTAGTCACACTTAGTCACCAATCAACAAGCACACACCCAATCAAGGCAATGACATGCATTCAAAGAATCATTGACAAAGACAATCACGCTCCTGCTTGGGGCAGCAAACAAGCAATTATTAAGTTGATCAAATACTTGGCATTCCCGAAGCATGAACACAAGGTTCCCCCTGTGGATAAAAGGTTGCGCCCTTTGCCTAATCATGACTGATCAATGTCCAAGCTCAAGTCACACCTCACCAAAATAGGTTAACACTTGAAATCAAATTCCTTAGCTCGTCAGAAGCAAGGATTCAAGAATGCATGCCCTTTCCATACTTGGGGCATTAAAAGTTGGTTAGGTTACCAAGAAACCCTAATCATTAGTGCTTTGGTCGTATATTTTTGCTCAGCACTGCGTCACCCGCAGCGCTTCCCAAAAAGGGGCATCTGTAGACACCAAAATAGCACCATTCGATTAAGTGACTACAAACACTAATCACATGCACATACACAGCTTTTAGGGCAGCCTTTAGAGGTCAAACAGTGGTCTTGACCACTTGCACAACAGTTCGGAAGGTCAAAAAATGAGCGAAAGCAGAGTTGGTCATTTTCAAAACCTTCAAAACTTAAGCAAACATCAAACCTTAGGCAAAATTGTTTTTAAACAAAGTCAAAACATTTTGAATTTGAAAGTCAAATCAAGTCATCATCGTCGCGATATCGCGCGGTCGCGATATCGCGACGGCGCGATATCGCGACGTCGCGATATCGCGACCGTCGCGATATCGCGAGGTCGCGATATCGCGACGGTCGCGATATCGCGGCGGTCGCGATATCGCGACGGTCGCGATATCGCGGCGGTCGCGATATCGCGACCGTCGCGATATCGCGCGATCGTCGCGACGACTTCAACATTTTTTACGCTTGAGCTGACTTACGATAGTCAAAGACGGACTTTGACGTGGCTGCCACATCCAATGAATAACCGCCACATGGCACCCCTACGTGCCCCTACGTGCCCATTTTTAAAGAGACCACATGGCAAATTTTACAGCGGACATTAATGAGACAAGCGGTGTTAGCAAAATATCCGATCCAAAGCCATGCCTCATAACTATGATCTGTCAGTGCGAGCCATGCTTAGTAATGACCCGATAAGGATCAAATCTGAGCGGCCCTTACGGATTTAGGGTTTAAACATTAATATCTCAGAGGCCGGATCCTCTATAAAACCGGATCGATACAATGAAGAAAAGAGGTTACGAAGCATTTTAAAAAGCAACGAAGTGCTGCCAAAGTAAGACACCCGACTGCATCCCTTACGATTCATTTTCTTCTACATACGGAGAGTATGAATCTGGATCCATGGATCTACCCATTCGTCGACAAATCTTAGTGTATTTTTAGTTCTTTTACATTATGGTTTTGAATTCTGATTTCAAGCATGTATTCACCGGCTTTTTAACAGTAGATTTCATTATGTTCTCGTTAACTTAGAATCTGTTGTTTTAATCATTTAACAGGTGCTATTAAACGTTTTATTGTTTCTCTGACCGTAGGAAATACAGCAGCAAGCAGGGACTCATCATCACAAGCGGCGGCAACACTACAGCCCGCCCATTTTACGTGTGGGCATGCGGAAAGAGATCACCGTTCATCCGGTGTAACTGAGAATATTGCATTAAAGAGATTTATTGTAACCGGGCTGGAATCTTATTAATAAAAGGGGTTGTGCTCCTGTTTTTTAATTTGATTATATCCGTGTTATTTCATGCATAAATCTAGTTCTATTTTTATTGCATCTGAACACTGTTTTCTTTATTCCGAAATCTCATGCTTTCAGGTAGATATCTAATTATCTAAATCTTCTTAGGATCGACATGAAATCTCTCATTCCAAACACCTAAAGTATTGAATATTCATCATGTTAGATGAAAATATTTCCAAATTAGCATTTAAATTGTGTATTAAAATAAACTATAGTAGATGTCAAACATATATATATATATTCCTCCCATGTATTTCTATAAATGAGAATATCATCTAAGTAGACTATAAAAATTAAGATGGTGTAGGGATGCAAGATATCATCCATTATCCTCATGAATGTGGCACATACATTGGTCAATCCAAATGATATAAATATCCATTCAAATAAACCCTCATTCAAAATGAATGCAATCTACCATAAGTCACTTGGCTTGATGTCCATTTGATAATAGCTAGGTTTAAGATCAATTTTGGTAAAAATATTTGCACCATAGAGTTGGTTGAAAAAGTGATCTATCATAGTGAGTGGTATGATTATTTTATTCAAATATCTATAGTCTAAATAGAGTATCTTAGATTCATCATTCTTTGGAGTTAAAATAGTTTGACTACTACATGATGAAGAACTTGGTTTGATGTGCTCCTTTTGAATCAACTCTTGGGTCTTCCTCCTAATTATCTATGATAAAAAAATTCATTAGGCAAAGGAAAACCAATAATTGAATGAATAGAATTTTTTGGATCACAATAAAGTGAAATCCTAGTTGGTAACATGAAAATGTCATCATTTTCTACTAAAATATAGTCCATCTAGTTTTGTGGTGAATATCTTGTGATTAATGTAACAATAGTCCTCTTGTTACTTTATGGCCTGATCATTACTAGAATAAATTTCCTTATTTTTCCATCATATTTTTGAATTTGTTGACACTCATTATGGAAATAGATGCAAAATAAAATACCTTTGGTATCTTAAAGGACTGACCTCTAATAATAATGATGATACTTGAAGGTCTAAATGCATATACATCATGACTCTTCAACATGAATTATTGGTCCAAAATCACATCATCAAATTCCAATAGAACAACATCACATAAAAAATGAATGTTATAAGATAGGAGACATTATTGAGTAATACAAATATCTATTTCCTATTATAATTATTGAATATTGCATGGCTATCAGTATGGTGTGACGAATATATTCAAATTTTGTAGAATCTAAGTAGAAATCAAAATTTCTTGATTGCCACTATTAAAAAATATATTACCCTTGGACAACATTTACATGTGAAATATGCATTGTTCCTAATATGATTTATTTGGTTAAATATATATGGTGGTAATGGTCACAGTTCACTTAGCTTCCATGATTTACTTCCCTCTATCCTTGTAATATGGACATGAAGGTTGTGATGCAATGACTATAGAGGTTTGTGACTTAGTGAAAAATAACTTAGTTGATTGACAATTATCCCTCAAATGTCAGTTTATTTTGTGATAATCTCATAATTTACCAGTATTGGCTTCTGGGAGATTCATTTCTACATCCTTTTCTACTTCCAGATCTTATTTTTTGGAACAACTTCATTTATATTGTTTATATAAAGTGTTAGTCTTACTTTTATTTGGTTGTTAGTATTTTGGTTCTTGTTATTTACTCATCCTCATTTTCTATTTTTATTTTTATGTTTATAAACCAATTTGACAAGTGTTTATGCCTCTCCCAATATCTTGAATTTGATGAAGCCCATATCCTTTTGAATTTACCATTACAAACTATTATGGTACATAGATATTTGATGTTTTTTGGCATCTTGAATATCTAGTTTTTTTTCCTTAAACTAGAAAGCATTAGAAATATATTGGTATTTACATTGATGCAGTTGTTGCATCACATGTATTGGTCTTCATATGCTCCCATGGGATAATATTCCTCCTTGAAAACCTCAATGAAACAATCCATTTGAACACTACATTTTCATATTTATTCTCCTCTTTGACCCTATTATAATAATATTCCCACCAATTTTGAACACTTAATGAGCCTTTTGAGAATGCACAAATGATTTTTTCACTATTAATATTTTTTTATAGAGAAGTATTAATACAACTAGTCTAATAATTTTTTAGGGCATTAATATTAAATTTTGCTTCAAAAATAGAAATATTATAATTCACCTACAACTTAAAGGGTGTGGTGTAAATGAATTAAACTAGGGAAATGAGAGGTTATGTAGAGAATATTATAGAATTTTGAGCAATGAGCCATTGAAAAATTGAGCAAATTAATGCATCGTCTTATTCTTTATTGTATGAGGGCTTCATTCGACATATCCTTGATAAACTTATTTTTCTAAGTTTTTTCCATTATATTTACCATATAAGATAATTTGGAAGGACAAGGAATGTAAAAAGAGGAATCTCACGTTTGATACCTAAACATGTAATATATTCATCTAATATTTATGGATATGCACTCAAAACAAAATTGCCTTCATATCATTAATCCAAAACTCAATATTGAATTGAGGAAGATCAAAAAATAATGTAGTCCAAAAATAACTGAATATAAAATGCAAAACATAGAGCAAAAATATATAGCAAGTCAAAACATAAAAATATAATCCAAAATAACAAAAAAAAAATTATTGGTCAAAAATAAATTATAATGCAAGCAATATATGAGAAGTGATGTTAGACTATACCACTGCATTTTGTTACTCATACCTTTTAAGCATTATGATATTATATTTACATATATTGAAACAAGCAAGTGTTATCTGGTCTCAAAGGATAACCCTTCACTTTCAATTCACATATGAGCACTTGTCCTATAGGCCAAAATTGGCTACATCTCTACTTAGCCAAAAATTTGCAAGGTTGACTAAGTACAGAGAAAATAAAAAAAAAGTGTTTATTTTCGTATTTTCTCTAAAAAACATAATAGCATGAGAAATGGACAAAAGGAGAGAAAAGGATACCTTGCATGATTCTCTGCTCTGTTTTCAAAACACACACAAACAAAAAGTGCCAAAAAATATAAAACACTAGAAAAAGGCTAAAATGAAGAAGATAGAGTGAGAGAAATCTCCTGCCACCTTTGTAATTGCTACATAAATAAAAAGCATGATAAATGGTGGAAAGTAGAGAAAGGTTTGCAACATGGATTCTCTGACTCCTTTGTAATCTATGTGCAAACAAAAAATCTTGATAAATTAAGAAAGCAATGAAAACAACCAAAAATAGAGGAGGGTGCATCGATATTTCCCATCGTCTTTGTATTTTGTGTGTAAACAAGAAAGGACTAGAAAACATAAAAGCACTAGAAAAGGTCAAAATAAGATAAGGTTGGATAAGCAATATTTCCTACCACCATTGTAAAATACGTGTAAATCTGAAAAGTGTCACCAAACGAAGATGCACGAGAAAAGGTGAAAAGTTGAGAAAAGCATCCATGCATGATTTCTTGTTCCCTTTGTTGACCGTGTGCAAATTTGAAAAGAACTAGAGAACCAAAAAATGTAAGAGAAGCTACCCAAGGGGTCCAAAAAGCATAAAGGCATGATTCTTTATCTTATTTGTTAGTGGTGTGTGACATAAATACATTGGGATCAAAAGTCTAGAGGGAGGTAAGAAAAAAAATTATTTCATGCAATTTTCTCGTCTTAAGCAAGTATAAGAGAGATCCAGGAAAAGGGCATCCACATGATAATTAGTTACAACCATTTTATTGGCAAATCAATGGAAACTATTAATATTCCTTGTTATTTATATTTTTAGAAACTTTTAGTGTGCTTGCTAGTTGTAGAAGGCAGGGGAGGGATGATTCTGGGCACAAATAAAACTAAATCACTACTTATGGTCCAAAATATTCTAGAACCTTTTGATGAAATAGATTCTATTACAAATTGAAAGAGGGAAAATATGCGTAAAAACCATCAATGACAAAGATGATCTAGAGTAGAATTTGGTTGTAACAGATCAAGAACTCACAGCTGAATGATATTATGAATGGAAAGTGGCCAAGAACATAACAAAAACATCAAACTCCCTGTAAAACTTAGAAATGATTATCATTGTAAATGTTGGGACTTAAATTGAAGGGATTATTATTTTTTATACAAATGGTTACAATATATAGGCATATGCCTATATTCAACACATGACACTTGTCAATAGAAACTGACAAGTGTCAAGGTGAAGGCATAGTGCACTTTAATTCTAACATTCCCCCTTAAAGTGCATTATCCTAACTAAATAAGAAACAAAACAAGTCAACATTAGGTAACATTCCCCCTTAATGTTGACTTCTCTAAAACAACCTATCATCCTCTCTTATTGCTGATTTGGTCTAGGCTCGTGCTCTTTGCGCTTGGCTCTCCAACTATGAATAATGCTAGATTCACTATGTATACATCTCGGTCTATTGCCTCAGGGTCAACCACTTCCATGGGTCTGTTGCCACTGGGTCAGTCGTCTAAGTGCCTTAGGGTCATCATGGGTGCCTCAGGGTCAGCCACTTCTGGGTCTGTTGCCTCTGAAGGTCATCCTTAGAGGATGTTGCCTCTCGTAGGTCACTGACTAGATTCACCATAAATATCAAATCCTTCCTTATGGTGAACTCAATCTAGAAGGTGTCGGTCTCATCCAAAAATGCACCTTAATACAAATGAAAACTGAGCCATATAAGAGTGTCGATCGCTGCACAAAATGCACTCAATACAATAAAATGAGCCATAGATACCAAATGTGGAGGAGAAGAAGAGAAGGAGAGAATATTCTAAAGTGTCTTCATTTGTAGTCTTCAGAAGTAGATCCAAAAAAACCTTGGATAGAGTCTAGGGTGTCTATGTATATAGTCCCTAGAATAAGTGTCCTTATTGTAGTCACCTCATATTACCGAAATACATGGGTAACCAACCACTGCATCCGCCAAGTAGAAAGAGGTGAATACTAGATACTAGGTTCACTTACAAGTACCTTAGGAGTGTCGAGTACAACCGAAAGTGCACTCCAAGGTAGAAAAACTTTGAGGCTAAAAAACTCAATTGAAATAGCCTCAAAATTACAATATGACACCACCATTGTGTCCATCACGGAAAACCATTTCCAATGACTATAAATACCCCTATATTCCACTATCAAAGGGGCCTTCATCATGTGGAAAAAACATCATGCCTATCTAGGCAGTAAATAGACAACATCGCTCAATGGTAGCATCACTCTCAGGCGGAAAAAATAGCATCAATTTCTTCAATAAAGTGACTCTGCCCCTTTATAAAAAATAGTCTTCCATACATTAAATGAAGTGCTCTCATCCTCTTAATAAAATATGCCCTTTTATATATAAAAAACAAAATTAAATCATGGGCACTTTAAAAATTTAAATAGATCAACTTTCACTTGTGGCCGCTGTTTCCAGTTTACTAAGGTTAACTTTCTACACCATGAGCCACACCGAAGCAACACATCAACTGATTTGTAGTCAAAAATATCTTGAGCAACTTCCATGATGTCAGTTAGCTGGGTTTGGCGGACACAGTCTCTCCACGATCACCAACAGTGCACTCAATGATGCACTTAAAGTTTCATCGTAGTAGGTGAGCATAGGATCCTAATCTTCTTGTCGATTCCCTCCATGGTTTGCACCACTTAGCTCATCGATGGCCTATTATTCTCATCATCATGGATGCACCACCCTCCCACCATGGCTGCCATCCTCAGCTGCTCGGTGTCCGCGTGTTCATTCAGCCCTTTGTCCAACAAATCCATCATGTTCCCACTATTGATCTACGTGGCAGCCCACGTCAAAAAAATAGCTCACTGTGCTCTTTATCATTGCTACCAATGTTGGCTGCCTACCGTGACCACATATTCGAGTACCACACATCTGTGACAATGGAAACATTCAACTTCAAACCCTCGAGGTTTCACCAAAACCATGGCCATACTTGGTAATCCACGCATCAATCTATAGCGCAAAACAATCTCTCTCTACACAGCTATAACAAAATCCAATGCATCGAACATAGAGTTTCCAAGATCAAGACCAGCATCTGTCATTCCATCTTCACAAGCTCCAGCTGGTTCTTCAGAAGCCTAGCCTTCTTCGTCTGCCGCACTCGTGCCACCGCCACTGCCACATTCAAACCAGAATCCATCGCCATCGAACCTTAAAATTTACTATATTTTATATACTTGCTGTATATATCTTTCTCAACATAGTGTGCATATAACACTATGGAAAAATGGTGACGGGCACTTACAGATACGACGGCGAAAGGGGGCGTGCAACTCCAAATCCATTGCTTTTTTGCCAACATTGTCTAAAAAAAAACAAACTCATCTCCATTGTTTGCATGATTATGCTTGAAAATAAATTCCTATGAGCTTGTAAACTGTGAATTTGGTCTCGAGATTCTTTCATAGATATGGCATCATTGGACCATGTTTGGATGCAATTGGTGCAATAGATGAAAGATATGCCAATGGATCTTCAAACTTCTATTTTGTAGGATGAAATACTGGACAACAAGGGATATCATCAGCTCCACCGCATCGCTCTTTAGCAAACCTATAACTACGTCCTTTGATGCCAGGTAACCATACAACACGTTGTCTGTCTTCACCATCCACAAGACGCTGCAGCTAAAGATTATGTAGCCCCACCCACATGGAACCATGATGCAGGCGATGTGCTTCATCCCTAGCATGGACCCCGTGACGTTGACGGCCATAACGCGCTCCCAGGTAGGACAAAACACTGGACATCCCTTATGGTTCAGAACGCCCTCTGGGACAAGCTCTCAATGAAGCTTTTGCACATGGCGTTGTGAAGAGGGAAGAAATTTTTGTCACCGCAAAACTGTGGAACACCGATCATGACGATCCCGTTTCGGCTCTCAAAAATACCTTAAAGAATTTGCAAACGGTGTATGAAGACCTGTACCTAGTACACTGGCCTCTGAACCTCAGAAAAGAGGCTCCAGTCTTTGGCCCCAAAGAAGAATACTTTTTGCTTCTCGATTTAAAGTCCACCTAGAAGGAAATCCGCTAGGAAGTTCGAATACTCGGCGAGAATCAATCCGGCTTCCTTAATTTGGTGTTGGGCCACCTCGGTAGACCTATAATATAGGAATCCCTGCTGGACAAACACCTGAATCTTCGACTGGAAGCCCTTGTGATCAATTGCAGATGCAGTCCAATCTGGGACAAAACCAGATCTGCTAAAAAAAAAAAAACTTAAAAAATAACATATTTTACCACCATTAATATTTCCTCAAGCTTCTGGTTTCTGATCCATCAAAGATGGAGAGCATACTCCCTCGCATGAAGAAACAAATGAGAAAAAAATTATGGAAATCCCCCCTCAAGCTCACAAGGCTAGAGAAAGCCTAGAGCTCTGATACCAAATGTTGGGACTTAAACTGAAGGGATTATTATTATTGATACAAATGGTTACAATATATAGGCATAAGCCTATATTCAACACATGACACTTGTCAAGAGAAATTGACAAGTGTCAAGGTGAAGGCATAGTGCACTTTAATTCTAACATTCCCCCTTAAAGTGCACTATCCTAACTAAAGAAGAAACAAAACAAGTCAACATTAGGTAACAGTAAAAACTATAAATAAAGGTAATGACCTCCTATCAAATAGTCAACTATGAAGTGTTTGCTTGTATTATTTTATATATTTTCTACAAACTAACGAATGAAGCATTGCAAAGGATTTTTATCTTAAGCTTGCACTTGTGTTGATTGGCTAGATATAATTCTATGAAATTATCTCTACTATTGCTGCTATGGTTAGTCTATTCTATTAATTTGGATAGCTAACTTAGATTAAATTGTGATAATTCATTATTGCATACATGCCTTAAATAATTTTATTTTTGTTATTCAAAGCATTGATCTTATTCTGTTAATTTGGATAATTAGTGCTTTAGATGTTTGGAATAATTTTATGAGTATGCAAAAGGCTATCAATATAGTAATTGTAGAGATTTGAATGTTGTTAGTCCCAAATATTATTTCTAAAGGTAAATTCATCAGGGGATGCTTTGTGGGCGTCTATGTTGTTAGATTTATCCATCCTTTCTTTGTTCATACATTTCTAAACCTATCATACTTATCCCTAAACTTTTACTATTTTGAGCTAAATAGAGTCAACAACCATTAAGTTGACAAGGTATATTAGCCTTTTCTAGAGGTTGAATCAAAGCAATTTGGATATTCCAATGTTTAGTCTAGGCTATGATTAGTGAGTAATTGTCTTTAAATATTTTATATGATGATCACTGTTCTAGTGTTGGCTTGATGACAAACCAAACTATAATAGTTTTTGGCACATCCGGTAGGACAGATTCCACTATATATAATTTTTGTATTTTTACTTGAAGGAATCAAGATTCAGTGAGTTGTATTATCCTCATAAGAAGAGAAACTATATTCAGTTGGTGACTCCCTGAAATCAAGATCCACTAAAATCTTAGTCCTAATATTTACACTTTCATGTTTACTAGAAGTGCTACAAAGAAAGGTAATCATCCTACCAATTTTTATGAGTTATTCTCAAAGTCTAGGCATTCAAAATATCCATATTTCAAAACTTTTGTGGAAGAATTTCAAACATCTTCCTCTACCTCAAAATATTCTGGTGTTGATACTCCTTGTACTCATGTTGATATGTATCTCGACAAGGAAGAAGTTCAGCATATTTGCATGGATTGGAATGTCACAACCACATTGTCTTTTCAAGTTATACATGATATCTCTCAATCTCCAATCAAAGTCATACCCACATATGATGGCATTAGGAGAACAAAATATGAGCATTGCCAAGATGTGCTATCAATGGTAGTCATTCATAACATCATACACAAATATGTTATCATGAAATTGTTTGTCCTATCCTTTAGGGGTAAAATCCTACATTGGTTCAAAACCCTAGAAAATGGTTCCATCAAAAATTGGGCTGACTTAGTTGATCCCTTTGTAGAAGATTTCAATGATTCTACAGACCCATTCTTGCTCCTAACCCAGTTAACAGTCATCCAAAGTCATCCTCAAGAGTCAAATTATGATTTTAACCTCAATTTCAACAGAAATTGGAAAAGAATTTCCAAACGAATTCAGACCAGTGTCTCCCCTGGCTTACAAATACTACATTAGAGATTTAGGACTAGATATTGGTTGAAAAAACCAACAATCTAAAATAACATATTTTCCTCATATTTATCATATAGTGGTCCATGTTGAAGATATATTAATTTTAGTAGGAATATTGCCTCCCAAACATGTTACTCCATACACTCCTAAAATCACACAACAACCATCAAACTCATATTTTCCTACCATGAATCCTTCTCCACTTGCAACTCATTTTCATGCATTAAATCAACCACCACTTCCTAAATTTCCCACTACTGTACCTTTCCCTCCTCTTCCATATCAACCAACCCAAGATTCTACAATGCTTCTCGATATTCAAAACTTATTAAAGACTATTAGCAACAAGGTCAATGTTTTAGAGAAAAGAGATATGAAAATATATTAGCAAAGGATATTTCCTTATATCAACAAGGATAAAAATCTTGGTTCAAGTAATAATGTAGGGCCAAGATTTAACACTACTTAAGAGGAATATGATTTGAATCTTGAGATTGCTCTGGTCAATATCTAATGCTTGGTATGTAATGATCCTCATGATCTTGATTCTTGTTACATGTATCAACACCACGTCTAGTAATAAATGGAGAAGGATAAGAGGAATCAAAAGGGAAGAGTTAATATGGTGTGGCAAAGTGAGCAAGTTTTGAGTGATCCTAGCTCCTCTAAACCAAAATCTATGTCAATATTAACTATATATGGGAATAAACCATTACAGATAGATCCACAAAAATTAGGTTTAATTTAGATCCCTTCTCAAATAAGAATGACCAACCCTTGCCAAAAAAGGATGATTTTACCATTCCTCAGGCAGATAGAAAGGGATATTTACCTCCTAATACACCAGAAAAGAAAAAAAAATGAACCTAAGTAGAGTGAAAAAGTGAACGATAAAGAGAAATTAGGTTCCATAGAAGAATTTAGAGAAAAGTTGCAATTCACTTCTATCACAAAGAGATAGAGAATATAAGTGACATAGTAGTATAGAAGGAGATTCAGAGAGGTAAAAAAAAGAGAATATATGAATCCTTTGGAGATGTTTAATTTTAATATTGTTGAGGATCTCAAAAGGACTCCATATAGAGCAAGTGTCTATGATACTCTTTTTCTCTCTAATAAAATTTATTTATTAAAATCTTGTCTTAAAAAAAAATATCAAGGGAAAGAGATGGATAATATGGTTAACCAGCCTCATGATCAAGAAAATATGTCCCCTACTACTCTAAAAAATAAACCCCACCTATTTTATATTTCTCTTAGTATGGAAGGATATATAGTCCACATTTGCATGATTGATTCCTGAGCTTCTACCACAATTATGCCTAAGGCTATCTGTGATGATATGTGGATGGAATATACTCATTATTGCCAATGATTCTTACAACTATGGTGGAATATGGATTAATGAGATTGCATAGATCTCCATATTATGATTGTTCAAGACATTTTAGTGGTAGATATTTAACCCTAATTTGGTTTATGTCTTAGTAGAGAATTTATAGCTAAATTAGGAGGATACATGTATTTGGACTACTCTGGTATGATGATACCTCACAAAGAAAATAGTATAATATTAATTCATAAATATACAATCACTTAATAGACTGAGAAAATAGAAGAAGATATGTATAATCACTCAATCATGGAAGAACCAAAATTGGTATAACTCTTGGAGGATTTAGAATTTGATGAACAACTACCTTTCCTAGATGTCCAAGATCTACTAGAAATAAGATTGGGTACATACAACATATCATCTGAGATAGATAAAAGGATTCCTAAAATTTCCAATCAATCATTGAGAGAATATGAAATTTGGACAATGCATTTTGATGGAACAATATGCAAAAATGGAGCTGGGGATGGTGTAGTTTTTAAATATCCATAAGAAGTAGTGAAGAGTTTTTCTTTGGGACTTACTTAGTCTTGCACAAACATACAATAGAGGATAAAGCTATTTTATTAGGACTAATGCAAGCAGAGAATATGGACATCAAAATGTTGGATATTTATTGTGACTCAGAATTGAATGTCAATCAAGTCACTAAAAAGTATAGCAGTAAACACCACTATTTGAAGGCTTACAGGAACAGGGTCCGGTACTTAATGGAAGGCTATGACATCTTGAACTTACATGTCATCCCTAGGAAGTAAAATTATTTTGTGTATACCTTGGCTATCAAAGGTGACAATTTCTCTCCTTCTACAGATTATGGATCCCCTAAGAATAGAAGAGTTAAACTTGTTTTTAGACCAGTAATACCATATAAATAGATATATTGGAAAGTATTTGAAAGCGATAAACATATTATTTATTTTTGGACAAAGCAAATTGATTATGCTCTTACACAGGGTGATCTAGCCTAGGAAATTGACTAGGGAAAGAAGTAATACATCTAAAAAATAATCATATACCAAAAGGTTTGATCACTCTAGAAAGCTTGTTTGATAATAAATATGACAAGAGATTAAAACATATGAAAGTGGATGAGAAGATATATAGAGAGATCAAAGTAAAAAATGGAGAACAACTGAATTTTGGTATACAATGCACTACAGAAGAAGTTGAAGGATTTAAAGCTTTATGTCATAGATATCAGGATATAATAACTTGGACTTATGATGATTTTTTTTTTTTGTAGATAAGATACTATAGCATTAATATCGAGTTTTACAGGTTAACCCAAAACCTTTCACAAAAGTCAGCCAAGGTTGTTGATGAACATGTCCTTACTAAGGATCCTATATATGTAAAATCTACATGTCACAAAAGCCATTACATCCGGTAAGGCACATAGCCTATTATCAAAAAGAAACTTCACATACAAAATTTTGGGTATACCCCAAGAAAACACACCTACATCATAATTACAAAAAAAGAAACAGACACAGATCCCTTCCTTGAAATAGTGGAGAAACAAAAAGTTGCAGACACACATAGCAGAGTACTAAAAAAAACTCCCACAAGCTCTGTATTGACAGTTATTCTTAATAACTATTTGGTAATTTTTTTATTCCATATATGACATGCTTTGGGACCACATCCCATCTTGGCCAATCAGCCTTGGATAAGTGAACCTACTGGCTATATTTATGGTGGTGGCTATCTGGTGGTCCATGTGGCTCTGGTTCAAAGTCTTATATTGTCATTTCTTTCCTGCCCTGTGATTATCAACAAACCTCAAATTACTAAGATGACTAGGAGCCATGTTATCTAACATGTGGCTATCCCCATTAGTCTTTGTGGTATTTCCAAGTAGCATCCACAAAGATTGACAACTCGGATACTTTTTATTGTGAGTCTATTTCAAAAAAGATACGGGAATACTCATAACCTTAGAAATTACAGTGCCTTACGTGTTGGTAAATTTGACTATCATTCTTGGAATTCTTATTGAATAAGCTCCTCTACTTCACTCAGGAAACCGTGTTCCCATTTGAAAAGTTCGTCACCTTCGACACCCAAATTGGCTAGCTTATCAGCAACTTTGTTAGCTTCTCGAAAGACATGTTGGGATTTTTTGTCCTGTCTTCCCTGGAAAAGGATCCTAGGCTCTTCAACAATTATTTTAATCATCCAAGGAGGTGTTTTCCAATTATTGAGGAGATTTATAACATGCATAGAGTCTTATTTTACGATCAAATTGCCTTCTAAGTCTTGAGTCATTTGAAGGCCTCTCCACATAGCTCTAGCTTTAGCTTCATTGTTCGTCCTTGTTCCCAAATATTTAGAAAATGCAAGCATCATATTCCCATTATGATCTCACACAATACCACCAACACCTACTCTGTCAGGATTGTCCTTAGCTGCTCCATCAAAATTAAGCTTAAACCAACCCGTAGGAGGTGGGGACCACTTAACATTGGATCTGAGATTGACTACCCTTGGAATAGACTCGTCTAACAAGGTTAAGCTTAAATATTGAGCAATCATGGTATTTTGCAGATGAGGTTTACGACTATAAAAAGGGATAAGGTTCACATTCTCATTGGGAAAGGATATAATCCTGGCAATGATAGTTTTATGATCGTGGATAGACTCATTAAAGACTCATTAAGGTTCACATTCTCATTGGGAAAGGATATAATCCTGGCAATGATAGTTTTATGATCGTGGATAGACTCATTAAAGATTCTATGGTTACTTTCTAACCACACCTTCCAAATATAGTGATTGAGATAAATTTTCCACATGTATCTAAGTCTTTGTATTGAAAAGGGGCAAGGCCACTAGACAAAAAAATAAAGTAAGATGGCTGGTTTAACCCAAGAAATATTGAAGGCCTAAAAAACCCCACTTAGGACAGTCAAGGAAAAAGGGCACTCAAGGAAAATGTGATAAATGGTCTCCCAATTAGCCCTACACAGATAACAGTGATTAGTGATACAAGTACCTTTACACATCATATTATCAATGGTTAGAATTTTTCCTTGGATAGCCAACCATGAAAAGACTACAATTTTTGGAATTAAATTTTTTATCCAAACTAAGTCCTTTTGGAAGACAAAATCCTCGTCATCAATTAGAAGCTTGTAAGCTGATTTAATAGTGAACTGCCCATTTTCCGTAGGAGCCCAGGTCACTTGACCTTCCTCGGGTATCATGGGAATAAACTATTGCCCGATAATGTTACAAAGATCATTTGATTCCACTTGAAATCCTTGAATCCTTATTTGTTTCCACTTCATTCTGCATCTATCCTCAACCATATAATTAGAGACTTTTTTGCCAATGAGTTCTTTCATGATATCTCTGATTCGAGCTAAGTTAGGATATTGCATTAGTGGTTCATCCTTAGCCCACCTATCATTCCAACAATTTATCCTCTCACCATTGCCTAAAACCCATCTTAAATTTTTTTTAATGATTTCCTTACAATTGAGAATTGCTTTCCAAAAAGTAGAACCTCTAATTGGAACTGAGTCACTTAGAAATTCCATATTTTGAAGATACTTTCGTTTGATCATAGCTTTCCATTCATTTTCTTCACCAGAAATGAGGTGCCATTCCTGCTTAGCTAGTAAAGATAAATTCATATGAGCAATTCTCCTCAGACCTAATCCCCCATTTTCCATGGGTTTGCACACTTTGGTCCATCCTACAAGGTGTATGCTTTTTTTCTCCTCTGATCAAGTCCATACAAATTCTTTTTGGAGTTTCTCAATTTTTTGGAAAACCTTCACAGGGGCTTTGAAAACGGGGAGGAAATAGACTGGAATGATCTGAAGAGAGGCCTTAGTGAGGGTCAGCTTTCTTGCTTGAGATAGAAGATGACCTTTCCATCCAGTAAGTTTTTTTTGAATTCTTTCAATAACCCTGTCCCACATTGACTCTCTCGGAGAACCAATGAAAATAGGGAGACCAAGATACGAAGTGGGAAGGTTTGCTATATCACACCCTAAAATGTTTGCAATCATTCCTTACATTTGAATGGGGGTGTTCAAGAAATATAACTTGCTTTTACTAAAATAAACTTTCTAACCAACATCGTCCTCACAGAGTTGCAGGATGTATTTAATTCTTTTGGCCTCAACCACTGATGCGTTAGTCAGTAGAAGGGTATCATCGATGAATTTTGGTGAGAAACAGCCCTAGTGAGAGATGTTGCCTTGATTCCTGATATTAGCCTTAAATTGCAAGTATTTTTGATGGTTCTGCCTAAATCTTCTACCATAATTATGAATAACATGGGGCTGATAGGGTCCCCCTATCGAATTCCTCTGCGACTTTGAAAGTAACCAGCAGTTGTTCCATTAACCAGAATCGATAACCATGCTTTAGAAATGCATTATTTGATCAAATTAACCCATTGGTGGTGAAAACCAAAATTAAGGAGGACAACAATTAGAAATTCCCAATTTAGCATGTCAAATGCTTTGTTCATATAAAGCTTGAGGACAAAAACAGACCTGTTAGTCTTATGAGCAGAGTGTAGAGCTTCATGAACTGTGATAACTCCATCCAAGATTGACCTACCCTGTACAGATCTTCCCTGGTATGGATCTATGTGGGGCATAACATCTCTCATTCTATTTAGAATGGCTTTAGTTAGGATCTTGTAAGAAACATTGTACAGATTGATTGGCTTGAAGTTAGCCATATATTAAGGGGTTTGCTTCTTAGTAATTAGAGAAATAAAATTAGAGTTGAGACCTTTTGGGATTTGATTGCTTTCTTGGAATTCTGTGACAACAAAAATTACATCCTAACTTACGATGTCCCAAAAAGCTTGATAGAAATAAGGGGGAAAGTCATCGGGTCCCGGGGCTTTGTTCGGCTCCATGCTAAACAAGGCTTCCTTAATTTCCTCATCATAAAAGGGATCTAGAATCTTAAGGTGTATATCCTCATTCATTATGCTAGGAATGTATTGAAATATAATATCTTTGGCCTCCTCATTGCACTATGATTACTGACCAAGGATAGAATTGAAATAAGTTATTGCCTCATTTTTTATTTTTGTTAAGTCCTGAGTAATAGAACCATCTGCTTTTTTAAAAAAATTTATCTTGTTATTGCTTTTGTTTCTAAGCGTGGTGATGTGAAAAAACTTGGAATTTGAATCTCCATATTTCAACCAAAGATCCCTTGATTTTTGCATCCAATAGATTTCCTCACAGGCCAAAATGTTATGAAACTCTATTAGTTTTGTCCGTTCCTCCTACCTAGTAGTTTCGTCAGCATCACCATGTTGAATCCTCTGATCAATTATCTTCAAACTTTAAACAACCTATTTTTTATTTTCATAGAGGTTCCCAAAGACTTCTTTGTTCCAATTTTGAAGCTTTTCCTTAACAAACTTTAATTTGCTAGCAAGTTTAAAAGCTTCACTACCCCTGACAGGTTGTTGCCACCACTGAATTAAGTTATCTCTAAAACTAAAATATTTGATCCACATAGATTGAGATATGAAATTTTTCTTGAAGGAAAGAGAGTTAGGGATCTCCAACAAAATGGGATTATGATCAGAGGTAATTTTAGGAATGGCTTGCAGGGTAGAATCATCGAACAGAGTTGTAGCCTCCTTTGATAGAAAAAACCTGTCAAGCCTTTCTTGAATGAGATGACACCCTATCCACCGATTGCTCCAGGTATAATTCGCTCCTCTAAGTTTTACATCCATCAACATGTTGGAGTTCACAAATTCATTGAACTCATCCATGCTCCTGATAGGTGGTCCATTTCCACCCATTTTGTCTGAAAGGTAAAGAGGAGTGTTAAAATCCCTAGCCAAAATCTAGGGGACATTATGGAATATTTCACTCAGATTGCCTAAGTACTCCCACAGTAGAGCTCTCCCTTGAATTGAATTTGGGGCATAAATATTTGAAAGGATCCATGACCTGTTGTTGTTTATTTCCTTAAATAAAACACTAAGAACCATGTCATATTTTTGAATAATGGTGCCTTCTACTATCTGGGGATCCCATAAAATAATGCCTCTAGATGCTCCTCTAGCTGATTTGCAAACCATCTCCCCTTGATTCCATATTTTTTTTTCTACTCTTTTTGACTAAATCTCATCAGTTTTTATTTCTTGCAACATGATAATAGTTGGATTCACTTGATTTATTATTGCACTGACTTCCTTGTGTTTGGACAGGCCATTGAGGCCTCTCATATTCCATGAGAGGAACTTCATTTATATTGTTTGGGGTTTCTTCCTCTCCCCATCCCTTAAGGGGGTTTTCCTAATTTCTTGTCTTCAGAACCCGAAATAACCTATTCAAACAAGGTTCTTTGTTTTCCATTGGCAATGTCATTATTAGGTTTAATTTTTTTATGCTCAGCATTTGATATTCTCCCTCTTATTTTTTCACTTTCATAATCTATAGGAGGCTTCACAGTGCTCCTGGTTTGTTTATGACTACACTGGGGGGAGGAAATTTGTTGCAGAACCAAACTATCATATTCCTCAGTCTAAAGAGTTTCACATATCTCCACCCCTACATCCAAATATTCTCCTTTTTTCCTATATTCCCTTGGTCTACGGGACGACCCCTTAGTAGGATTCACGTGGTTCCTAGTGATGATGTTAGGGAGATGAGATTTTTTATTTTCAAATGCCTCAACTTTCTTCCTATGTTCTTCAACATTAGGGTTTGGCTTTGGGATGCCCACTGGGGTTGTAGTATTTTTAGCATTGGGGTTTAAGGATCTCGACTTGGATGGGGATTCTAGAGATTAGGCATTAGAGTTCGACTTTGTGATGCCCATGGGACTTACAGTAATTTCAGCATTAGGGTTTGAGGATCCTGACTTGGATGGGGATTTTAAAGAGTGAAAAAGGTTAGCTTGAAGGTTCTGGGCTTCCATGTCTTCTGATAATCCTCCTACTCCCATATTGGATAGAATTAAAAATTTATTTGAAACTAGAGGATTGGAACTTACCTGAGTATTTTGGTTACCAACAACTTGTTGTTTTCCTTTGTCTTATTGGGACCCTGCACCCTCTCTATTCTTCTTTTTTGGTAGACATAGTTTTCCTGATTGAAATCACCTCTGCCAGGGAAACTCCTCAAATTTCCTTTATCTAGCATTACCTGCTTCTGCTTTTCTTTATTCATCGCTAGGTTAGGGCACTTATTGCATAGATGTCCTTGATTGTTGCATTCTGCATAGAATATCAATCTGTTCTTGTATTCTATCGACTATTTTTGATAGTATTCTCCATACTCTAGCTCCACAAACCTTGGCAATTCATTATCCAAATTAGCATTTATGCAGATTCATGCATGATTCATCCTTGTCTTGGCCAAGGTCGCATGGTCAATGGAGATCAGGTCCCCTATAGTTCTGGCTATGCCCTGCAACCAATTTTCATTGAATAACTGGGTAGGTATACTAAAGATACGAACCCAAATAGGGGTAATGTTAATATTTTTCTTTTTAGGGTCGAAATATTCACCCCATCATTTGATAAAAAGGCTCCTTTTGCAAAAAAACCAAGTACCTCTTGTTAAAATGTGGTTAGCATCCTCCATATTGTTAAAAAAAAATAACGAAGAACCCTTGAGTTAGAGCTACTAACTCCAAGCTACCTATCGGTTGCCATTTATCCATTGCTGAAGCCCTGATAGTCTCCATGTTTGGCCTACCTCCCAAAAACTTGCTTACCAGGGAGAATTCTTCCATTGAAAGAAAAGGTCTCATGGAACTTGTAGGGGCCAAACTTTTATTTTTTACTAGAACTAGGGGCGAAATAGAGAGAACCTCCTTTCTTTTCCTCTAATATTCTTAGCAAAAGACAACCACTTCTTGGGCCTCGTATTGTCCTTCATATATTTTTTGTCGAGGTCTTTCTGAGGAGGGTCGGGCCCTCGCGTGATGCCCACCTCCAAATCTACCATAGCCTAACCACCTTCCTCTAGATCCTCACTTGATCCATGCTCAAGGTTCCCACCCACCCCCTTCTATACCTAATCTACCTCTTCCATCTTGGCTGATATTCCTACCCAAAAAATTCAAACCCTCACTCTCGTCGCACCCGCTAAACCTCATCTCACTCATTCTTGATGATGTTGGACTTATGATGACTTAAAGTTATATGAAAAAAGTATAATTCAATATATCATTGAGCTAGTACCTGATGCTAAGCCATTCATATATAAATAGAGACCAATAAAACCCAAAATTGAAGTAATCATGAGATAGAAGCTACTTAAGTTGTTGAGAGATATGATAATCTAATATTTCAAACACTCCACTTGTGTGGCCAATTTTATCTTGGTAAAAATAAGAATTGAGATATCTGCCTCTATGTAGACTTCAAAAATTTAAACCAAGTTTCACTAAAATATCATTACCCGTTACCGCAAATTGATTAGATTTTACATATAGTAGCAGGGGAAGAAATATTCTCCTTATTAGATGGCTTCTCTGGATATAATCATATCTTGGTCAAATATGAAGATCAACATAATATTATATTTACTACAAAATGGGGCACCTTTACCTACAATAGAAAGCCATTAGGTCTATCAAATGTTGGTGCCACTTTTCAAAGGGCAATGGACTACGCATTTGGGAAGCTAATTAATAAAATAATACTAATATATATAGATGATATGATTGTTTCTCATGAGAAACAAGTTCACTTTCATCATTTAGAACAAGTTTTTTACAAGTGCAGAGAATTTGGTATATGATTGAATTCTAAGAAATCTATCTTTGTAGTTCACAAGAGAAAATTGCAAGGACATGTAGTGTTAAAACAAGGGATGCCCATAGATAACAAAATAATAAATATAATATTGGCTCTCCCTTTCCCAATTAATAAGAAGGTTCTATAGTATTTCTTTTGGAAGATTAACTTTGTGAGGAAATTCATTTCAAATTTTGCTCAAATTCTTAAGCCAATTTCAAATTTACTCAAGAAGGATGGTGATTACAAGTGTACTGATAAAAGGAATTACACATTTGAATTGATAAAGCAAGCCATAACAAAAAATCCATTTCTAGTCAACCCAAATTTTGATTGAGACTTCATTTTATATGCCTATGGGGCTAACGAGAGTTATGTTGCCATGCTAACATAGAAAGATGATCAAAATAATGAGCACCCTATTTTCATTTGAAGTTAGATGCTCCATGAATATTAGGTGGATTATAATTTCATATAAATATAGGTGTTTGTAGTCATGAAATTCCTAAATAAATTTAGATAGTACTTAGCTCAAAGCAAGACATTGGTATACATAGTCCATATTGATGTTAGAGCCTTCATATTACAAGGAGAACTCAGTGATAAGAGAGTAGGTTGGATCTTTAGGATCCAAGAATTTGATATATTCTGATAGCCACAAATTATTTTACTATATGGGTTGAGGCAATTCCTATCAAGAAATGTGATCAAGATGTAGTGCTTAAATTTCTTGAAACCTTGATCACTAGGTTTGGCATCCTTATGGCTTTAGTAAGTGATAATGGTCCAGATTTCATAGGGTCCAAGTACATAAATTTTGCTAGCAGATATGGCATTTACCTAAATAATTCTTCTAACTATTATCCTCAGGTCAATGGATTAGAAGAATAAAGCAATAAAAATATCTTCAAAAAATTTAAAAGATATATAGAAGACAATAAAAGGTCTTGGAAGTTTCTAATAAACTAGGTCTTATGGGTAGATAGGATCACTATGAAGAAATATATAAACACAACTCCTTATGTTCTAGTATATGGGAAATAAACTGTGATATTTGTTCATTTAGAATTACCTACTTTAAACTATGTCAACAATGATTATTTTGATAAAGAAGATCCGGTAAATGAAAGACTAGTTCAACTACTAAATTTAGAATAATAGAGAGATAAATACTATAATAAGTTCAAGAAGCACTTGTCACATATAAAGGGTTGGTTTGACAGAAGAACCACCTTAAAAAGGTTCATATTTGGTGACTCAGTTTTGAAATGGAATGTAAACAAGGCCAAGTTAGGGAAACATGAGAAGTTTGACTCATTCTTGCAAGATCCTTTTCAAATAGAGGTATTCAAATAGAAGAATACATTTTAGCTCCAAGACCAGGATGCAATTTGTTGCCAATCCCTGTAAATGGGTATCATCTAAAACTATACCTTAAGTAAGGAATCATTTTCCATGTACTATATGTATCATATTATATTATATTTTGGTACTTTGTATTAATAACAAAAAAGAAAAAAAAAACATGAGCTTCGATGGTGTATCCACATAACCAAGACTTCAGATATGGTTGTAAAATAATTTGCTATGCCACATGTCTTATTCTGGCATCACCTCGCTTGCAAGAAAATTAAAGGGGCACATCTGTGCAAAAAGGAAAAAAGGTGTTCGATGAAGATTTCACTCGATTTTAAAATCCAAAATGAACACAAGGCTCTTCATCCAAATCAAATATAGTGCATAATTTAAAATTTAGATAAGAAAGGTGTAAATGTGTCATATTGGTGCCATCAGTTGTAAGGTTAGACCAATTGTGAACAAGAGATTGCATCAACGTAGTGCTAGTTAGTTTGACATGCATATGAACATTGCATATACCAAATTAAATATGCATTCTCCAAGGAAACTATAATATTAAAACCATATATTATAATTACACTCTTACCACATACTCGAAGGTTCAAGATTAGTATAATAAAGAAGAAAGCGATTTTTTGAAGAACAACTTAAAGCACAATCTTCTTCTCAAGTAAGAGTAATATGCTTGTATTCAGCAATGGCCACATCATATTCTACTATAAATAAAGCTACTTTAATGGAGAGTGAGGTGGATAGTTGCTTCCAAGACTCTACAAGTAAAATTATTGACACCATCACCACCTATAAAGAGAAGGCTCAGATGAGAGTAGAGGTAGAGAAGATAGTTTCCATTGGTATATGAGCATCAATACCAAAGGAAATATCAGTTAGCTCACTATTATATTTTTATATGTGTGATTCTATACACCCATGCCTTGAATTGATACATGCAATAGCAGAGAACTATAACCTTGAGCATAAGATGTTGCAAAGCTTTGGGGGTATGATCCTAATGTATATTAAGAGTGAATATTTCAATAATGCTTTCATCCCATGAGTAAAACTAGGTATAAAAGCCAAATTATTCTCTACAAAAGCTTTGGAAAAATATTATATGTTGAGAAAACATGCTAAAGAGGAAAAAATTCCTAAATTGAGTAGAAGACTAGATAGAAAGAAAATTGAGTAGCAATGCCCTACCATCAATCACAATTAGAATAGATGAGTTCAAAGACTCTGATATTTAATCGATGCTAGTAGTAATAGCTATTTTATCCTCTAATAAGTATGTTTCTAATTTTTAGATAGCTACTACCCTCTATATTTCCAACCCCAATAATTACGACCCTGCCCACGTGAGTAACTACCCAATATTCTTTGATTGGTTATAATATTTGGCCACCATGACTCAAGAACTATGGATAAGAATGAAAGCGAAAAAGGAAGTAGAATCCTTTAGATTCTATTCTCATATGGCATTGCTCTTCCTTTATTTCAATTACTTAGAGCTATTGTTCATCCTAGTGAAAATTGTAAACCCTAATGGAACCGCTCTCGTTGTCTATTTTTGAATGAATGCACTAAGCAAAATGAAATCTAATTATAATTTCAATAGAGATTTCCTAGGGACTACCCTAAAGATAATTTATGTATGAATGCCCAGAGTACCTAAATTAGTATATGATATGCTAAAGAAGAAGGGAGAGGAGGAAGGTGACTAGTACATACTGACTTAAGGATCAATTATTTGCCTATATGGTTTTACCAAGAAATCCTTTGTCCTTCCTCATTATGTTACCAAGAGAATGTTCACTCTAGAATACTGTTATTAGAATGATTATATAAATGTCATATTTGGAATAACAAAAGGTAGGAAGGACACCTACACTTATCCCATTAAGGTGAAGGATATATTTGTTAATAGAAAGGGATAGTATAAGAGCATTATGACATATATGCAGGAATTAGGGCTAGTAGAACTCCCCCACAGATGGAGATATGACCCAGAGAATAAATTCTCAAAAAAAAAAAAAATGACCCAAAAACTAAGACTGCAAGATTCAAAATAACTCTTCAACTTCACTTTGAGAAATTCAAAAATAATGATAAAAAATCAGAATTGGAGTGGGATGTTCAACACATGGAGGTATTGCCCCCTTGGAGATATTTATATGATCATGTCATAGATTATGATCCAGAGCACAACCTAAGGCATGTATATATATATATATAATATGATGTCAAGGACATAGTTAAGAAGGAACAATGGAATCTCTCTAAAGTGTTTGAATTTTGGATAATGCAGGTGGAATAAAATACGATAAAATATAGGTTTCCCACTAAAAATGACATATGATTTAAGGAATTGTATGACCTTCATGTTGATACCTCACAAGGTAGTGGGAAATTTTTGGCATTAAGCTTTAGAAAAACTATAGGATAGGGAGGAGTAAAAAATTATAGATAGGCTAGTAGGTGGAAGTTAAATCCAGACACCATTAGAGCCCCTCCATCTTCCCCTCGTATTCAAGCCTCCATGACAACCATACCATAAGGAAAAGGTAAACAAGTTTCTTTTCAGTATCCAACATGGGAATTATAGACATATGGGCTAGGTTCCTATCTAATGCCAAGATAAGGTTATGAAGGAGGAGGTTTAGGCCCAAATGAGGTATGTAGTGTACAAATAATTCAAGTTGAACGAAGGTTGGAAAGGTTAGCCCTAGGGGTATCCATAAAAGGATATATAGATCCAAGATACATAAAATATGATGTTATTATTGGTACCTATGTAGTTAGATTTGTACATTCTACCCCCTCCCAGGAACAAGTCCAAGGAGATAAATAAACAATGAACTATTTAAAATCATAATCAATAGTGACCTTCCTGTGAATGGTTTAGGGTATAGACAAAGAGTAATAGGAAAAGGAATAATCAGAATAAGTTTTCCAAGTATTGGAGTAGATTCATGCTCCACTAACAAAGCATTTAAGCCCAAATTAAATTATACATCAATCCCCATCAAGGGACTAAGGTATGTTCTATGTCCCTTCTTATTCTAATATACATCCTCTAAGTTCCCAGGAGACACTCGCTTTCCATTTTGAAAATAAATTTCAATCAGCAGAAGTCCCCCCATCCACACAATCTTAGATTTCAACATCCATTTCATATTCACTCATTCAACCTCCATTTGTTTCCATATAAGTCCAAATTTTACCTTCCCCACCACAAAATCCCTCTACATCATTAGTAGCATTAGGTACAATATCAGTAAAGCCCCAATTTTTAGCTCCAATTTTACCCCCATCATGAACTCAAGCTATAGTATCTATCCCCCTATGCCAATATTCTACTATCTTATCTTATCCACATATCCCTCTCCACCTTGTATCATATTTGATCACCACATCAACCCAGTCCACTATTCTTGTCATGGACCAACACCAAAATATAGATGAAATTTCTTATAATGTAGCAACTTGGTAGAATGAGTAGTTGGTAAAACCATTAGAGGAGATAGTTTGCAAGAGAAATATTGCTATCGTAGATCCTATTTATAGAAAGAGAATGAAGCTCATTGTCACTCCTAAGGTGAACAAGCCTATAAAGGATATTACTATAGAGGACTATTAAGTGATTGAAAAGACAATAGACATCATGCAATTAAATTCTATTGATGAGTTGGTGATAGCTAAGGCTCATATGGATACAATCTTCTTGCAAGGTAATATTCAAAGGGAAGATAATGAAGAACTAAAGAGAAAAATACAAGAGTTAGAAGCTTCACGTAGAGATCAAGAAATCATGACCAATACAATCAGATATGAGGTAAAAAAATGGTAAGATAAGTATGAAGAAGCTACCAATAATAAATAATATATTGAGAGCATCCAAGATCAATTAAGAACTATGATCAATCAAAACAATCACTTGTAGCAATAGTTGTTGTTGGAGAAGACCAGACCCACTAGGCTTTCAAAGGACATGATAAAACAAGTCAAGAGGGGAATGTAGTCAGAGATCAAAATAAAGAGTTCATAGGCTAGACCAGTAATTGTTTTCTTAGATGAAGCAAGTAATGAATTGGTGAGTTCTAGGAATACCGTCTATAATGTGAAGGAAGAGCTTCATCACAAATAGTCCCAACAGAGAAGATTTGTATATTAGCAAAAACTAGGTCCAGAGTCATGGCTAGACTCATTTAAAATAACAATTTTTTTACTATCGAGATTATAGCCAAAGATATCCTAGTTAGAAATAAGATATTATCGAAGGGTCTATAATTTCTAGACAGACTGGAAGATGAAATAAATAAAATTATAAAATACTTTCTCACATTAGGCTACTTGGTTTCCCTGATTACCTTGGGGAAGATCATCAATACATCAAAGAAGCAGTGTTGATAGACTACTTAGACTCTATCATAGAAAATGATCCTGAAATAGAAATATGGCTCGAGCCAATCCAACTTATTAAGATCCTGATGGAAATAGAATATGTTATATATAAAATTGGTAAGAGCAAGGTTGATCCATTCTATAAGAGGTTAGCAATATTGCAACGGATTCATTGAAACATTGTGTTAGTGCTAATAATTCTAGAGAAAACCTAGGAAGAAGATTTGAGTGCACTAAGCAATGTGACCCAACTACTTGGTAAAGAATATAGTAACAAAGCAGATGTTAGTGTCGAAGAAAAATGAAGATGGATCTAATGAAGATAGATTTGATGAAAAGGATCAAATTGAAAAATAAGATCAAGTTGAGGAAGAGGTGAAAGAGGAAGAAGAAGATGATGAAGTTTAAAATATTGTACCTGAAAAGCCCAACATAGAGGTGATCCATGTTGAAGAAGAAGAATAAGATGAAGGGCAAGGAGAGAAACAAGTCCAATGAAGGGGACCATTTGAAAACATAATTTTGGTAAAGTTTTGCAGTCTGATAGGTTTCAAAGAATTGAATAAAGCATGAACCTATAAAATATCTCATGCATATATATCCATAATAGGGTGAAGGCTTATTATAATATAAGTCCTCCTTTATGTAGGGTAATCATGTTTTTTTCTTCATAAAATAGTTTCTTCATGACCATCAACTTTTGGATATTTTGTCTTTGATTAAGAAATCGATAGTCACGAAGGAGCAATTTTTGAACCAAAAAGTTGTAGACAACTATAGGATATGAAGACAAAATATTGAAAGAAAATGTAGTTGGAGTCTAGTTACCCTATCCATATCCTTTCATATTCATATTTCCACTTTCCAACCACTCCATAATTCCATTCATATTCATACATCCCTTAATATTGTCATGATTTTTTCTGATTCATTCATTTCATTCCATTATTTTAGATCATTTCTCCTATTTCATGATCTTCCATATTTCTATTTTCATAGACTCCATAAACCCAATGAATAAGGCTCTAAATTCCAAAATATTGCAAGCAAAACTCTCGAGGAGATGACAATAGTATAGGCCAAAATTGGCTACATATGTACTTAGATAAAAAATTACAAAGTTGATTAAGTATGGAGAAAATAAACAAAAAATTGTTGATTTTCTCATTTTTACTAAAAAATGTAAAAGTGTGAGGAATTGCCAAAAGGATATAAAAGGATATCTTGCACGATTCTCTACTCTCTTTACAAAATGTGCGCAAACAAAAAAATGCCAGAAAACATAAAAGCACTAGAAAATGCTAAAACGAAGAAGATAGAGTGAGCAAGATTTCCTGTCACCTTTGTAATCTCTACGTAAACCAAATAGTGCAAGAAAATGTAAAAGCACGAGAAATGGTGAAAGTAGATAAATGTTTGCAATACGTTATTTTATTACTCCTTTGTAATCTGTGTGCAAATAGAAAAGCACAAGAAATCAAGAAAGCATTGAAAATGACCAAAAATAGACGGTGCATCAATATTTCCCACCATATTTGTATTTTACATGCAAACTAGAAAGTGCTAGAAAATATAAAGTGCTAGAAAAATTCAAAATCTAAGAAGGTTGGATGAATGATATTTCCTACCACCTTTATAAAATATGCACAAATCTAAAAAGTGCCGCCAAACAAATATGCACAAGAAAAGGAAAAAAGTTAAGAAAATCATCCATGTGCGATTTCTTGTTCCCTTTGTTGACCGTGCATAAATCTAAAAAGCGCTGGAGAACCAAAAAGCATAAGAGAAGCTATCCAAGGGGGCCAAAAAGCATAAAGGCATGATTCTTTGTCTTCTATATTAGTGGTGCACCACAGAAATGTGTTGATATCAAGAGGGTAAAGGGAGGTAAGCAAAAATTTTATTTCACATGGTTTCTTGTCTTAAGCAAGTATAAGAGAGATTCAAGTGAATGTTATCTACATGAAAATTAGCTATAGTAATTTTATTGATAGATCAATTATAGCTATTAATATTCCTTGTTATTCAGATTTTTAGAAAATTTTAGTGTGATTGCTAGTTGCAGAAGGTAGGGGAGGGACGAGTCTAGGCACAAATAAAACCAAATCACTACTTACATTCCAGAATACTTCAAAACATTTTGACGAAATAGATTTAGTTGCAAATCAAAGGAGGTTAAGGAATCACAAGAACCATCAATGATAAATATGATTTGGAGCAGAATTTGGTTGTAAAAGATCAAGAACTCAGAGTTGGTTGACATCATGAATGGCAAGTGGCAAAGAAAATAAAAAAATATCAAAGTCCTTATCATTTTTAAAAAGGATTACCATTGTAAGAATTGTAAATAAAGGTAGTGATATATCAAATGGTTAGATTTTAAGTGTTTGTAGTACACCTAAGTGTTTATCTACCATTCGACCCTTAGGTCATCACTCAATATAGTAACTACTCCCATATTATTGTTTAATCATTGTTATATTCATCATATCATCACTAAGAGATCCATAAATTTCTAATGCCTTCTATCAATTATCATTGCATTACATAAATAAAATCATCACATCAACAAAGAAAAATAAAAAATATATTCAAATCAATAATCATCACAAACACCAAGACTTCAAACCCAAACTTTAGTGTCATTACTATATACTAATGCAACAAAAACATGCATTACTATAAGGAGGGTGTATCACAATAACAAAACTAATACACTCAACCCATATGTAAAGAGGATGTACCACATGCCAAAATTGGTACACTCACTCCAAGATGTAGCTAGAGCGTGTATCTCCTACTATAGCTCTTGATGGAAGTGTAGGTAGATGAAATCCAACTAACCATTGTGATTACTTACTCATTGAGTGTGTCCTTTATTTGGTTCATAAATGTGAAGGTGCTCATCACTTGTCGGAACCTCCGTATGGTACAAATGATTATATTAGGTAGTCCTACCTCTCTTCCTATCTATGTAAAGATTCAAATGTTTTACACTCTCTCAAATACTCCACATTCACCCTCAATTTTTGAAGCTTCCACTCTAGTGGACCAGTAATCATGGCCACCACCCCTATATTTATACCATGTCCAAATCTCGTAAGAGCCTCATCTCTCTCATGAGTCAACTACTCCATAGTCAACTAAATTCTAGCTATAACCTCCCTATATAATGTCCTATCCTTGTTTATCTACTTCAACTATGACCATGGGCTAGCAATAACATTTTATCCATGGTCTACTCCTCGCTAACCCAATCCAAGTCTGACTAAAGATAGGTAATAGTCTCCTTATCTATAGTCCTCACATGAGTTATCTACTCTCTAACCCTTGATACCTTATCTACCCACATAGCCTCAAAAACTTCCAAATATCTCTTGACATCCTCTAACATCCAATGTAGGGCCTCTATCTTCACCTATCTACCCTCCATCATCATCCTATGTAACGACCCATAAATCTAACCAACTTGAGGGAGTATTTTTTTTTTATACACTCATTAGGGATCTACATATTTCCACCTTACATAAGTTATTATATGAAGTCGTCTATTGATGTAAGGCCTTATTATTAAGTAGTCCATCTCATCTTTGTGATGAGCCAACTTATCACCTTTTAATCCGTCAAAAAGGTATACCCATATCTACACCATACATAATTTCCTTTATGTAGATGCACTAATCCTAATGCAAATAAGATATCTATGTCATCTCCATGACGAGCTAACTCATCCATGATCATTGTAATACAAATAAGTTATCCATATCATCTATGACTAGCTAACTTATCCATCATCATTGTAATGCAAATAAACTATCCATCCTATCCCCAAAATGAGTTAACTTATCCATCACTAATGTATTGCAAATAAGATATCTATCTCATCTCCATGATGAGCTAACTTATCCATCATCATTGTAGTGAAAATAAGCTATGTGTCTCATATTCATAATGAGCTAACTTGTCCATAATTCTTTCCCAGTGATAGAGGACTCATTGACCCAACCTAATTATTGCCTTCATGCATTTACCTAGTTTTGGGTATTATAATAATGATTTGATACAAAGTTACTAAACATTTCCTCCAAAGTTGATCCCATAATACCTTAGATCATTCTCCCTTTCTATCTCACTCTGCGCTTCGAATACATAATCATAATCATTACTAGATGTCATTTTTTTAATCATCTACGATTCATGTTAGTGAGGACTATTCAATGATATAAAATACATATATATTGTTTCCTTCTCATAACTATAAAACCTATTCCTTTCTTTTGATTTAACAATTACAATCATCAATTAACACTATTTTTAATTCAATAAAACTTATACCAAATCTTATCCATGATCAATGAATTATAGTATACCTACCATTTTTGAAAAGTAAACATAACCTCAATAACTAAATCTAGAAAGCAGTAAATGCAAGTTCTAAAGTTGAAAATATTCATTACACACATAACACATCATATATCCCAGCTTCAAAACATATTTTTTATTGCATAAGTTTAATTATATTCAATACAACTATGTAAAAGAATCCCATAATTCCTTTCTCCAAAACATCAATACCAATGTAAATATAAAATAACCCATAATCCTTATGTTCCTAAAACATGAATTGTTATTTTATTTCATATTACAAAACAATGAAGGAACCGTATAACTCCCTCAAATGAATTCCACATTCGTTATTCTAAATATAAATTCATAAGAACCCCATAATTCTTATGTCCCCAAAACATGAATTGTTTCTTTAATTCATATTACAAAATCATTAAAGGAACACCATTATTCCCTTGAATGAATTACACATTCATTCTTCTAGAGATAAATTTATAAGAATCCTATAATTCTTGTCTCCAAAACATGAATTTTTCAATTAATTCATATTACCAAATCAATGAGGGAGCCCCATAATTCCCTTGAATGAATTCCACAGTCATTCTTCCAAATGTGATTCTTTTCTTCTAAAACATTTAAAGGAATACTTCTTTCTAAAGGTCTAATGAATCCATCTACTATAAAATAGCACACAACAAGAATAATAGAGAGGCCCTGCCTTTTCAAAGTAAAACAAATGCAATCTATAACCTAAAGAAACCCATACTTCATTCAATAGTTTTTTTTTAACTAGTTTTAAATATAAGGAGATTCTCTATTTAAAAAAGAGTCTATCATTTTACATTCAATCTCAACAAAAGCATAGAATAATCCAGATTTTACTTCTATTTAGTTTTTCATGGCATCATAACAAAGAAGCCCATACTTCTCTTAAGAATAGATAACCTATCTAATCTTAGCCATAAATTTAAACTTAACTATAACTCTATGCATTCAAAAAGCCTTTCTTCCATTTAATCAAAATAACCAAAAACCATTCATTCAATTAAATAGCCTTTGATGTAGTCAACATAACTATAGACCATTCTTCCAATTAAATATTTTTGGCAATTTGAGTTATTTTATGTTGTCATTGATGTGACATGGATCATTGATGTCACATGGATCATATTAAGTTTTGGTGGCCAAATGATATTTTGGAAAGCATGGATAAATACAAGATTTTTGTGAAAACCAAGGCAGGAAAAATAAAAGGTTTTATTTAAAACCATGGATGGCATATTTGAATTGGGTTTTTCTTAAAACCCAAGCTGGCCTTTCGTTTCATCGAAAAATGTGCCCCAATGATGGAGATATTTAATTTTTAATATTTAGTTTAAATTTTAATTATTTAAAATTTAAATTTAAATTTAAAATTAAATATGCAATATTTCCACCGATGTCATCGAAAATAATAAGGAGGCTATATAAAGGGGATACCTAAGGTTCATAAAATTATGAGCTCGTGGTTAATAATCGTTGGCTAAGAATCTGATTTGAGCTCATGCAAAAATATTTTAGAAAGCAGAAGCAGCCAATAAACGAAGGTTGGTTGAAGTCCAAAGTCATTGTGAGAAGAGTGGTGCATTGGCAGTTGGCTTTTAGCTAAGGTGTATGGCAGCACAAACGTCAAGGTTTCGAATCCCCTTGACTGTGTTGGGAATGCATTGAAAGAAAAGCGCTCGAAGTGCTTTTGATTTGTGAAAAGGGAGGAAAGGTTTTAAGACATGTTGTGCCCTTCCATTTCGAACAAGCGGCTAGATCGTGTGGCAACCTTATCCGCAGCTAAGGTGCTCTCAGTGTGGGCAAGTCAGGGGTTCGAATCCCCTTTAGGAGGTAAATACATTTTTGATCTAATTATTTTTGTTAAGCCCTAAGTTGGAGTTATAAGGTGGTTAGGAATAATTAATTTTTTTAATTAAACTTTGTTTTTATAAGGGCTATGATTATTATTTCAAAGGTGGATGAGTTGTTGATTTAATTTGATGTTCATGAAATTGAGAATTAATATTTAGGATAAATAAGGAGTTGTTATAAAATAAATTTTGAGAGGTTTATTGATTATTATTTTTGATAAGGGTTTTTATTAAAAGGACTTTGATGGATGAGTTTATTAAGTTGGAGTAAAAAGGTGTAAATTGAGTTATGCTTTATCTTGTGATTATTATTTGAAGTCCACTCACCCTTATTGAGATTGGAAAGGAAAGTTATGTTTAGTGTGGCAGATGTTGTGGACAATTTCTTGGCATCAAAAGGTATGGGCAAATTATCCTATTGATTGTTTATGGTGGTTGATTTCTGAAATATCATTGGAGTGAAAAGGATTGATTGTTGTTTCCTTTTCAAAAGTGGTTGGTTGAATACTTCAAGATTTTTTGGTTTGAGAGTTTTGTTTAAACCTTTTTTTATAAGCATAGTTTTTGGAGCCCATTGGTTATGTAAATAAATTGAAAAGAAAATGAGTATCATTATTATGTGATATTTGTGGTTGAGCATTATTGGAAACATTTGAGTTGGTTGATACATGCTTGGAATAGGGTTTTGTGAGAAAGAGTTGTCCCTTGTGGGGATTGGTTGAGTTGAGTTTATTTAGCCTAGTCAAGTGATTGTGTGAGGTGATTGTTCAAGTCCCATGAAACAAACTATTCTATAATTTTGATTTGAGTTGAGATTGAGCTTAGAACATATTGAGTCTCTAACAATTATCTTTATGCTTCTATGAGTTGACTTGAGTTGATATTGATTTGAGTTGAGTTGAGTTGAGATCATAGTGGATCATTGTTGTCATCCATTGTAGAGTGCATTTCCATTCATTGTTGAGTTCATATTTGAGCCTTGCCTTCATAGATTTGTGGATGAGATTTGAGTACTACTTGATCATGATTGATTAAGACTTTGAGAAGGCCTTTGGGATAGATTTCTGGATAGATTTGTGGTAGTTTGTGTATGATTTATTGAACCTTTGAGAATGCTTTATGGACAGTTTTTGGGATAGATTTATGGATAGTTTTAGACAGACTTGTTGAGCAGATTTGAGCAAGTTCTTATTGAGCTTGTTGGAGCAGATTTGAGAAAGTCCTTGGTGAGATTGGTAGAGCAGATTTGGACAAGTTCTTAGTGATCTTGTTGGAGCATATTTGAGCAAGTTCTTGGTGAGCTTGCTAAAGCATATTTGGAAAAGTTCTTTGTGAACTTGTTGAGCAAATTTGGACAAGTTCTGTGTGAGCTTGTTGAGCAGTTTTGGACAAGTTCTATGTGAGCTTGTTATGCATATTTAGACAAGTTATGTGTGAGCTTGTTATTGCCTAGATTTGAGCAGATCAAAGAAATTTGGACAAGTTCTATGTGAGCTTGTTATTGCCTAGCTTTGAGAAAATCAAAGAAATTTGGACAAGTTATGTGTGAGCTTATTGAGAAGTTTTGGACAAGTTCTATGTGAGCTTGTTATGCAGATTTGGACAAGTTTTGTCTGATATTGTTATTGCCTAGCTTTGAGCAGATCAAATAAATCATTGTATTAGATAAGTATCCTTATTTCTATGTAAAATATTATAAGGATATTATCTTGTAGAGTACCCCACATTGAGGGAACCATGTTAAATCTTGTGTCTCAATTGTGTATGGTGACTTGTACTCTTACTTACTATTGCTATTTGAGTTATTAATGCACACTACTATATTTTGTTATTGCAATTAAGGACATTAATTGATATTGGTTTGGAAAGAAAGTAAAAATTGGTCTTATATTGTTCACCCCCCCTCTTAGTATAATCTTGTGTTCTTCAAATATACATTCATTTAATCAAAATAACTATAGACCATTATTCCAATTAAATAGCCTATCATTTAATAAAAATAACTATAGACCATTATTCCAATTAAATGGCCTTTAATTTAATAAAAATAACTATAAATCATTCTTTCAATTAAATAGACCTTCATTTAATCAAAATAACCACAAAAAATTCATTCAATTAAATAGCCTTTTATTTAATCAATAAGATTATGAAATTAATTAAATAGACTTTCTTTTAATCTAAAAGGTTATGAGATAAATACAAAAGGATCATTTAATCGTAATCAATAATCAACTAACTTAATCAAGCATACTAGTTTATGCCTACAACTAGCACCCTTCAATCAACTAGTACCCTTTAATCAACTGGATTAATCAACCATATGGGTATGCACCCACAATTGGCACCCTTGGCCCCATACGAGAGGTCCTCTAGTACCTCCAACTTGTTCTATCAAGGAGTCCCATATGGGTGGGCCCCACCATCAATATATTGTTCCATGAAAAAGCTACCCAAAACCTCCAACTGGTGCCAATGGTGGCTTTCATGGAGCTTCCTTAACCATCACCCAATTTTAAAATAAATAAGGTAGATAACCCCCTTATGTGGTGCTAATGCACCTCCACACCTCCTGTGTGGTATTAAGGTTAAAAAAGAAATTTAATTAAAATAAACCACCCATCCATGTGGCAAAAAACGATACCAAATATAGGTCAACTAGACAATAAGTTCGCAAGATCAACACATAGGACCAACATGACATGTATCTCAACGTATGGACCTCCAATTACCAATGGGTGGCCCTATCCACTCGGTGGCATCCTTTGCCATCGAGTTGCGGTTAAGTCTTAAAGAGATTAAAATCCCTTTTTAATACTCCTAGAGGTCACCAAATATCCCGTAAGGGATATTGGTCTAGGAAGTCCATATTCAGCTTCCCTCTTGAGTCTTCCCAAGTGCATACAATGCATGTAGGGGTAACTAGAGCCATAAAATAAAAGGAAATCATCTTCAAAAACCTAGGCATGGGATAATTAAACTTAAATATTAAACTAAATAATTAATTAATATCTCCAAAATTTGGTACAATTCTAGACACACATCCCTTAGTGATAGCCTGAATTAGGTAGAAACATGCCCAACACAGTCCTCCAAAAAATGACTAAATAATTGAATATGAACAAAGCAACCTCAACAGAGAGCATATAAGATATGTTTGCTATTACAATTTATGCTATATAGGTGCTAGCATCATGTAGGTGGAAAAATACTTTTTGACATATAGCTATAGGCTTAAGATTTTTCATAGAAGAGAGAGACACCCTCCATGGCATTATGGAGAAGACATAAGAAATTAATGTTTAGTTGTAGGTAAATATGGAACAACAAGGAGAAGAAATAATGGTTTGGTATAAAAATACCCATTTTGAGCTGACAAAAAGCATAGACACGGACATCAAGAAGGATGTCTTAGCATAGCTTCTACATAGTAGAAACCAAATACCTAAGACAGTTTATCACAAGCGATAAAACATAGGGACAAAACAACAATTATAAAACCAAAGAGTTAAAATACCAAATCTCCCAAATATACATGCACAAATTAAATATTTACCAAGGGAGAAGCAAAGGGGTTTATAGATCCAACCTAAGAGCCTCTATCCTCTCTTTATTATGATTTTAACACCCTTATGTGGCCCAAGCTAGTTTGCAAAGCAAACAAAATCACTAGTTCCCATGTGGACACCAAGTTCATACCTCAATGACCACATGTCGATGCCACCTATTACACAGGTGAGGGTAGACATGCTCCAGCAACTACCCAAGGGCCTTAATTTTTTTTTACTCCGTCCATTTTCCTTTCTTTTATTTTCTCTAATAGCCCTCCCAAGACCATCATGGATTCCTGAGTCCCTTTTCCAAGTAATGAAGGGGGTATAATTCTCATTAAGGCCATGCCCCTTGCTCAGACTTCCTTGAAATGGAGTCATTAATACCTTATTTTTTGAATTTCCCACTTAATATAATTTGTTCTACTTTAAATTGAAAGTCAAAGGAGATATGATTTCTTTCATAAAATATCTCACCTACCTTATCTTCTAGAAGACGCTCATTAAAAAAATAATATAACTCATATCTTCCAGAGCTTATTTTTTTTTTTTTAATATTTCTTTAATATAATAATTTTCAAATTTAGAAAAAATAACCAAAACCTGGAGGAGCTCTGGCGATTTGGCGTTTTGGCGGGAAACTCTCTGTGCAGGCTACGGGCGATGCTCTTGGATCGGTGGGGTGAAGGTTAATCCAGGACATCAGGTGGCTTCCTGCTCTGTTTTGTCTTTGCGGATCTGAAGGATCGTGTGCAGTTCCAGGTGGGCCCAATGGGGTCCCCTCCAATCCCTCTCTCTGGGAGAAAGGGCTCTTATGCAGAAATGCTCAAAGACACTCCCTCGTCTTCTAACGGTGAAGTGCAGAGAAACAACCTGAATATGATGCTTAAGAATGTTGGTAGGGGTTCCACAACACATCGTGTCAACGGATGTCTCCCTCAATCCGCTTCGAGGCCTAAGATTGTAATCGAACCAAAGCTGGTGGAAGATACAATTCTATACAAAGCCGATCATGATTTGATTTGCAAATTCATGGGTATCCGACCTACCCTGAATTTCTTGCACACTTGGGTCCGACAGAACTGGGAGCCCCATGGTGAGTACTCCCTGTGGTTTATTAGCAATGGGTATTTCATCGTTAGCTTTTCTTCTTTAGCTGATAGGAACAGAGCGTTTGAATCCGAAAAAAGAAACCACGGTCCGACGGGGCTATTTGTTCAACCCTGGAGAGTGGGTTTCGATCCCCGCATTGAACCCACGGCTGTCCCGGTCTGGATTCGGCTGTACGCTCTCCCAATGGATTTTTTGGGGGAGCAGGTCTTGGAAATGATAGGTAACTCTCTGGGTAGATACCTGGGTGTCTCCAAGGATACTATTGAAGGTAACTCGGGTGTCTATGCTAGAATCTGTGTGGAAATGGATATCAGCCAGCCTCTACCAGCAGAGGTGGAACTGGAACTGGCCGGAGTTTCCTGGATCCAACAGTTAGACTATGAGGCTTTGCCTTTTCGATGCAGAGTCTGCCACAAGCATGGGCATTTGGCCCGGTTCTGCCCAACTCTCCTGGACTCCAAAACGGAAGCCCAGCATAGTATGCCAAACCGCTCCAAAGAGAATAAGGCCAGCTCTGCCAAAGAAACATCCAATTCGCCTCAAGCTAATGAGGGTCAGAAAGATGGCTTTGAACAAGTCAAGAGAAGGAGAAAGCAGAAGAAAACTGGTAAGGAGCAATTTCAATCCAAGCCAGCCAACAGATACGAAATTTTTAAGTCTCTAGTAGATCAGGAGGACCAGGATATGGAAGGTGTGGATGGGAATATTGAGGCCCTTAACCCTCAAACTCATGTTTCTCCTTCATCTTCTCCTGTCTTAGACCAGGTGCTTGAGCCAATTGAGGTATTGCCACCAGAAATTGCAGGGGCAATGACAGTGCAAACCCCAGAGTCGCCAGTAATTAAAGATGTTAGCATGGGAATTGCTGAAAAAATTTGAGAAAGGCCAGCCCTGGGTATCTCTCAGGTAGAAAAGAGATCCAAAAATAGCAACACTCAAGGAGCGGGCAGAAAGTCAAACAAGGACTTGATTGCAGCTCAAGGAGATAAACTGATCAATGGAGGATCGGTGAGGACTATTGATTCTTACTGCTCTCAAGGTTTTCAATGATCATTCAATCTTGGAACGTTAGGGGTTTAAACAGTAGAACCCATCAATCTGCTGTTCAAAGACTCTTAGAAAAATGTAAAACAGACTTTTTGCTTATTCAGGAGACAAAAATGTCTTTAGATATTATGAGTAAAACAGCTTAATAGAATCAGCGGGGTGCCGGTCATATGGTCGTGGCTGCCCATGGTGCTTCAGGGGGGATTGTTACTCTTTGGAACCCTCTGGAATGGACTGCATTAGAACATATAGCTTGGAGAGGTGTTCTCACATCTCATTTCAAAAATAACTTCACAAGTAGAACATGTTTTAATCACCAACTTTTATGGGGCCCAAGACCTTGATGGCCAGAGGCTCCAATGGAGAGCTGTTCAAAACATGAGGTCATCCAGGGAATGTTTTGACTGGATTATTGCAGGGGATTTTAATGCAAAATTATCTGCTCGTGACCAGGAAGGTGGCACCCCAATTTTGGATCCTGGGGACCGGCTTCTGATTGCCCAAGTTCAGGCCTTTCAATTAGTGGACGTTCAAGGCCCTGGACCCTTTTTTACTTGGACAAATAAGAGGAAGGAGCCACACAGCAGGAAGGTCAAGTTAGATCGCTTTCTGGTCTCGGAGGAGGCTTTTGTAAAATGGACTTCTAAGTTCCAGATTTTGGAGGGCCCTGTTTCTGATCATTTTCCCATTTTGCTGGAGGGAGGGACTTCGGTAGGGCAGCATCATAGGCCTTTTAAATTTGAGAATTTTTGGTTACAAAAGGAGGACCTTCGACAGAAAATTCCACAATGGTGGGTAGAAGGCCGTCCACCTTTTGGGACAACAATGTTCAAATTGCATAAACAGCTCCACTTTGTCAAACTTCAACTGAAACAATGGAGGAAAGAAAATAAGTCGGATTTCCAGACCCAAAGGGCCCCCTTGGTGGCCAGATGGGAGGAGGTACATAAACTCTTTAGGGAAGGATCAATTACTGAGCAACTCAAATCTGAAGATGATGCACTACGTAAAGCGGTTGAGGCCATTGACAACCAAGAGGAGATATACTGGAAACAAAGGGCAAGAAATACTTGGTTATTAGAAGGGGACAAAAATACCAAATTTTTCCATCGGTCAGCTTGCGCTAGGCGTCAGATGAATAGCATGGAAGTCCTTAAAGATGAGAATGGACATGCCTTCGATACTCTTCCCGGTATGCACTCCCACTCAATTGATTACTTTTCTAAACTTTTTAAGGAAAGTATGGAGCAGGATGTTGAGGCTCGTAATGAAGTTCTTAATGTTATTCCTTCTATTATCTCTCGAAGAAGACAATCGAGCCCCCGCTTAGACCCATTGAAAGTGATGAATTGAGAAACGTGGTCTTTGGTATGAATACTCGGAAAATCTCCCGGTCCGGATGGCTTTCCTATTGAGTTTTTTCAGGCCTTTTGGGACACTTTGGGGGAGGATGTTTTGGCTATCACAGAGGAATCCAGATCCAATAGAAGAATGCTCAGGGCGATCAATCACACCTTCATCTCTTTAATTCCAAAAGGGGAGGAGGGGACTCATATCTCTGATTTCAGGCCTATAGCTTTATGCAATGTGATTTATAAAATCATCACTAAGATAATGGTCGAGCGGCTCAAACCCCTTCTTCATAATATCATTTCTTCATAACAAGGGGGCTTCGTTGAGGGAAGACAAATCTTGGATGGGGTGGTTCTTGCTCAGGAGGCTATCCACTCAATGCAAACTTCGGGCAATAAAGGAATGTTCATTAAACTGGATATGTCCAAGGCTTATGACCGGGTGGAGTGGAGCTTCTTGTCGAAAATGATGGCAGCTTTTGGCTTCTCCCAGGATTGGATTGATTGGGTTATGAGCTGTGTTTCTACACCCTCTTATTCTGTTCTCATTAAGGGTCTACCCTCGCATCCTTTTGGTGCCACTCGTGGTCTTCGCCAAGGAGACCCTTGCTCTCCCTATCTTTTCCTCATTTTGGCTGAGGGATTAGGCAGACTGTTCTTGAGGAGAAGACAACAAGGCCTGCTAACTGGTATCAAGGTTGGGGAGGAAACTTTGACTCACTTGCAATTTGTGGACGATACTGGACTGGTTGGTGTGGCCAGTCTTAGGGAAGCTAGAGGAATCAGAGATACTCTGAATGTCTACCTTAGGGCTTCAAATCAGGTCCTCAATGACAGGAAGTCCAAAGTTGTCTTTTTCAATCTTGATCAACGACTGCAGGAGAGGGCTATTGAGATCCTGGGTTTCACTAGAACTTCTCTTCCAATAGTTTACCTGGGCGTTCCCCTGCATTTCAAAAAATTAAAAATAGATATCTGGAAGAATCTGTTGGAAGGCATCAAAGACCGAATGAATCACTGGTCACATAAATGGTTAAGCTATGGGGGTAGGTTAACCTTCCTGCAGTCAGTTATACAGGCTTTGCCAATCTATAAATTCTCTATCCTGGCTGCCCCTCATACCATCTGGAAAGAGTTGGACAAAATGGCTAGAAGATTTTTATGGGAAGGTGCAAAAGGGAAGAAAAAATGGGCTTTGGTTGGGTGGGATAAAGTTTCCCAGCCTAAGGACAACGGAGGGCTGGGCCTGAGAAGTTCCAAGCTTAATAACAGAGCCTTGGCTGGAAAACTGTACTGGAGGTGGATTTCCCAGCCAACCTCCCTCTTCAGCAGAATCCTTTCTAGCAAATATTTGGGGCATGTTCTTCCCAATGAGGTGGGCCGCTTTCCCCTGGAAGGCACTGGTTCCTTAGTGTGGCGGACTCTTAAGCTTGGATCTCAGATTGTCAAAGACCAATTATTTTGGAAAGTGGGGAGAGGGGATAAGGCACATTTTTGGACTGATTCTTGGGACCAGCATCCGCCCATCATTGCCATGTTTCCTGAGCTTCAACCAATCAAGGCTGCCTTAGAAGCCCAGGGCTGGATACATATTGATAACTATTTTCACACCAGCCAATTGGGGGAGTATAAATTCAAAAAATTTAAGAGGTGGCAGGAGTGGCCAATTACTATCCCTCCGGAGTTGGCGCCCATCTTGCACAAAATCTTGTCAGAAAGGTTCCTCACAGGGAGGGATGAGGATGATGAATTAGCTTGGGGCTGTGGGAGCCTTGGGGTCTATTCAGTGAAGGCTGGGTATGAAAAGATCCTCCCTGAGCCTCCCCCGCACTCATTTCCGGTTCAGGATTGGAGAAGGATTTGGCATTCTAAGGGCTGGCCGAAAGTGAATTTCTTTTCCTGGAAGCTTATGCACAATGGAATTCTTACTTTTGACAATCTAAGAAGTAGGGGAATCAGTGGCCCCTCTCAATGTGCATTATGCCAAAAACATGAGGAATCTGCTGATCACCTGATGTTTGAGTGTCCTTTTACTCATCAGATTTGGGAGCGCTGGTTCTCCCAATTTAAATTCCAGGCTAATGGTGTTTTAAATCGTGCCAATATTTTGGAAAAGTGGAAAAGGGGCAGATTCAAATCTACAGCCCTCCGAATTGGCTGGGAGTTAGGCTTTCTCTTCATTTGGTGGCAAGTTTGGCTGGAGAGAAATGCCCGGATCTTCAGAGATACTTTCTCCTCGATAGACGGTGTTTGGCAGGTCATTTGGAGTAAAGTCACTGAAACTGTTGCCATCAATGTTAAAGAAGAGATTCAGGCTGATCTTGGGCATCTAGAAGAGGGGGTTGAGGGACAAGAGGGGCATGGCAGAGTATGCTGGATACCTCCCCCAGTAGGCTGGGTAAAGATCAATACTGATGGAGCTGCAAAAGGCAACCCGGGCAGTGCGGGTATTGGTGTTGTCTGTCGAGATCATTCTGGTACGGTGCTGTACTGGGAGCTGCAGGGCTTGGGCCGAGCCAAAAATAATGATGCTGAGGCCATAGCCATCAAATCAGCTTCTATATGGGCTATTAAGCAGGGTTACGGAGGGTAATTCTCGAATCAGACTCTCAAGTCCTAATCGGTGCTCTTGATTGCTTGCGGAATTTCTCTTTGAAAGCTTGGAGACTACGGATTTTGTTATCCCAAATCAAGGAGTTATGGAAGGAATTAGATGATGTGATCCCTGTTTATGTCAGCAAAAATTTGAACACGGTTGCTGACTTCCTTGCGAAGATGGGGGCTGAGAAAGAGGCAGGGGTACAGCTGCACAGTGATATGCCCCTGATTGATGAAGAGATTCGGCGTGGTCTGGAACGATCCCTGCATCAATGAGCACAAAAATGGCTAAGGTTGGTTTTTGTCACGATATCGCGACTTGTTGCGCCGTCGCGGCCCCTGATGAGCAGGTGTCACGATTTCGCGACCTGTTTTGCTGCTGCAGTCGTTGGATGGAAGTCGTCGCGATTTCGCGACGTTTTTGGAAAAAGTGCGTTAAGGGGAAAAATTGTCGCGATATCGCGACATTTTTGGTGATAAGATGCCCAAGGAAAATTTCGTCGCGATATCGCGACATTTCTCGCTGATTGGGCTCTCGGGGAGAAACCGTCGCGATTTCGCGACATTTTTGCAGAAATGGCACTAAGAGGAAAAGTCGTCGCGATATCGCGACACTTTTGAAGTTCGGGCATCAAGGTGAGAATCTGTCGCGATTTCGCGACCTTTTTGAGGAAAGGATGCCCAAGGAAAGAATCTGTCGCGATATCGCGACACTTTTGGTGAAAAGGTGCCCAAGGGAAAATTCGTCGCGATTTTGCGACACTTCTGCCGAATGGGCTCTCGGGGGAAAAAACCGTCGCGATTCGCGACAGTTTGGCAGCAATAGCACTAAGAGGCAAAGTCGTCGCGATATCGCGACACTTTTGAAGTGCGGGCTTCAAGGTGAGAATCTGTCGCGATTTCGCGACATTTTTGAGGAAAGGATGCTCAAGGGAAAACTCGTCGCGTTTTCGCGACAGTTTTGGAGAACAAGCTTCAGGAGGGAAAATCGTCGCGATATCGCGACTCGTTTGAGAAAAGGGCGCCGCGGGGAGAACACGTCGCGATTTCGCGACACCTTTGTTGAAGGGTCGCCCAAAGGTCTTCTCGTCGCGAAATCGTGACACTTCCGGCCAACTGGAGCCATGAGGAAAAAACGTCGCGATATCGCGACACTTTTGCAATGTTGGTGTCAAAGGGAGACCTTGTCGCGATTTCGCGACAATTCTGGAGATCAGGTGCCTTCTGGCTTTCTCGTCGCGATTTCGCGACGATTCTGGCGTCTGGGAGCTTTGGTGTTGTGCCGTCGCGATCTCGCGACTCCTTTTGGGTTTTGCGGCCTCGGCGTTGTTTTGCCGCGATTTCGCGACATGTCGCGATTTCGCGACATGTCGCGTTTTCGCGACTTGTTGCCGGGGTGCGGCCGTTGTTAGGTTTGGTGTCGCGATTTCGCGACATGTCACGTTTTCGCGACATGTCGCGTTTTCGCGGCCTGTTGTCTTCTGGCTTCTTTGCTTTCGGTTGGGATGTCTTCTCTCCCACTTGTAACTGTTATTTGTTTTAATACAAGTTTTTTTCAATTTTTTCAAAAAAAAAAATAATTTTCAAATTTAATCTATTATACTTCCAAAGTGAGTAAATTTCAAATTAATCTATTATATTCCACAATATAATGGATTTCAAATTAATCTATTACATTTTCACAATATAATTGATCTTATATTTCCACAATAATAATAAATTTTAAATTAATCTATCATATTTCCATAATATATTAAATTTTAAATTAATCTATTATATTTCCACAATATAATTGAATGATATATATATATATATACCCTAATTAATTAATTTTGTCAAAGGATATATAATTCCCTTTACTTTGGTATCTCAATCTCAGTGTCGACTTCCTCGTCACCATCAAGAGTACCTAATCCTGCAATCAAGCTAAAAACATCAATAATATCATGTTCATAAAATATAACATAATTGCATATAGTTAAATAAATGCGTAAAAAATAAGTATCAAAATTTGATCTCTAATAACAAATGTAATGACCCAAAAATCTAACCAACTCGACAAAGATTTTTTTATGATACACTCGTTAGGGATCTACATATCCCTCCATTACATAAGTCATTCTATGAAGATGTCTATTTATGTAATGCCTTATTATTAAGTTCTCCATCTCATCTTTGTGATGAGCCAACTTATTCCATTTTAATACATCATAAGGGTATGTCCATCCCTACACCATATATAATTTTGTCTATATAGGTGCACTAAGTGTATTGTAAATAAGTTGTTCGTATCATCTCAAATATGATCTAACTTATCCATAATTTTTGTAATACAAATCAAATATCTGTCTCATCTCCATGATGAGCTAACTTATCCATCATTCATTGTAATGCAAATAAGCTATCCGTCTCATCTCCATGATGAGCTAACTTATCCATAATTAATGTATTACATATAAGCTATCCATCTCATCTCCATGATGAGCTAGCTTATTCATCATAATTGTAGTGCAAATAACCTATTTGTCTCATCTCCATGATGACCTAACTTATCCATTATTCATTCCTAGTGATAGACGACTCATTGGCCCTAAACCTAATTGTTGCCTTCATCCATTTACCTAGGTTTAGGTCTTAGAAGAATTATCTGATACAAGGTTACTTGAAGTTTCCTCCAAAAGAGATTCCATAATCCCTTAGACCATTCTCCATTTTTATCTCTCTCTACGCTCCTATTACATAAGCATAAATATTACTAGATGTCATTTTTCTAGTCATCTAAGAATCATCTCAGTGAGGACTATTCAATGATATAAAATACATATATATTATTTCCTTCTCATAGCTAGAAAACTTCTTCCTTTCATTTCATTTAACAATCACGATCATCAAGAATAGCACTATTTTTAATTCAATAAAACTTATACCAAATATTTTCCATGATCAAGGAATTATAGTAAACCTCCCATTATTGAAGAGCAACCATAACCTCAATAACTAAATATGAAAAGTAGTAAATGCAAGTTTCAAAGATGAAGATATTTGATACACACATAACACATCATATATCTTGGGAAGCCCTTATGGGAAAAACCCTCATTTTAAACATCCTTTTTATTGCATAAGTTAGTTGTCTCTAATACAACTATATAAAGGGATCCTATAGATGAAGATGACTAATTTTTCTAAGTATGGAAAATAGTCGTGAATTGTGATCATTCAGGTTTTCGATGGTCGAGGGCTTGAAAAGAGCACAAGGTGGAGAATAGTCATGATTTTGTAATTGGTCAGGTTTTCGCTGGTCGACGGTCCGAAAAGATCACAAGGTAAAAAATAGTCACGATTTCACGATCGATTAGGTTTTCGCTGGCCGAGGGCTCGAAAAGAGCACAATGCAAAAAATAGTCACGATTTCATGATCAATCAGGTGTTTTCTAGCCAAGGGTCCAAAAATGGCACAAGGTGGAAAATAGTCATGATTTTGTGACCGACCAAGTTTTGCTAACTAAGGGCTAGAAAATAGCACAAGGTAGAAAATACTCATGATTTTGTGATCGATCGGGTTTCAATGGTCAAGGGCTCGAAAAGAGCACAAGGTGGAAAATAGTAATGATTTCATGATCGATCAAGTTTTTTTTGGCTGAGGATCAAAACAAAGTTAGAGATGAAGGAGTGGAATACAGTTAGGCCACAACATCTCCAAGAAGATGGATGCAAGTGTGCTATAACAATAAGATCTAAACCATTTTCTATTGAAGATCAAGTACTCTTTTAACTATCAATTTACCATAATGAGCCTATGGGCATATTGTTGTAACAACTTTTAGTTTTTTTGTTATTGGAATATGTATATATAGGATGATTGACTCTAATTAAGTGATGCAAGGGTATCCATCCATTCATTTTTCCTGCCACCTGGAGCACATGGAGCACCTCTTCCATATTTGTAGCCATCACGCTCAGTGGAGATTCCATAAGTTCATAATCTTTGAAAACTGTTTGAGTGTTTGTAGACACTACAATTAAAACAATTTGCTACTTTCATGTGTATGCCCCAACAAGTAATAGCAAACAATAATGGTGTTGAGGGGAAAAATAAATGCGGGAGTGATTGAGATACTAGGGGTTTTTTTTCTATTGTTTTTTGGTAACTGTATTGGTGCTATTTAGGGGTTTAAAAAGACCATTTGTATGGGATTTTTAGGGGGAATGTTTTTGTTGGATTTGGTGGATAAAATCCCCAAGTCAAAATACCAGTGGGAAGCAGAGCAAGTTTGGGGTATACCTTTTTTTTAGCACTATGTGCATTTGGGGGTTGATTTTTTTTTCTGAGCACTGTGTGTATTTGGGGTTTTTTTTTTTTTAGCACTGTATGTGTATTTTACCATCAACTGGTGGTTGGAAAAATGTAATAGGATATACCAAGGATTGTTCAAGTTTGATGAAATTGCTCTCCAACATGAATAAATTCTTGTGTGGTTGATTAATTGTGGCCAAATCTATCTTTTTTTCTACGTCATTAAGGGTTGACTCTTGGACATTTATAAGACAATGTATACAAAATTCTAAAAGTAATAAAATACTACTCATTCTATTTTTTGTATCAATAATGTTTGATAAAGTATGTATGGATTGTTAAATTATATATAAACTACGTTGAATGTAAATCACTTTAATTCTTTTTATGGATTTCTACGCTTTAAGTTTCACTAGTTCTGAGATTAAAAATTCTAGTAGGTTTAAGGTTGTTGAAATTTGCACAAAATAACTAGTTATTCTTATTTTTATGGTTTAAAGAATGCTTATATATAGATATTATATATTTTTTCTTGTTGTTTTATAACCTGTACCATTTATATTTCATCGCAATAGCTATATTTATCTTTCTTTATGCACTTTACTCTATCCCATTTTTTTATAAGTAAGGAACTAGCCTTCTCTGGAGATTGAACTGTAAAATCTCTATTTTGAATCTGATCATTCAATGTTGGTGAAGTCTTGGGTGTAAATGTAATGAAAGGCAGATTTTGCACCAATAGTTTTTGGTACACATGGTGGGACACAATCCCACTATATATAGACCAAAGTTTTGGTGGTTAACTTTGTCCTTTGCATTTTTCATAAATCACCTAGCGACTCCATTCGAGAAATAAAACCCCAAAAAAATCTTATCTATTTTTTGGTTGAATATAAATATATATGAAAACCATATCTCAAACAAAAATATTGAAGAACCCATCAAGTTCTTTGAATTACATCTTGGTAGCATATGATCCAATCCTGTACTCATTTCTCAATCAACCTCTTATTCTAATGTCACTACAAGATCTAAAAATCCTTTCCCTACAATCCTCCCTACTGTAATGGCTATAAATCAACAAAATATTCCCTATTCTACATGGAATCATTTAGGTCCCTTGAATCTGGTAGCTTAGCATCAGATCCTAGCAACAAATTTAAAATCACTACCTCTATATGATGGCATAGGAAAAATAGCTTATGAACACTACCAGGATGTAGCTGCATTGGCACAAATACACAACATCATAGAGAAATATGTGATGATAAGGTTGTTAGTCATATTATTAAAAGGTAAAATGATCTATTGGTATAGATATTTTCCTAATCAAACCATATCTAGGCTTAGCTCATTGGAAAACTGGTAGAAGAGTTCAATGAACATGATGATCTATTTTCTTTGCTAAACCAGTTTACCATCATTTGGAAGCATCCTTAGGAAAAAATAGTTGATTTCAACATCTGGTTTAGTCGTACTTGGAACAAAGTACCTGATGGACTGAGATCAATAGATGAGCAATCGATATATTATTATCTAAGAGATTTTAATGTAGATATAAGCATGGCGATGAGACAATATTAAGTGTTTACTTTCCCAAATATTTTCCAAGAAGCTCAAAAGGTAGATAAATATCTTATTATTATCAAAAGGTTCCATCCAAATATGGTAATGCCTATCTTTCCAGACCTTCCATAAGTATTAAATTCTAGTTTCCCAAGACCTCCTTCTATATACAATGTAGATCTTCCTAAATGGATTAGATAGCCCTCTATCCCAATGATACGGGTACCCCTTGCTCCTCCAATGTTACCTATCATCCCTACACTTCCTGTATCAATAATTTTGCCAAATTATGATCCTCAACTTGCAGCTTTATAGGATCTGTAATCAGCCATGAAAAATCTACCTAATAAGATGTTCGCAATATAAATAAGAGAGGCAGAGAGAAGTTTCCAGTCAAGGAAATTTTCACAAGTAATGAGAGACCAAAATTCCACAAGTGGTAGAAATTAGGAGAGATCAAATGTAGTTTACGCTAATGAAGATTCTAAACCTTAAAAATCCTCAATAGAATTGGACTTCAGGTGTTCTACATGTAATGATCCACACAATGAAAACTTGTGTATAATCCATCAATACTATGTCTAGAAGATAGTCATTGAAAGAGCAAAAAATACTCTTAAGGGACAAGTAAATATTATTAGGGAAGATAACCACAATCTCATGATGCCTTATATAGAGCAAATAGCTATTCTAACCATATTGAGGAAGAAGCCTTTGCAGGTAGACCCCCAGGAGCTTAATCCCTTAAAAGTGCCTTTACTTGTGAGAAAATAGGTGGAGAGAAGAGTCTCCCATGAGAAGGTTTCCCAAATCTTAGGTCATAAATAAGTGGAGATATGCAAAGAAGCCCCCCTATAGAAGGAATTTGATACACAAGAACATGCAAGAGATAAGTTGAGATATACCTCATTTACCAAGCATCAAAGGATATATGTCACTTAGGGGTATAAAATCAAGTATGACACTTCTACAAAAGAAAAAGATAAAAGTGTCGATCCTCTTGATTTAAACATAGTAGAAGAAATGAAAAATACTCCTTATAAAGTGACTATGTAATATGCCTTGCAATTTCTATGACAAGTCAACTTATTACAAGAATCCCTGAGGTCTATGAAGAACAAGATCAAGACTCCCACTTAGTTAAATTACGCACAAGCCAATTTGACATCTGCTATGAGAAAAAATAGACCTCCTACTTTGTATTTGTCTCTTCATATGGAAGGATGGGTGGTACATAACTGTATGATAGACTTAGGGGCTGCAACTACTATAATAGCCAAAGATGTATGTGACATCATGGGGATGGAGTACACCAAAAGTAGCCCAGGTATTTTGTAGTTAGATTCGGTCAAAACCATGGGGGTAGGATTATGCATAAGGGGTCAATCCCAAAATCTATTTATAAATTGAAGGCGAATTGTCTTAGAATATCGAAGAAATATGTAGAAGTATACATGGCGAATTGCAATTATTTTTCTCCAAAAATTTTCAAACCATGGCGAATTTCAAATTTTTTTCTCCAAAAATTTTCAAATCGTGGCAAATTTTTCTGTGTTTGGGGCCTTGAATATCGGGTTACAAACTCTAAAAATGTATGGTAAACTTAAAGGATTTAGACTGACAAGAAAGGATTTTAGCCTTTACGATTTATAATGATCGGTCTTAGACGTAAAATTAAATTGTTTGTAGACATGTCGATCGACTGTAGACATGATGATCGGTTGTAGAGATACTGATCGGTTACATACATGCCGATCGGTTGTAGTAATGATGATCAGTTATAGATATATCGATTAGCTGTAGATATACTAATAAGATACAAACATACCGATCGATTGCAAACATGCCGATTTTTGATTGATTGTAGACATGTCTATTGTCGATCGGTTGCTTACATACCAATTGGTTGTAGTGATGACGATCGGTTGTAGTGGTGACAATTGATTGTAAGATATACCGATCGGTTGTATACATATCGACTGGCTACAGATATGTCGATATGTTGTAGACAAATTGATCAGTTGCATTCATGCCATCGGTTGTAGACAAAATTATCGATTGAAGCCATATCAATCGGTTGTAGCCATGTCGATTAGTTGTAGACATGTCGATCAATTGTAGACATACTGATTGGTTGCATACATGCCAATCGATTGTAGCCATACCGATCAATTGTAGATATGCCAAACATATCGATTGGTTGTAGAAATTTTGATAGGTTGAATACATGTCGATTGATTGCAGATATGTCAATTGGTTGTAGATATGTCGATCGATTGCAGCCATACCGATCGGTTGTAGACATGCTGATTACAAATCGGTTGAAGACATGCCAATCATTTATAGGTGTAAAAATTGTATGCATATCGACTGGATGCAAGAATATCTATTGGTTGCAGTAAAATCGATTGGTTTGTACAATTCTGATAGACATAGTGCTACAATCGACTAACTAATGATGATTGACACCTCTACAACTAATAGAAAAATGCCGATCGACAACCCCTGCAACCGATAGGCTAATTCCAATCGACACTTCTGCAACCGACCACACATCAACAAGCAATAGATGAATTTTGATCGACACCTCATATTTTTTATTGTTTTAGAGCTATTTTTGAGTTACAGTATTTTTGATGTATGTTTATCGATACCCATTACAGTATATATACAGGTAGTATATGAGGTGATTTGAACATGAAATATAAAATCATTTATAATTTGAAGGTGATTTGGGCAGGAAATAAAAAATCATGTATAATTTGAAGGCAAATTGGGTGGGAATATCAAAATCATTTGTAATTTGAGGTTGGTGAATTAAAATAATATTAGGTTCATGATTATCAACGATGGGTGAATTTACCCCAAAAAAACTTCCACCCCATAAATTGTGGGTGAATGGGCCCTAGTGAAAGGATCCAAAATTAGCCAATTTAAAATCTTGAAAATCCTAAATAGAGCCAATTTGTGATATTTCACGCTTATGCATAACCCTGCGTGGGGTGATAAAAGATATTTCCATAGTTCTACACAAATGCCTCAACTTACAGTTATAAAAGAGGTAGTTGTAGTGGATTTAGAACCTTATTTTGGTATGTGTCTATCTAGAGAATTCACAAAAAATATAGGAGGATATATGTCTATGGATTACTCACATTTAGAAATCCTGTTCAAGGGGAAAAGAGTAGAAATATTCAAAGAAAAATCAAGAGGAAAGTAATATGGCCACCATAGTGAGCATAATGACTAAGGAGTTGGAAGATTTAAAATTAATGGAAGAAGCTCTAAATGTACTATAGGAAGAAGATCAGTTCTCTCTCCAAGAATTCAATGACATGATTCAAACAGACCTTGGAAGTTATTCAATCATGAAACCTAAGAAAAGTAATCCCACCCCTTCACCTAGAGTAGACCCATCTACCAACCAAATGTGGAAAATTTTATTTGATGGTACCAAATGCAAGAATTGATCTGGAGTAGGCATAGTCTTAATCTCCCCAACAAGTGAGGAAAATGTTTTCTCCTACTGAATAACTTGGAACTGCACTAACAATGCAGCTAAATATGAGGCTCTTTGCCTAGGTCTTAAGAAAGTTGAGAGACTTGGAATCAGGCAACTGTAAATTTATGGAGATTCAAAATTGATTGTCAACCAAGTCACAGAAAAACATAATATCAATAAAAATTATATCAAAGATTACATATATAAATTATGGGATCTGCTCAAAGCTTTTGAAGCCCTAAAAATCAAAGCAACCCCTAGAGAAAAGAATACCCATGCCTACCTATTGGCATCGATAGGTGAAAATTTCTACCCCATAAGCAATGTCATTTAAATATCTAAGATTATCAGACTTATATATAGACCTTCTATGCTAGACAAAGACACCTTTTGGCAGGTATTTGAGAGTGATCAACAAATATTTGATTTCTTGATCCATGAAATGAATTATTCGAGTGACAGAGTGCAGAAATATGAAGAGGATGAAGGTATGATCCAATAGAAAAATAAGCATATCCCAAAAGGATTGATTACTCTTGAAATCCTGTTCAACAATAATGACAGGTCAACTAGTCATAAGATGAAGGTTGATAAACACAAGTATAAATAAGTTCAGTTGGAAGTAAAATTTATCAAAGTAGGATTAAACTACATAGAAGAAGAGTTGAATAAAATTCAAATGCTATGTAAATAATTCCTCGATATCATAGTTTGGAATTATGGCAATCTTAAAGTTTACTCGAAAGAAACCATACATCATACAATTGAAATCGAAGACAATGCAAAAATCTTAAGGTAGAAACAAAGACCAGTGAACCCTAAAATAAAATCTTTAATGAAGCAAGAACTGTGAAACTACTTGAAGCCAAGATTGTATACCCCATGAAACATTCTACATGGGTATCTAACCTGGTTCTAGTTAGGAAGAATAATGGAGACATTAGGCTATGTGTAGACTTCAAAAATATCAATAAATCTTCATTGAAGGATCATTACCCTCTCCCAAAAATTGACCAGACTCTACATACTGTGGTGGGAGCAGATATATTCTCGTTATTGGATGGGTTTTTTGGGTACAACTAGGTGTGGGTTAAATATGAATACCAATAAAAAACCATATTCATTACCAAGTGGAAAAAATTCACTTACCATAGGATTTATTTAATTCTAGAGCAACTTTCAAAAGGGTAATGGATGTGGCTTTTGAAAAAATATTCAATAAGATCATAGTAATATACTAAGATGATATGATAGTATTATCTCATCACAAAAAATATCATGTTGAACACCTCAGAAGATTTTTTTAGAAATATACAGAGTTTGGTATCTCTTTGAATCTTAATAAATCCATATTTGTTGTTGAAGAGGGGACTTTGCTTTGAGATATCATTTCTAAAGTTGGGTTAGATATAGAACCTAACACGGTAAAAGTGTTGTTGGAACTCCCTTTATATTCAAATAAGAAAGACCTAAAATCATTTTTTGGGTAGATCAGCTTTGTATGCAAGTTCATAGCATATTTTGTGCAGATCATCAAACCCATGACAGAGCTATTAAAGAAATATGTTGAATTCAAATGGATAGACTTGCAAAAGAAAGCTTTTACCAGTATAAAGGAATAGATAGCCCAAGCACCTATCCTAGTAAATCCATATTACTCCAAAGGTTTCATCCTATATGTTGTAGATGAGCAAGAGAGTTACACTGCAGTACTTACTTAGAAAGAGATAGAAAATGAAGAAAGTCCCATAGCCTTTCTAAGTCAGACCATGCAAGAACATGAGAAAAAATACAAATTCATTGAAAAGAAAGTATATACAATCATGAAATATTTGAAAAAGTTTAGGTATTTCCTTTCATAGAGTAGAACTATTGTATACGTAGTTCACCCTAATGTCAGAAACTTCATCATATAGGGAGAGTTGGGCAAGAAAAGAGTTGGTTGGATATTGAAGATACAAGAATACGATGTCGATATTCACCTGAACAAGCTAGTGGGAGGCTGAACATTATGTCAAGAACTTGCCTCACAAGCCTCAACAAAGTATGTAGTTTGTCAGTTGAAAGAACTAATTATAAAAGAGAATCAATATCAAAACATAGATTGGGCCGGTAAATTTATCAGATATTTTTAGACAATAAAATGTATAGTAAGTTTAAATGCTTCATAGAGAAGAAGATATAGGATCAAAGCTTTGAAGTATACCTTACTACCTAAAGGACTGTACAAGAAAACTTTGGATGGTGTATTACTTTGATGCATAAAATATGATCAGAAGTAGAAGAATTTTGAGGAGTTTCACGAAGGTCCATTAGGTGGGAATTACTAAGGAATGACTACAAATTTAAAAATAATTAGAACTAGTTATTATTGGCCATCTATTTTCTCAGATGCATTCAAAGTAACTAGAAATTATGAAGAATGTCAGAGATACGTTGTGAGGAATACAAATACCTTGATGCCTTTAAAACCTATTCAGGTTGAATAACCCTTCCAAAAATGGGGCCTAGATTTCATGGTTTAATATAACCTAACTCATATGCTAGGCACAAATATATTTTTACTACCACTGATTACTTCACTAAGTGGGATGAAGTAGTACCTACTAAGAAAGCTGATTAGGAATTTGTGATAGAATTCATTGAAATATTAATAGTGAGGTTCAGTATCCATGATGCATTGGTCAAAGACAATGGCACATCCTTAAAAGGTGCTAAAATGATTGATTTTTCTAGTAAATATGGGATATATTTGAAGACTTCTTTAAATTATTATCCCCAAGAAAATGTTTTAGCTGAATCAACAAATAAAAACCTATTCTAGATTTTAAAGTGTACTCTAAAATACAATAAGAGAAGTGAGTATTCTTTGATAAACCAGGTGTTATGGGCTGATAAGATCATAATAAAGAAATCCATCAACACCTCTTCTTAGTCATTGGTCTATGGTAAGGAAGCTTTCCTCTCTATAAAAATAGAAATACCCGCTCTAAAGTTTCTCAATCAAACCGGCATAGAAGAAGTAGAACCTATGGAGAATAGTTTGATACAACTCCTATAGCTGGAAGAACAGAAGGAATAAGCTTACAATCACTACCAGAAATACATGGGAGACACAAAAAAATGGTTCAACAAAAAAACTACCCATAGAAATTTTAAGGTGAGAGATCTTGTTCTAAGGTGGAACAAGAAAAAAGCAAAAACTTTTAACCATTATAAAATTGATGTGGGAAGGACCTTTTGAGATAACTGTAGAAAAACAACATAACTCCTTCCAGATGAAATATGAACAAGGGCAGGCGCAACCTATCCCTATTAATGACTTTCACTTAAAGCTATATTTCAAGTAAGCTATAGGTTTTATCACCCATTGTATTATATGTATATATGATATTTTTCTCTATTTTCACACCTTGAAAAGGAGGGTCATGATTTCACAATTGGCTTGATTTTTTTTGGTCAACAGAGAAGATTGCTAAATAAGTAAAATGATCATATTTTTATGATATTTTGGCATCCAGAGGCCACATCATGGAAAATGGTCATGATTTCATGACACTTTGCCATCCACAAGCCACTTTAAGGAAAACAATCACAATTTTGTGACACTTTGGTGTCTAGAGGTCACTTCAAGGAAAATGGTCATGATTTCATGAAATTTTGGCATCTAGAGACCACTTCAAGGAAAATGGTTATGATTTCATGATATTTTGGCATCCAAATACCACATCAAGGAAAATTGTCATGATTTTGCAAC